>JARJIL010000004.1:95866646-96084146 GCA_038502395.1 Dittrichia graveolens
GAGATTACATACAAAAATGTCTATTATCTTGCCGATGGGATATATCCAGAATGGACTACATTTGTCAAATCATTTCAACATCCACAATATGAGAAGTGTAAAAAATTCAAAAAAGCTCAAGAGTCAACAAGGAAGGATGTTGAAAGAGCATTCATTGTTCATAAAGCGTGATGGCAAATATTGCAAAATCCGGTACTACTGTGGTCTACAAAAAAGATAGGCAATATCATGTAAGCATGTGTAATATTACACAATATAATATTACAAGACGAGAAACAAGCAATTTGTACGTTTGATGAAAGTGATCCACCACCATCCCCGGAGCACTATCCAGACATGACCGCAATTTCAAACACGACTCTTCGCGAACTACATTGTCGCGAAACACATAATAATCTATGTTCGGATTTGATGGAGCATATAAGCACTCTAGTATCCGACGACGAGGATGATGAATAAATTCTTGGTTTTTTATATATTTATTAGTTTAATGTAATCTTGAATTTCTTTATGTAATGTTTAATTAATTAAAAAACTAGTGTTTATTTTATTTTTAATTGTTTACATTTTATTATTTTTATTTATTTTGTAATTTAATTAATGTTTATTAAATAAATTAAAGTTAGTATTAAAAAAAGAAATAAAAAAATTTTGAAGTGTTCAAAGTGTGGGTAGTACTGAGGTTTAAACATAGGATGAGTTATGCTGATGTGGCGTTTATGTGACTTGAAGCATGAGATGCTCAAAGATTGGTACACCCATGCTCTAAGATTAACAAGAACACTTCCCAAGTTCCTACCCGCCTCATAAGCCATATACTACTTGTCACTTGCGGATACAAAAACATTTAAACCAAACACGTTAGCATAAAGGTAGTAAGTGTACCATACAAACCAGTTGAGCATTAAAAAAAACAAGTCATCATAGTCAATTAGCACATTTGGCATACTATAACATGAAATACAAATGATACCATACTACAATGTGAGGGACAAGTCCATTGAACAGTGTATCTTCTAAAATGACCAATTATGATCAACGAAAAATATCCACATGAGTGTAAATCCAGATCATACAACCTGGTTGGAAAGCACAAAACAGTCTATCATTAGACATTTTGTGTAACTCAGGTGGATCTCCAGGCCTACTCATGTATAAGTGGTTTGGTTTACTCATCAGCCTCTTAAACCAAATAGTTATAATAAAACTACCCCAACCGATTGCATCAATTGCAACTCTCGCCATCAGATCACACGTGCGTCTCAAAGTTCGGTTCACCTACAGCCTCTTGAATCACACACGTCTAATCGTGACAAGAAGCATATTAATATGCAATTAATCATTGTATCAAATTATCAATTTATTGTATATAATGGATTTATGTATAATAATTAAAACTTTTGTTTTAAGCCGATAAGTATTATTTAAATAAATAAAAGTAGCAGAGTGATTTTGAGGAAGCATCCAGATACTTCGGGCTCTTCTATATCAATATCAATATCACCCCTTTGTAAATACTCTGATTCATCGAAGCAATTCCTATGCATTCATATATATAAGACATATTACCCACCCAACTCCTTTGAAGATCCTTCAAGCAGATTTTCTCTATTCCATGGAAACTGCGAAGATGAGGTATGGCTTGTTATTCGATTTTCATCATCAATTACTCTTCATTTGCCGCATTTTGCTTCTATCAATGCCGTAAATCTGTATTTATAAATGAATTTGTAGGAGTATTGTTAATTTTATGATTCGATTTATAATGCGCTTGTGCAGTTTGTAGATTTTCAGCCGTTTCTCTTTCTTTCTGTTGTCAGTTTCGTTTGGAAACTTATTTTATTTGTTTGATGGTCTCCTGAAAATTCGGTTGATGCGTTGCGGTGTGATTTAGGGTTTTAGCGTGATCCTTCAATTCTATCGGACTCGAAGAATCTGACTAATTTTGGTTATAATAATCTTCCTTCCATGCATGCTTGATTACTTGTTTATAACAACGAAAATTTCTAAACCTTTATTAGGTTTAATTTAGTGTATTATTATTAGTTTAATGTGTTGTTTGAGAAAAGAAGACATCAATTCTGATCATCCATGCTTTCCTGCTTACAAAAACAGTTCCTTTTTATACTGCCATGAAAAGAAAAGAAAAATGTAGGGGTTACTAATTATTGTTTGATTTTGAGGTTTTGGTATGGATTATTTTTATTCTGTTGTTAAGGAATCGCTGACATTTTGTTTAATTTATGTTTTACGAAAACCATATACAAATGTTGAGCTCTGAAGTCTGATCTCCAGTAACATACAATGTTATTTCAAATATTGTGGTTCATCATACGAAAGTCTCATCTGTTTGGTTTTATTTGAAGGTAGATGTCAGCAGTTTCGGTTAGTTGATTGTTTTAAAAGTCTCAACGGAAGTCTTCAATTTGGGCTTTTTGATTATGAATTTGGATCCCTCCTTGAAGTCCAAAATTATGTTATACAGGCATTTTATTATGAAATCGGATCCTATTTTGAAGTTCAAGATTGTGTTATTCATACATTTTGATGATTGCGAGTAGTTTGTTCTGTGATGTGCTTAGTTAACGGAAGTTGAATATGATTTTTCTTAATTAGTCTATATAACCTCGTTCTGTTTATGAATATTGTTAGTCGACATCCTACTTTGAAGTGGGCTCAAAGGGCTGATGTTGTTTTCATCACTATTGATCTGCCCGATGCTAAAGACGTGAAGCTCAAACTCGAGCCTGAGGGTAGATTTTACTTCTTTGCGACTGCAGGAGCTGACAGTTTACCTTATGAAATAGACATCAACCTTCATGGCAAAGTGAATGTGAATGTAAGAACTTTTGTTAATAGTTTTTCACCCTAATATGTTTGTATATTCATGGGGAGAAAATAATACAACTGAAATTGCAGGAGAGCAAGGCGAGCATTGGGTCGAGAACTATTGTTTATCTCATAAAGAAGGAAGAAAGTAAATGGTGGAATAGGCTTTTGAAGCAAGAGGAAAAGACTCCTGTATTTGTGAAAGTTGATTGGGATAAATGGGTAGATGAAGATGAGCTGGATGAAAAGGGTTAGTCTGGTTTTACACACACACACACATATGCACACATACAATATATTTTTTTTTAATTTTGGAATTGTTGAAACTTGAAAGGGTCAACTGCATGGTAGAACAACCAACTACAAATTTGTTGTTAATTTGGGTAACCAACTATTATGGTTTTGTAAGTCATTGCACTAACATTTCCTTTGCTAGCAAAAATAATAATAAAAAATAAAAATATGGCAATTCACAAGGTTAAAGAAAAGGTTTTAGAAATCTATAGGTTAAGTGTTATATAATAATTTGCTTTTTGAAAAAAAAAGTGTTATATAATAATAAAATGAAAATTTTATCTTTTGAAAGGCACAAGTTTCAAGAATAAACAATTGATGCATTTTGGTGGGTTGTGTAATCAAGGGTATAATGTGAACCTCAATAAACTATGTTTAAAATGAAAAATCTTTGTAAATCAAGTCAAATAGAAAAGTGGATTCTTTTCATGGGACAGAATGAGGAGTTGGTTACTCAAATTGCACAACGAAGTTATACTCGCTCAGTCTCGGATAAGTGTCGACATGTCTGCTTTAGTTCGGCTCAAAGAATGCCCGCTTTCAAAATAATTCATCAAGCTTCTAGTTTGACCTTTGTTAGTTATTGTAAAACTAGCGAAAGTCTGTTATGCTAATGTACTATTGATCATGTAGCTGGAGCTGATATGGATTTCGGTGACATCGACTTCTCTGTAAGTACAACTTCCATTAGTCATGCAAGCGATTGATTGCAAAGTTTCATGAAACATGTAACATGTTATTACTTTCTGTACAGCAACTTAATCTTGGAGGTGGTGAAGATCTTGGCGCAGATGATGTTGATAGCGGTAAGCACATATTTCCATTATGTATATTTTCATTGCGTTTATGTTAGGACCGATCATTCTCTCGAGGAAAATATGAAATGTTATGATGAGATAATTTCCTCAGAACAAAATGATAAAACCCTCTGATCTTAATCTTATTGACTAATATTTAAGAAGAATAGGTAAAAGATGAAATATAAACAACTTCCACCAATGGTGACTTGCAGGCAATGAAGATGAGAGTGACACAGAAGAAGAGATGAAGGAAGAGAAAAGCAATGGTAAAAAGGAAGTCGTTCCACCTGTTAACAATCAAGTTGAGGCAGGAGCATGAGCTAAGATCAATATTTGGTAGGATTTTGATCCAAAGTACTTGGTTTAAAAAACAAAAGAAAACGATGCAATAACTTTGGTTGTGTTGTTGGTACCAAGTTATTAGGGTTTAAGATTTTCAGTGGTTTGCAATGGAGGATTAAATGCATCTAGACGTTTTTGTTTCATCTGTTGCCAATATTCGTTGTTAGCTTGTATGTTTTTTTCGGTTGTGATTAGTGTTGCAAATGAGTCGAGTCGAGTATTTATCGAGTTTGAGCTAGAATCGGGGCCTAAAAAAGAGCTGGAGAGACGTAGGGAGGGAAGCTTGTGCCTTGTAGGTCTTGGTTCGAGTTTTATATACTATATGGATATGTATATGACTATTTATAAAACTGAATGTACAGATATTATTAATAAATTTTTAATGACAACCTTTATAAAAGTGGATAATTATTTCGAGACATTAAAATAGTATAGTAGACAATAATAGATGGAGTATTAAACATTTATTTCGTGTTTTTTGTGACTGGTTAAACGGGTCACATCAAGGACATAAGATAAACCTTAGAAATGATTTTTTTATGAAAGAAATTGATTTATTCCTAAAAAAGAATGTTTCACTAAGTTACAAATTAGCTTCAAAGTTATTGTATTTTATGTGAAAGAATTAATTTATTTCAAACAGACTTGTCTACCTAAACCTCAAGAATAAATTTAGAAAACTTATGTAATAATTAAAACATTAATAACTATTAAATAGTTCAAAAAGATCTGGTAAGTATTGTGGGTATTTTAAGATATTTAGCTTTGGTTGAGAACTTGAGATTAGATAATCTATAGTCATAACATATATGACTGTCACATCAATTTTTCTAATTCTATAACTATCATATAACTAAACAACTTTAGTTATAAGTCACAATTATCATGATTAATCTTATCATCATACTACCATTACTGAACCTACATAATATTACTTTAAAATGATTTCATTTGGTTGCAAAAAAATCAAAAAAAAAAAGAGAGAAGAAATAGTTGCCGCCTTGCCGAGCTCGTCACCGAAATGAGGAGCCAAACGACAAGCAGATGACTAAACACCCCTAGCGGTGTCATCAAATTGACATTTATACACACTAATTTTAACTCGTCACGTGATGCTCATTATCACCACAAGTGATCTTAATTTAAACTAGAAAATATGATAATTATAACTTGATAGAACTATGAATTTTGATTTTGTGAAAACAGGATGATTATAAAATTATAAACCTAAATTTATGTTTGATGCTATACTAGCTGTTAGTTGCGCATTTGAGATTGTTATTTGTGAATTACATGTATTTCTATGATCTACACACAGGACCACAATTTACTTTTAGTTAGACCGCATTAAATACTAGTCAAAACCAAAAAACACATCAAAAACAGATGAAAAACAAAAACAGAACCGAAAGTAAAAACTAGTCAATCGCAAAACTATTTCAGTTTTACCACAAACCAAAATGTTTGATTTTGGCTCTACGTAAAAACCAAACCGACCCGATAAGTGCACACTCCTACAGAGATAAAACCCTCATAAACAAGCTTTACCTAAATGTATTGTATCATCCATGTCATGAAACCATAAACAAAAACTTTTAATATTTCTGTCATTTGGCATACCCATTGACACCCAAATGTATGTATCCAAACATTAATTTGCATAAACTGAACCACAAACACATCAAGAACAACTTAACTTCCACATGATTACAGCATCAGCAGAATGTGTTACGGTTTTCTGCTCTCAGGCAGCGTCATAGGCAGCAGTTCAGAAGGTGGACGCAACGTGCATACCATCTCCTTTGTTTTCCCAAAGTACACCTGAAATATTGCCACATCAGCATTAAATATAAATATTCTTTTACCACAGCGAAAAAAATAATGAATATAAATAAAGAACAAAAGAGGAACTAATGAATAAACAAATGAATACCTGGTCAAGTTGATTCCTCAGCTTTCCCTCCAATTCTTCTATCATTTTTCCCATGTTGCAAAGATGACCATCTTCCACAGACAAGTCTGCTTTCATCTAAGTAAACAGATAAAAGAATAAGTTAAAATGAAATCACAAACCAAGTTTAGAAAATGTGTCAAAAATGTCGTAATAAGCATGATTTATGAATGGGATTAACCACCAAAAGGTAAACTACATTGTTATTCGTGGTAGATATAACAGTATGTCGCAGTTATTGATAATTTATGATTTACATTGCTATTGGTGGTAAAAGTACAAAAAAAGCATCATTTATTTAATTTAATTCATTAATAAAAGTCTAAAATCTTATTTGTGTTTATTGAACTTTTACAATAAAAAGCAACATACATTAAAAGTTATCAGAAAAACAAACACTTTTTTAGTTTCTTAACAATCATAGCAACCATAAGGTAAACTACAACGCTATTGGTAATTGAAATGAAAGTTTGTTGCTGTGACTGGTTAAAAAATGAAAGCTATTATTGATAATTTACCATGTACATTGCTATAATCGGTAAAAAGTGTTTTGAGAAGGTTTTTTCCCGCTTTAGCGGGCTCCAACAGAGGAGTAGAGCTAAGCTCTGAAATTTGTTTCCTAATCATTTCCTATACCCCGTAGACATCCAAGATGTTTACCATTATGGATGGGGATGACTAAAAACTAGCACAAACTTTCACGCTTTTACCCCAAAACTAGCAACATACTCATTTTCTTTAACAATATAGCATACATAAGCATTGCTATGAATGGTAAAATAGAATAATGCTGCTATGTCTGACACTCTGACTATACACAAACTACATAGCTATTATTTTTCCTGATAGTGATAATACACATCGTACATTGCTATTATTGTCAAAAGTGTGAAATCAAGCAGTAATTTTGGTCGATTAACCCTGAATGAATGAATTACCTGTCTTCTAATTGATCCTGACAAATTAAAAGTGCCAGATGTGTCACTGTTTGTAGTCAATGACAGCATGATAGTACTTGTTAAACAGTAATGAGCCATTCCATGCTCTTCTGGCCCCACCTAAACAACACGAAACCGAATAAAACGCCACGAAAGCTTGTATATAAAGCGCATAAATATTTTACCAAGTAATACCTGGATAACGTGAATGGCATCCCATCCACCTTCGTGCAGATAACCTCTTTTACCATGTGCGTATTTTGATCCATCTTTTCATATGTTTAAAAAAAAACTTTGAAAAATTAGTCATGTAGAACGACAATAACGAAAAAGAACTATTCCAGACGATGCAGAAACCTTTTTTGATCAAGAAGCAGGCCACAAAGCCTTCATTGTCATCCTCTTCCCACAAATAGACCGATGAAATACCGCCTTCATAATACCTAACAGACAATTAAATCAACAATGAAAACAGGCACATTTACCCAAATTAGTTGGGTTAGGTAAGAATTAAACTAAAATTTAAGACGAGGTGAGTAAAAGGACCTCACTGGTCACGATATACAGTGAATACTTCATTTGCTTCAACTTCTAGCTTCCTCAATTCAGACGATGGATACATTCCGTCTTCTAGTGGAGGATGATATTTATTTGACCATGGTGATCTGCAATCAAATATGTAAATTAAGAAAATGAATGCGGTATGACAATATCAAGGAATATGGTTTACCTGTAAGAGTCGGCATCTCTGTTGTACTCACACAAGATGAATTCTTTAGCATTGTCCACATCACATAAGACCTGTTTGCAGATTGTGTGACATTACAAATGAGAAATGAAAATTAAAAAAATCATAAGCTGTGTAAAGGATGGAACCATGGAGCACAAGACATGATGTTACAGTATGCAGTAACATTTGTATTGATGCATGCTTGTTTATGGGAAAAACAATATTGGACTGACAACAGTAAATTGACAATGAAATTTTAATACCATAACATGGTCTATCGTAAAACTTGCACTATTTTCTTTTGCCAACAAGGCACATTCTATAAGTTTTCTTGTGGAGCATGATTGCGTCTGATGAAGTATGATTATTATGTCAGTACAAAATAGATCATACCATAGAGGTCCAAGGAAATAGAAAGATAGCTGCAAGCAAGTTTTGACTAGTACAAAACAGTAAATGATAGTCTGTTAGCTACAAAATGAGTTGATTGGCAACAGATGACAATGAAGCCAAGCAAGAAACAAAGCCTATATGAGAATATCATAAGGCCCAAAAAGGAACCTCATGTAAGCAAAAACCAATTCCCATCGTGGCTAAGATTGTTGGTGAATAAAATCTCTGCAGTTAGGTACAATAGGCTAACTACCAAATACTGATGATAATATCATCTGGCATCTGCCATATGTTTCTTAGTTCTTAGATCTTCACAAAGATATGAAAAAACAATACAGATTATCATTTCCTCTCCTTATATTTTCTCTCTACAACACATACTCTCAATCTATATCGATTCAATAATTTTAGTATCAAATCACTAACTACTATAGTCAAACGTTCCGCTTAGTATCTCTAATTACACTGTTTATCCTTCAATTGAGGTCCGAAACAACTAGGCCACCACCAAACTCGGACAATTTCCAAATGAAATGGTAATCTCGTACTTAATCGTCCGACAAACCAAACGCAGACGGAGTACAAATCTCTACAGTCAGATTTCTAATTCTATGAAATCCGTTTCGATTTCAAACAGAGCAGAAATAAAACAAAAGAAAACAGATTTACGAATCAAAAAGTTGGACCTTCATAAACAAATCATGAATTGGCAGTTTGCAGAAACGATTGCGAATTAGGGTTAGTAGAAAGGTGTAAACCTGAAGAGGCTGATCGACTTGAGAGAGCAGATCGGAGGAGTGGTCGGGCAAGAGGCTGAGGAGGGCGGAGAGGGCTGTTTCCGTGTGTTTTGGTGGCATTCTTCTCATCAATCCCATGGCAGCCTCCATTGGAGGACCAAGTGAAGAAAAACTTGTTTTGATCTGAAAAACTTTCCCTCTCAAGAAACCAACATGTTTATATATATCTGGCCGGCATTCGTTTGAACTATTTTTTCTTTTCAAATAATAAGTTTATGTTTTAATTATCAAATGGACCCTTGACTATATGTTATTCGCTTTTTAGTCCTTCTATTTTTAATGATTACGCCAACATGTCACATGATACATACTTTATGTTGCCTACACCTTCTAACTAGTTTATACTTTTTGTACAAATTTCGTGACATGTTAAAACCTAACACAAGATAAACGGGTATAAGGTTGAATGAATTATTTGACAAGATTGATTGAACAGATTGGGTAGAGTTATGATATATGAATCCATAAGCCTCTAAAATAAAATGATCCGTCGTCTAGCTACACTTAAAATATAAGAATATGATCAATGGATTAATACAAATTATTTTTAGTTGTTATTTCTAATACATACGTCGACCTAGACAAAAGCCGTACGTATGATTAAAATTTTGATATTGCAAAGGTTAATTTTGTGATATAAAAAAGTAATAAGTTTGATATATATAGGTAATGATAAGATATTATTGAATTAACTTTAATTTAAGCGTACATTAATTAATTAAAGTAAATATATGTGTTACATTATATATAAAAAATAAAATAATTATTATTGTGTTGAGTAGTAGTATATGAATTGAAGAAGGTAGGTTGGTAACTGATAATGATCATTGCCAGCAGCCACTAAAGAATTTGAAATCAATTCCAAGAATACTTTATATCATTATATATGTTAGATTGCTTGCTTTCAAAGAGATTCAAAACTCAATCCAATTAGTGTTAATTTCTTTTATTAATTAATTGTAATAACAAGCTAGCTAGATCTTCCAAAGTTGAGCTAACCACAAATATATAGGGGAGGATATATATATACACACTAGTATGTTACCCGCACAATGCGACGACGATGAATAATTCATACTGGATAATATGTCTGTTTTTGATAACGTAAGGTATAAAATCACGCACTATGATGACATCGAATAATTTTCATTCACAACATGTTCATTTTCTTTCCCCCTTTTCATTTTATTTATTTCTTTATTATCTATCAATTCTTTCGTTAATTTCTAAAAAAAATTGTAAAACAATAGAATAAGAAAATTTTATTTACTTGTAAAAAAGATAATGAAAACATATTAATGACTTTGTGAATTGTATTGATTTGAATGAGGTGTGTTTTAAAAAATGTAAGGATATTCATCAAGATTATATTATGGAAGGTTTAGTTATTAAAATGGTCTTTAAAAATTTAATTAAATTCATTCATTAGTTTCCTTTTAGGTTTAAATAAGGGATAAGTTAGTAATTTCAATTTTACTTAAAATTTAAGAGAATTTTTAGGAAAGAGAGTGTTAAATACTTTATATATTAGTGTGTGTGTGTGTATATATATATATATATATATATAGGAGAGGGTTCAAACAAGAACTGTTTTTTGTACGATGACTAATCTTGGCCATTTAAGTGGTAAGTGGAATTCATGGATAAAGATCGTGGGAGGATTAAGTGTGGCATGTTGTATGTAAGAAATTCATGGGTGGACAATCAAATTGAATGAGGGGGAATTGGACGGCTAAGATTGATTTCATTACTTAAACTTTAAAAAAATTAAACACGTACACATTATTTCATTTATTAGGATATAATTTTTTATTATTATTATCTGAAAATAGTTTGGATATATCATATCGTACGTAAATGATCAATAAACCTATGAATGTTGCGTTTTAATTGATAATGTAAAAAGTAATATTAGTTGTGGAGAAGAAATTAGAAAAGGTAGGTAGATATGAGACTATGAGTTGGGTTGTTATGGCCGCCGGGGACCTTCAAACGCATATATATATATATATATATATATATATATATATATATATATATATATATATATATATATATATATATATACACACTAGCATGGTACCCGCGTAATGCGGCGGCGGTGAATATAGAGAAAGTTGTGATGAGTTTTGCGCAAAATAATCACAAAGAGCTAGTATGAGTTTGTGAAGATTTTTTGCGACGCGTTGATCGTTGATCGGAAGTATTATTTTGCATGTCTAGGTTATTCGAGACGGTTCAGGTCGATTTCTTGACGATCCGAGAGTGTAGTTCGTCGAATCTAGATCGTGTGTTTGTTTTCTGGACTAAGTTGAGTTCTGTAGACTCTTACAAAACCGAGTACATAGACAATACCTTATTTTCGAAATAAAGATGATTATACATATACTTATATATTGATTGATGATACATGTTATGTATTATAAGTTAAATACTCGTTGCATGCATGATCAAACACGAAATACGCATGTTACGATTATTCACGATTTACTGTGATTTACATATGACTGCTTACGATTTATTGCATGCATGTATTTTAGTGGCGGGGGTAGTATACGATATTACCCATGACTGCTTACGATTTATGTAATTGAGTTAGAATGCAATGTTTATAAATTTCAACTCTTTGACTCTTTCATTTGTTTGGTGTTTGTAAAATCTCTTGAACTTGATTTATTGAAAACAAGAATTTATGTGATCTCATGAATCAAAAGTTAATATTAAAAATATATAAGTTATAAGCATGGTGATCTCATGAATCAAAAGTTAATATTAAAAATATATGGTTAGAAATAATTCAGTTATAAGTATTGGTTTAAATTCATTAATTATCGGTTATGTTTTCAATATTTATTTGTTTAAATTCATTAATTGTGGACTTAAAGGAGGGGTAAAAGAGAGGTATAAATGAGGGGTATTTTAGTAAATTTACTCTTCTTAAAATTAAGAGTTTTTTAGGTGATAAATACATTATATAAGAGTAAGATAGAATACCTAACACATGCAAATCACTACCCCCACATGTTTGGGCCCGTGGGGTGCTTTTTTCCTTATCTACACATAACAAACGATATATTTCTAATACTCGGTTAAGTGTAGTTATACTTAAGTATCTTTTTAATCAGTTAATATTAAAATAATAAAGTTATTATTAATTATATATAAATGTAAGTATAACAGTATCTAACTTAGATGCTGAAGCAGTTCATATTTATTTTCAATTTACAAAAGTAAAGATATTTAAAAATGAAATATATATAACTATCTCACAAAGTAAATTAGTTTATATTCAAAAGTCTTCAACTGGCTAGTAGTTTGTGCCTTTCATTCGCACACTCTAATTAATTGCAATTGATTATGTTAATAAGGAGTAACTTTATACATGTTATGTCTCGGAATGGTTCATGGGTAATTAAGCCTCATGAAATAAAGGTGGCGTACATCTTTCTTGAGCAGAAATTTCAAATCATTATCTAATGCACAAGCTTCTTCTATTGAAGTTAACTTTTCTGAAGAAGAGATTAAGACAGATGTTTGGGACATAGGTTCCGAACAAGCCCCTGGGCCGGATATTAAACTTCCAAATGCAGGTCCGATTATCTCCCATTTGCAGTTTGCAGATGACGTTATTGTGGTTGGAGAATGGCTGAGTTCGAACACTGCAAACCTTGTTCGTATATTACGCTGTTTTTTCCTTTCTTAAGGGTTGAAGATAAACTTGAATAAGAGTAGTTTAATGGGTGGGTGTGGAGTAGAAAAATCTGAGGTTCTTTCTCTTGCAAATAAATTTTCTTGTAAAGTTGGAGAGCTACCAATATCTTACCCCCTAGGGGTATCTATGAACAAAAGTGAATCATGAGCTCCTATTATTAATAAATTTACATCCAAGCTCACAAAATGGAAGGCTAAAAGTTTGTCATCCGGTGGAAGATTGTCTCTACTCAAATTGGTGTTTGGAAGCTTGGGTACATTTTATTTTTTCTTTATACAAGGCGCCTGATAAAATCATTAATAAATTACAAGGGTCGCGATCAAGATTTTTTTGGAAGGCTGATGAAGGTAAGAAGAAAATTTCATGGTATCATGGAGTGTTGCTCTTAATAAAAAGTATAATGGCGGGTTGAGGATATGCAGTCTTAAGGCTTTAAATCTTGCTTTATTAACAAAATAGTTATGGAGATTTAAGACGGAAGAGGAGGCTTTTTGGAAGAAGGTTGTTCAATCAAGTCATGGTATAGATGGGGGCATGGGAAGTACCATCCAGGATTGAAAAATTCTAGGGATTTGGAGAAATATTTTTAAGGTTCATCAAAAATTTAATATAGTTAATATCCCAATTTATTCCTGGTTTCAAGTACATACGCAAGCAAATTCTTTGAATAATAAGGTGTGTTGGGCTTTGGAACCAACAGGTGACTTCACGATCGCGTCATTACGAAGGGTGTATGATGACATTCATATGAAAAAAGCTGAATCAGGGCCAATTTTCGGGAGCAATTGGATTCCTATTAAAGTATGCATAAATGCTTGGAGAGTTGCCCTTCACACGATGGCTACAAAAGTGAATCTGCAGAAAAGGGGAGTAATCATACTATCATTGTCAAGAGGGCTACGGATTTGTTCTCGTGGGAGCATTAAATCAGTTTGAAGGGAGATAAGCTCAAGGCGTTTACAAGTATGATTTATACATACTTATGGGCTGTATGGAAGCTTAGAAATAAGAAGATTTTCAACAGAAGGATTCAAGACAACTTGTGGCTAGTTAAGTGCAACCATTCTCTTTCTTTTGAATAAAAAAGTAGATCCAACCGGTGTATCATTGATAATAGGTGGTCGATTGGTGTAATTCTCCTTTAGCTTGTTTCTAATTTTTTTTTCTTTCACTAGTTTCTTGCTAGCTTTAGATAATTTAATAAAAAAATTTGCTTGCCGTTCAAAAAAAAATTCAAATAATACATTCAATTATGTTAATTATTAGCATACTAATTTATATATTTACAATCAGATAGTTACCAAGATAAAAACTTAATATATATAAAAATAAAACAAAAAAACACTAATTAGTCATTTTAGTGTTTGGATTTAACTCTTGAATGGAAACATATAAGGTGGCGTTTAGTAGGATCGACCCTTTCCATCTGACTAGTCAGTGGGTCCACCACCAAGGGTGTTGCCTTATGGATCCCACAAGGGAACACAACTCCGTTGACCCTCACTGATTTGGGCTTAGGACTTCAGCTAAGGCTGGAACGAGTATGCTTTCGGTACCACGTGACTCGTTTACTGTCAAATAATGTAAAGGGATCATTTTTCATCGTTAGGTTCTTCACATAGACCATTGTTAGGTTTGATTTCTTCTCATCGTGGTTCTTTATGGTTATGTTTCTAGGGTTCCATCACTTTGTTTCACATTGACCATTAGTAGGCTTGATTTTTATTAAGGTTTGATCGTTGATTATTTATTCTGTGGTATGATTTCTTTCTAATGCTAAGGTTTTCAAAACCTTAGTGTTCATATCGGGTTTTATGGCCACAGGTGCACATACATTTCATGGGTTAGATTATGCTGTTATTTAAAGGACTCAAGTTTGATTTTGTTGCTTTTTGAAGGTTTCTACTACTACAAACAAGAAGCATTGAAGGTACTATGGTCAATTTCTACTATTTTCCGCTTTCGTGTTTAGAACATCAAAGGTTTTTGTTTATAATGGTTTAATTTTATTCATGTTGACTTGCTTCTTGTTCGATTTCATTCGATTCTGCTTCCTTGCTTTAATTGCTTCATATTCATCTTAACTTGTTTTCTTTCTAATTTTGAATTTGGGATGTTTACTTATGAAAATTCTTCAATTTACTAGGATATTCATTTCAAATCCAATTTCCAATTGCCATCAACAAACACATGAGATGATTTTAAAATACCGATATTTAAAATCTTAAGATATTTAAAATTCAAGAGCTAAACACCATTTAACTTAGTTGTTGCTAGGACATATATATATATATATATATATATATATATATATATATATATATATAATTGATCATTAAAATGGTAGGGATGAAATATATGATGCTAGCAATATTCATGCTGGGAAGATAATTATTTCAACCCAAGAATCAAACCATTTTATTGAAAAACATAAGATTTAATGTTAACAGAATTTATCATTTGTAATAAACTAGATATTATTTTAACGTGTGTTATTAAAATAAGAATTGCATTTTACTTAGTATTATAGAGTAGTGGTCAGCTGGTCATACTAAATGACTTAGCTAAGCCTTAAGTTGATTATTTTGGCAGCTTATAACATCCGAAAACCCGGCTTAGTCGTGAACAGATCGGTGGTAAGTTGGAGTGTGTTTGTTTATGCATATTTATGATTAATTATGTGATTAAAATGAATAACTGATATCACATGATTTTATGAGTTAGATAAGTTGGGTTTAGTACGGGGTTGTAGAAAATAACTTGTTGTGTGTTAGTTAATTTTGAAGAATTAATTAATTGGGATTTGTCTAGAAAGGATAATGTTGAAATATTATATGACTAAATCAATTGTTAAATTGATTATATAAATGTATGTATGTGAGTATGTATGTATGAGTATATACGCATGGAAGTATTAGTCTACCTCATGCTAGTGGTGTGTGTGCACGTGTATAAGGAGTGGGTGTGGATATACATGACTTTAAAAAGTTACCTCGTATTATCATGCCGGTGAGCGTGTGTTAGTGTGTGTTTGCTTTGAGTTCAAGAAAGCTAAGAAGCTCAAGAACTTGAATTTTGAAAGTGAAGATTTGGTGTTTGATAATTCAAGATAAATCTTGGTATGTGCTTCTTATGGATGATGAGCATGATTCATGATTAGTTTTGTTATTTGTATGTTGAGTTTCATGTTTAAAGTGAAGAACACCATGGATGAGTTTAAAAGCTTAAACTTAGCAAGTAGGTTTTATTGGTTTTTTGGTTTTAAATGGATTTGATGAATCCTTGATGTTAGTAAACATGTTATATGAAGTTTATATGGGTTTAGAATTGTTAGAAATTGATTTCCAGTGAATTATGTGTATTTGGAATTTTTGAATGGAGCTGGAAGATGAAGAAAAGTTACAGGTTTGATTCTGGGAAGTACGAAACGTGACACGTCCAAGAAGGGAACGCGACGCGTTCTTGGTGTATTGCGAATTCGAAGTGGTCTTGGCTTGAATTGGGCGCTCGAAGCCTTCATAGCTCGAAGTGGTCCGCTTGAAGTCTTCTTGGTTCGAAGTGGCCATTCGAAGCCTTGTTCAAAGGGTTGTTCGAAGCCCGATGCAACGCGTCCGGGTGTTGGACGCAATGCGTCCTCGATAATTCAGGATTGGAGCCTTTTTGTTTGTGTTTCAAATGTGATGCTTTTATGTGTTTACACTTTGGGTGTTTCTAACCGGTTATATATGGTCAGAATTGATATAAATATATGTGCTGATATATTTATGAATCGAGACTGATTTCGGTATATTGTGTTCTCAGGAACTGCGAAGACTCAATGACATTAGACAACTCAACAGGTGCGATTGAGGATAGTGGTGAGTAGATGTTTAACTCACGAATGGTATTAGTTGTAACTGGTTTTGGTTGCAACTGTTTATGGATTAATGCATGGATAGACTTTATGTCTGATGATTGATTAACTGGTTTTATGTTAATTAATCATTGCGTCAATGATATGTATACATGTATTTTTGAGAAGTCAGCTCGACAAGGCTATGGGCTGGGTTTGTTTGCTATTGGCTAATCAGTATTTGGATCTTCTAATGCATTCGTTGCAACTTAAAGGTAATACTGTGTGAGAATAGCAAATGAACTATCGGTAAACCTTTTCTTTGGCCGGAATTGGTTGTAGGTTCCTGCAGAACCGCCGGTCTTCTCGGGGCAAGCTTGGTTGTTTATTTGGTATCTTGCGGTTGTGATTGATATTATGTTGTGGTTTAACTTTCATTCACTTAGCTTTGTGCTAATCCCCCACCTCTCACTCTTTTGACAGGTTTTGGTTAGTTCTGCGGTTCGGCTATGAGTGGGTGTAGCTTGGGGAATAATCGACTGCCACTCTGATATTACTTTTGGGATGAGCCGTTGTTTTTGTAACACTAGTGTTTTGAGATACTGATGTTTGGAAAACTGTTTACTTATGTTCAGTTGTAAATATATTTTATCGCTTCCGCAGTATTTTAAAAAGAAAAATCTAGGTTGAAAATGCGGTGTTACACAGCTAGCCGGGTACTTAGATCAGTTTTGATCAGCTAAGCAGAGTTTGTTGTTTAGCTGAGCAATCCTTACCTTAACTAAGCATGCATATCTGAGCGATCTATTGTTTAGCCGTGTTATATTATCTTTCAGTACTTAGTTATTTCTATGTTTCTTTGTAATTTATCTAAGTCAAAGGCCGAACATATATTGTCCATTTACAGCCTTAGATCTTCTATTTTGTAAAAGTATTTACACTTTTTGCTTTGCAAAGTAAAGCAAAAAGGATAGAAATTTAATATGTGAAAAAGGTTAAAGTTACTTTTGAAAGAAGATTTCAAAGATCTTGTCAAGTACAAAAGCATGACCGACAACAAACATGTAATTTTCCAAATTTTAAATTAATACTATATTAGAATAATGAGGTATTAAATACTCATTATAGTATTAAGATTTATACTTAATATATGTATAACGAATATTGTGTGTTCTAAATTAACCTAGTGGTCAAAGTATGAAGAAATGTTAGGTTTGTGGTCCAAATATAAGAAAAATGATCTTGAGGGGCTTGATATGTAAATCTGGTATATAAATACCCCCACTCCAGATTTTTTGACTCATTTGTAGTTCTTGAGTTGCTGGAATCATCACGAGGTTGGTGATCTTGTTGACTTTAAGATCAGTTTGAAGTGTTTTATATAAGGATCATTATGTTGAGGATGGAGTTCAGGAGATAGGAGCTGAAATCCGATATGATTCATCCATTCAAGTAAGTTTTATGTCCAATTCATGCTTGATGTTAGTGTTTAAAGTTGTATACTTGTATTTAGAGGTTAATTGAGGTATTGTTTGACTTTATTAGTCAAATGGATCAAAACCCATCAAGTAGGGTTTAATTACCCAAACATATGTCATGTGCAAGTTAAATGGTTGTTTTTGGTATGTTTTGGTGTATAAATGAGTATTATGTGAGCTTTAATCGAAAACTAGACGTTTTGGTAGCAAACAAAAGAATAAAAGATCAAATCATTTCTGTGTAGAACACTTTGTGCTGCGACCAGCTTAGTGTGATATTCTAGAGCTTATCTCCCCGGCACGAGGGTCCTTGGTTGACGGCGCGAGACACTCCGTTTTCACTAAAAATCATATTTTTTACCCGCTTTGACCATCTAACTTGTTCGGGTTTGATTCTATGGATCATATGAGGTTAAAATGGAGTCTTTATGACTCAATTATGTGTTTGAATATATAGTTTAGACCTTGAGACTCTTGAGGAGTATAATTTTGGTCTAATCATCTAAGATGATCTTGTGTGTGCATAAGTGTGTTGAGTTACTTGGCCTTTATGGCATGTGATTTGTGTGACCCTTGTGGTATGAGTTTTGGTCCAGCCCCGTGATTGAGATTAAGTGCTTTGCACCATGTTAGTTACTCACCATTGGGTGACGTGTATTAGTTCATACGGGTTTGGTAATTAGGAATCTAGATACACGGGTGGTTGTGGAATTGGTGCAAAGAGTAGAGGGGGATGATAGTACCCATTATGACTGTCTAGTTCAAAAGGATGACGAGCAAACCGAACGAGTGTGTACATGAGTGGACTTGGGGAACAGGTTATTCACTCCTAACCGTTGTATTGTGGAATGATTCGTGCTCCCCCACCTTGACAGAGAGATGTGATTATCCTCCATGTAGGCACGTGTTGACCGTGGCTAGCTACCACATGGAGATATTGTGACTCAATGGACAAACCAAATCCTTATGTGCTCTTATGTGGATTTTAGTATGTTATGTTTATTGCCAAACTTGTGTTTTCAAAAGATGATGACTTGATTTTTATAAGATAAATGATTTGGTGGTACTCACTAGCTATATTTCTTATAGCTAACAAGTGTATAAATGTTTTTGTATTAGTTGGTAGACTAGTAGCATTGTGAGGCGGTAGTTGCTATGGGCTTGTCTTTGGCATGGATTTTAGCTATATGGTAATTCTTGTATTTCCTATTTATTTGATTAATGGTCGTGAGATTGACTCGTGTAACACCAAAAGCTTGGGTTATAATGATAAATGTTTTATAAGTTCTTGTTTGAATATTGTACTAAAAATTTGCTAAGATATTCAAGAGAAGTTTGATTTACTAAAAGTTTTAGATGCTTCCGCTTTAGTTAAAAGATTTTATATAAAGTTTGATTTAAAAATGAGTTTTGAAAAGTTTAAATTTGTACTAAAAATCAGTGTGTTATAAGTTGGTATCAAGAGCCTAGGTTTGAGTGAATCAGGCACTCAAGTTAGTGTTTGGTCTCAAACCAGGCCGACCATTAAAGGAAATCCATTTGTGTTCGGAGGGTAATTTTGGCTTAAGATGAGAGTTGCCATAGTGTAGGGTAACTCAAGTATGTTACTAGCCCTATGTTAATAAGTTTGATTTCAGAGATGGGTTAAGCCTTACGTAATAGCCTACCCTTGGGTAGTGGTTTAGAAGTGGACTGTATTGTAGAGTACTATGTACAACGATCTTTATCAAGGTTGAACCTTTGGATGGTGAAAGAAAGCTGTTTAAGATTGTATATTGAGGCGATTACTGTTATTAAGTCCTTGATGGACTCCTTTGTAATACTGTAGTATTTTAGAAGGAAAGAGTTCCTTGATAATGCGTTGGATGTTTTGGACACTAAAATGAGAAAATAAGCTCAATTAAAGATAAGTTTCACAAATAGAAACATGTGACCATGCTGGTGAAACCCCAATAACAAGTGTTTGAAGGGTAACAAGATATGAAGATGTTTTGAAAACCTTGACTAGCATCCCTTAGTTAGTAAGGTGAACAAGTGATGTACTTCATAGAATGAAGGGAGACACCTTATGTGAAACAACGTAGAAAGATAACTTTTAATGAACCCTTTAGGCGACTTCGATTGTAGGTTTTGTATCACTAACGTTATTATTGATACCATTATCTATTGGTGCCCTCCTATGTGTTTCTGACTTAGGTATTGATTCGTTGTTTAGGTTTGAACCTTACTGATATTATTGGTTAAGTTTGTAATTGGGATTATTAGTTTCTTTTCCATTCACGGCAGACTTACCTTGAGAAGCTATGTTATAAATAAAATAGTGTTTTTATGTTTATTTGAAAGAAATGAGAATCTTCTTCTTATTAGAATTTTCTTCAATATAATAATAGATATCGTGTCACAGTTGAAATTGTGTGGTTTAGTTCAATCAAGTTGAGTTTCTTATTGAAAATATTCACGGATCATGTGGTTGATATCGTGCTAAATATATATAAATATTATGCGATATTGGGTTGATTTTATCCGGAAATCGTGCATTTAATTGTAAAAAGGTACATTTACCGTTTATTTTATGTTTTGCAGGCTAAAAAGGCGAAATATTCAAGAAAGTCGAGAAAATAAAAAGAAATCGAGAAAAATAATTGGGCCGAAGAAAGAAAAGAAAAGAGAAAGAAAAGAAAGCCCAAAGTAGAAAAAAGGAAGAAAGAAAAAAGAAGAATAAGCCCAAGGTCAAGGCCCAGCCCAAAGAAAGGAAAAGAATCATCCGGGCGAAATAGAGCTCATCGCGGCGCGACGACCTCAATCGTAGCGGCGTTACGAAGTACTACGGATAAGCCCTATCTCTTGCCACGTATCGTCGCGGTGCGACCGATATGCCCGTCGTGGCGCGACACGATGAGATAACGTCACCTTTGAATTTGAAAGAAGTGGGATCGGGCTAAAAGACTCCGTCACGGCGCGACACTTGGCCGTCGCGGCGCGACACCCCTGTTTTCAGATATCTATTTAAACGAACTTCCAGATCTGAAAAGGGGTTAACCACCCCTCATATTCCACCATAATACGGCATTCTAAGTACAAAAACATCCCAGAAGCTGTGGAGCACGGATTTGGAGTATTTAAGCTTGAAGATTGAAGATTGGGGCTTGTTTAGCTTTGATTCACACGGTTCTATCATTCTACTCTTTTCTAAATGTTATTTTATGATTTCCAGAATGTTAGTATGTTGATTTTAGGCTAGACTTCTCAGTGTTCCTCCCTAGAGGAGATGATTTCTTGAATGGTTGATTTATTTATGTTTAAAGGATTCAATTTACTATGTATTTGTCTTGCAAGTTTTATCAAAGATCCACATGTGTTCTAGTTTTTGTTTTCTAATGCTTATAATCTGAGTTTTTACAAATTGGAAGACCAATCTATTTGTAGGCTTGAATCTTGATTAATTAGGACCATTAATTAATCTTGACTAGTGGTAGAACAAACCCTAGGCTTAGGCATAAAAAGATTGAAACTTTAATATGTGTGATTGACACATGATGACCTTTGTGTGTTGATTTAATGGTAAATTGATCTAATTAATCATTAAAAGATAAAATCTTGTTTGATTCGAACTAAACATGTTAATTGTGTTTTTTGTTAATCTCTTGACCAAAGGATAAGTAATTGGCATAATTATAAAGATAAGAACTCGGACCAAGATTCTAATCACTATAGAAATCGGTACATGGTGAATTGGTATCCATTGCACTTAATTAATTAAAAGAATCAACTTGACAAGAAAGAATCGAATTTAGGGGGGACACGTCTTCATTTAATAGTTTTATTTCATCAATCTTAGTGCTTTGCAAGTTAATTGGTTTGTTTTGGTAATTTAGTAGTGTTAGTAATTCATTTAAACCATAAAGTTTGAATCTTGATTTCAAATCCCCTTTAATTTAGTTTAATTGCATTTATTTAGTTTAATTGTCTTTATTTGCTTTAATTAGTTTATTTTAGTTAATTATTAGTTAATTTGATAAAATCAGTTTAGCTCCCGTTCCCCAAGAGTTCGACACCCGACTTACTAACTATAATACGAAACGATTAGGTACACTTGCCTATTCGTGCAGTTTTTGGTAATTAATTCGGTAAAATATAAATTTAAAACTAGTACGTAAAACGCACATCAGTGGTCTAATGAGTTTCATGTTGAGATATGTAGTGAAAAGCATGAACTTGAGTTGAGAATCTTTTAGTCATATAAGCTCCTACGTTTTTAGTTGAAAGTTATAATTATTCTTAGCACTTATTTAGGTGCTTAGAAGAGATAAGAAGTATAAAATTAGTTGGTGGATTTAAATTGTAGTTTGTGATTGAGATCTTGTAATGAAATGTTTAAGTGAATTTAGACTTTGGGTAATCCTTGTGATTAAAGTCTTTTATAAAATCTTTGAGACTAAAACTTTCTCGTGTTTGAGATTCTTTCTAAAAATAAGGACGTTTTGATACTAATTAGTGAATGTGATTTTAAGTATCGGTAAGACCAAAATAGTGAAAATGTTGTATTTGAAGTTACTTGAGAACCCGTTTATAATTGGGTAGTTGATATGTTTAAGAACTTGATGAATTGAGTGAGTAGTCCATTGTTGGGAAAATATTAAGAAAGTTTCTTGATTGTTACATCTAGTTATGGACTACTCATTGATTAAGATTGCTTATGAATATAAATTCGATTAAGGTTATGAAGATTCTAGGTGATATTGAAGTGAAAGTCTTGATGTCTTGTAAATCTATTGTATACAATAAACTTTTTTTTCCTTAAAATTAACGCAAAAAACTTTCAAAATATTACCATTGTATGCAAGTGACCTGTTATAACAGGTCACTTCCCTTTATCAACTAGTAACCCTTTGTTTTATTATTTTTATTTTTTAAATATTTTAATAAAATTACATTAAAAAATAGATCAGTAATCTTGATGATGTTTGATCTTATTCAAACACAAACACCAACCACATCTTCATCTTCATCTTCAAACAATTTTTAGTTCTGAAATCTTAAACACTCGTCACATCTTCATCTGCCATTTGTCAAGATGGAGTCACCACCGCCTTCATAGTACGACCACCACCACCGATATTTCCTTGAAGATCCACTTACCACTACCGTCGTTGCCTTGAAGATCCACCTACCACTACCGCCGTTGCCTTAAAGATCCACCTACCACTACCGCCGTTGCCTTAAAGATCCACCCACCACCACTGTCGATGGGTTTCTCTGACACTGCCCTTGTCGATGGGTTTCTCCGACCACCGCCCCTGTCCATGGGTTTCTCTAACCCATGTCTCTCTCAATGGTTTTATTTATGCAGATTTGAAATGAACAAGAAGACGTGGGATTGTTCTTGTAGATCACACAACAACTATCGTTGCAACAAACCACCATTATTGTTATTTCAAAAGACGCGGTCAAGATCTATTCTTGTAGATCCATTCAAACATGTTAGGGTTTTCTAAATTGGATGGATATTTTGATTTCTTGTTTGGCGGTTTTTGTTCATGGGTTTGCACATGGGGTTTTTCATGGGTTTTGTGAATTTGGGTACCATAGTTTATTACAAGTACGTGTAACCTGGTCTCTAGATTTAGTGGTGATGTTTGATGGGTGTTCACTTTATTTGCACAAATTTTGGTTTGTTTGTAAAGATTGCATTTGTGGTGGTTTATAAATTTGAAGAACACACAAGAACTTAAAGAACACATGAATTTAAAATAAAAAATATATAAAAAAATGAAAGACAACTAGTTACCGGTTGCATACAACGGTAAAATTTTAAAAATTTCTTGTATTAATTTTTTTAAAAAATACGTTATATATAATAAAGCTTAGCTAAAATTAATTGTACTTTAACGTAATTTACTCTTTTTTCCTAGTAATAATAAAAATAATATAATTTCTTCTAATAATAATAATAAAAAAACAGCCAGCGAATTGCTTGTTTCTACTTGTTTGCCGGCCGGCCTCAGCCACAATACTACAACAATGGTGGAAATCGAAGAAACAGAAGAAAAGACGATGACCACCACCGCCACTATCGAGGAAGAACAATCACAGCCCCTTTTACATAATTCAGAGTCAAAGCCCCGATCTAAATCGGTGCGGACTAAGGTCCCGGAGGTGGAGGTTCATCTTTTTCGATGCGGTGAGGGTGCGATTGATATCTTCAAATCATCCTTAGGAGGCTGGGATCAAGATCAGCTTGAAGTTCGTGATATATTAGACAAGTATGGTTTCAAATCGGTGTACGCTTTTAATACGCAGTCCGGTAGGGGTGTTCCGATCAGATTTAACCCTAAAAATGGCCGATCTATACTGCCGTACAAGGATGGATCAGTGATTTTTGTTGATGGAGAGCCAAAGGTAATCGCCACTTATTTTCCCCCAATTTTACCTTCACTTATCGATGTTCACAGTATCACTAAATCCTAGTTCTTTTTGCTGTTGATTTTACTGTAATTTATTCTCTTTAGGTGACTGACCGAAGCTAGAAGCTTATGACTCTTGTAACTGCATAATCTCTGGTTTTTCGAGACAAATAATGCTGCTATTCTCGAATTGAGTACTAAATTCCTACAAAAACCTAATTTTTACCATTAAAGCTATTCTAGGTCCTTAAAATGTGATTTAGTTGCTTTAAATGCTTTTGGCAGAAATTTGGGGTTTGCCCATATTCTTGTGTGTTTCTTTTAATGTAAGTGAAAACTAAAATCAAAACTAGGTTACCATGGTTAACCATCAAAGGCAAGAGAAATGCAGAATTCTTACTCCAAGATCTGTTATTTGTACAAGGCCTTTAATAAATTCATCTTATTTTGACAGAAACTATTAGTTGGAAATTTTGTTATAGGTTCCTCTGTGAAGTTTTATGATCATCTAATCGACAGAGGTAGAATCGGCATCTGTCTCGCCTGATTACAAAGGCTAAAAATAATCCAAGTTTCTATTCATATCCAGTGAAGCTTGCAATCTTTATCATACAAAGCATTACAATACTAAAATTGGTACTCTAGTTTTCTGCTTTGTATGTATAATTGTATTGGCCTATAGGATGAACTTTTTCTGGAATTCTAGTTAATTTATATTATATGTCATGTTTTGCAGGCTTAAAACTTAAGCATGTTCATTATAGTTCTTTTCTTGTATAAATTTGGTTTAGACTTGTATATATGCATTCTTGAGTTTCTTTGATTAGTGACTCAAATTACCAAACCTTTATTCAATGCTCTTTAATATCCCAAGATTTGGTTTTGGGCATTAAACTTTTTGCGTTTGACTTAAAAGTATGTACACAAATTGATCTAAAATTTTGTGGGTTTGATCAGGACTCGTTGATAAAGCCAATCACCAGGATCTTAGTAGGTGTTGCTGCATTAACCGCAATGATAATACTGGTTATGAAGGAGACTCCACAATGGGCTAAGAAGTTGAATTTCACTGGGGTTAACTTCAACTTCCCTCCGTGGGTTCTTGCTTGTGTGGTTATCGTCTTCACTCGTTTGAGGAAGAGAACCAAGGATTTCTTCAAAAAACGCGTTTAATTATAGTTTTTCTGTTTAGGTTCATGATACATCTTACCATCATAGTCTAACTACACATTTCATAAGATGGTTTTTGTGATAATTTGTGGTTTTGATTGAAGAAATCTTTGTTTTGGTAATTTCTTATGCTAACAGTTTTTGTACCTAATCCTGTCTTGGCTTCCTTGATGGCTGTTGCTATTCTCATGAACATATCTTTAAGGAGTCGAGGGCAAGGGTAGATTTGTCATCTTCTTATTTGAAGTCCGGGTCAAGAGAGTCATATAAAGTGTTTAAACATGAGAATGTTTGGCAGGAGGAGTTGAGCTTTTATATGAAGTTGTGAGTTGGAAATTTTAGTTGTATAAAAGCGTATCGGTAAATTGCCGAGAAAGGTAACGTACATGTAGCGATGTGCTATTAATTATAGCGATGTACATACGATTATAAAACATCTCCAAGGGAAATTGTCATCTTTTACTATAGTTTATCCTTTTAGTTGAGAGTAACTAAAAAAACTTTTGTTTTATTGTTAGAAGTTTAACTTTCAATAGTACATCTAATAAACAAGTAGGGTATGTTTGGAATAGATGATGAAATTGAATGATTTGTTGCATTCTATTATAATGTTTTTTTATATACAAAATGAATTGAGTCATTCAATTAAATTGTTTTTATATATATAATGAAATTTCTATTAGAATGATCATTACATACGACACCTTTAGAGAAAGAGGAATATTTCTTTTATGTATCTATTTTTATTTGAAAATAATATTTTCTTTATCAAAATTTTATTTATTCTTAATTAGTTAATAATTTAAAGATTAAGCATAAAAAGATTTAAAGAATTAGTTAAGATCATTACTAGAAAATATCCTTTTTAGTAAATTTTATAGAAATCTAAAAATATTTTTGTTAATGTTAGTAAAAAACTATAAAAAAAATTGATTAATTATTAAATTTCATTCCATTCTATGATGAAATGAGAAAAGACACTCATCCTCCATGGAATGAAATAGAAGGAACTATGTTCATTCCATTTCTGCATGATTAACAAACAAGTTTTTTCTATTACGACGGAATAATTTATTCCATTTTCTCTCTCAATCATCTATATCAAACACCACCATAGTTTTTTCGTCACGTGACATGTTCTTGATATTCCAATTTCTACTTTTCTTGCTTCTATCTATCAATCTATCTATCTTTACACCTTGTTCTCGAGTTTTTTTGGAAGAAAAATAAAAGGATTTAGAAGGAAATCCCTTTAAAAGGTGTTCTTGAGTTTCATTTAAAGAAGAAAAGAAAAGAAAATGAAGGAATTTGGAGGGAAAGTTTAAACTTATTTTGATCCTAAATCTATCTTCCTCATTATGAGATGATTTATAAGGAAATGATTTCCTTTCCTCTCCTCCCCTTACTAAACTCGAGAACAGGACGTTAATGTAAGTTAAGTCATCCACTATCAAAAAGAAAACCTAGCTAAAAACAGTCGTCCTGGTCTTATAATACCTTCTTCTTCTATTTTGAAAATATAAAGGAATAAAAACATGTACATGGTTACTATAGAGTAAGTATTTTACTATTATGCACGTACACGTGATATTGTAGATATATCAACTACTAGCTAGTTTGTAGAATATTAAGTGAAACATATGATGATGATGATGATGAAAGATAAGATAGCAATCTTGACATGGGAACATAAAATCAGTTATAGATTTCGGGATCATATCATGAATCTAAAAAGGTTGACTCATAAATTCATTCTCCTTTGAATATGGAGTTTTGTAGGATATTGTTTGACTTCTAAATCTCTTTTTTTCTTTTTGCAATATCTTGTGGTTAATTAATGCAATAAATAGATTAAATACCAAAGAAAATAATTCTAAAAACTCATTAATTCATCAAGAATATTCATAGTAATAGTTACTATAATTGATTTTCGCGTCAACATTACTAGTTTATCATCAAATTATCATTAACACATGTAGTAATAACTCTTATCGTTGTACCACACAATTTTTTTTATGATGGATACCATTAGTTATAAAAAAAAAGGAAAAAAGCTTGTTATGCTCGTTACGGACTTAATGAGCCTCACTATCACAATCAGGTAATGAATGATGCGGAGTAAGATCAAATACTTAGTGATTAAATAATTAATTTAACCCATATGAATCTTTAGCTTTAAATATAAATGAAAGACTAATTGAATTATCTTTATTAGATAGTCTTATCCATTTGTTTTGATAAAATTAAATCTTAACTATATATTTAAATTAAAATTTGATTTGATTTTTACTTTTAGGAGTCAAAGTTCTTTGATTTGAATCAAAATTATTAGAGATAATCTTATATAAGCCCTTCATAACTTTAAAATATTGTATTTACCCATCCTAATTTATAAATATCATATTTACTCTATATAACATTTCAAAATATCATATTTAATCAAATTCTTTAGTTTTATCATTTTAAAAGATATTATAATCAGTTTAAATTTTATTAAATTATAACCAATTAATATTTGACTTTATTGATTCTAATTGAAATAATAATGATCGACGACTTCTACAAAAAAATACAATCACGTCTCGTATTATACTATCACGTTTTTGCTATCACGTCTGTCCTCCACCTTGAGTCGATGCTTTCACCACTGGTCTGGGTGTTGACACCGTATGTCTTCATTTTTTTAAACTCTCATTTCTTTCACGTGTTATAATTATTTTATATTATTTTGTTGGGGAGATAATCACTTCACTCTAATAATCAACTCTGCCTATCCTAAAACATAGGATTTGATGATAACCAAACCCTACATTCAGTATGACTTAGAAAGAATTCAAACATGTGTTGTTTGAATCAGTTTATGTAAAAATATGCTAAGTATAGAACCATCAGCTGAGAAAAATAAGCCATTAGCTGAGCATCAGATCCTACTCAAAGTATCAGCCAAAGGATATCAGCTAAGGAGCATCAGATGAAGAAAACAAGTAAAGAAGACCATCAGCTGAGGAAAATAGTCTATCAGCTGAGCGAAATTGTTGATCAGCTGATGAAAATATTTCATCAGCTGAGTAAACAGATTGATCAGCTGAGTGAAGAATTTGATCAGCTGAGTGCCTACTCTATCAGCTGAGTGAACAATTGGATCAGCTGAGGCCCAGAGCATCAGCTAAGTAAGTCTTTCCTTACACAAGTCATCTCCCCTTATAAACTGATGTATTTGATTGATCAGCTGAGCATTCTTGATCAACTGATCATACAAATACATGAGCATTATGTCCTCCTAAGCTTACTATTGATCAGCTGAGCATCTATATGATCAGCTGAGCAATATGTGTCAACTGAGTCCTAGCAAAAAGTGATCAACTGATATATTTTGTCAACTGAGTAGTGAATATCAGAGTTCCTTGTACAATCTGTTAGCTGAGTCGTGAAAAATGTCAAACATACTCTATCTTTTCAGATTGTAAGTCATATGTAAAAGGCAGAACATGTGTTGTTCTATTATGCCATAGATCTTTGTTTGTAAAAGTAAAATGCACTTTTTGGATCAAGTATGAGACAAAAAGGTTTTATCTTATCCTCTGGAAAAGGGATAATGATACCTCAAACAGACGAAGATCTTGAAGATTTGTTCAAACAACTAAGTATGGCTGGCAATCCCATACTTGGTAAAGTCAAATCAATCAGAAGCATGGTGTTGATTAAAGTACAATCATGGAAAGGGAAAGATACTTCTACACGACAGTAGATGTGGACTTTAATATTTTATATTGTGAATGGGTTGCACTTTTGCAGAAAAGTACAATTACTTTTATTATACATTTGATTAAAGTAACTTTACTTTTCACCCACTACCTTTACAATTAAAATATTATATTTCCACATCCTTTTGGTCTCTTACCTTCATGCAACCGGATCCACCAAGACTTCTATATATACTCATGCATGGTGGACATGCAAATAGAGAATACTACACAACACAACAAAGTGAAGTATCTACTACACAAAAAGAAAATCTCATCAGTTGAGAAATTTCGTAGAGTATAAGCATTGTGTAGAATCAAACTTGTTCATGTGTTGAACACTCTAAATACATTAGTTGTCTTAGAGTTAGCTTGTTTATGTGTTAGAAAAATTGATTGCCACTTTTTATTGTACTTAGAATTTCCGCTTCTAGTACATGTAATTCTTGATTCATATCAATAAGAATTATATAAAAGTATATAAGTGTGTCTTTAATTTTTAAAAGCTAAAGTTTGTATTCAACCACACCTTCTACAAACATTTGTTGTTGCGTACTCAATCTGGGACTAACAACTGGTACCAGAGCAGGTTAGATAATCAATATCTAGATCTGTTTTGCTTACTCTACAACTGCTTCTACCCCTCTCAATATGGCCTCATCCGCAAACAATATGAATATCTCAAACACTGGGTCCTTAACAAGGTGTCCCATGTTTGACGCGGAAAATTTCTCCATGTGGAAAAGTAGAGCACATCTTTTCCTATCCACCCTTGATATCCAAATGCTTGAAATAGTCACTGATGGTTCTTATGTTCCAACATAAGTGTTATCTATCCCATCAGAATCTGAAGGTCAAACCTCTACAACTGAAAGAATCATAACTAAACCCATGCATCTGTGGACAGATAAGGATAAGAGATTGGTTAGCCTAGATGTTAAGGCTAGATCAGCTCTTGTCTCTGCACTACCCAATGAAATCTATCATCAAGTGCTTAACTGTTCTTCTACAAAAGAGATGTTAGATACACTCACAGTTGCATATGAAGGGACTGAAGAGGTGAAGGAGAACACGAAGCTCCTCCTCAACAGAGAGTATGAATTCTTCTTTGCTCAGAAAGGTGAGAGTCTTACACAGACATACACCAGGTTCAACTGTCTAGTTAATGACTTGAAAAGGGCAGACATAACCAAGAGCAACTTTGTCTTGGTGAACAAGTTTCTAGACTCCCTCCCTGAAACATGGGATCACTTTGTCACTGTTCTAAGACATAGTGAGAAGATTAAGGGAATGTCTCTGGTTGCTCTCTATGGTAACTTACTCAACTATGAGCAATCAGTCAAGCAAAGGAAATTGTCATCCAAGGAGATGAAGGAGGTAGTGAAAGCTGCACCAACTGCCCTTGTATCAAGAGATACAAAGATGAGAAGCTTTGCAGCTATTGATTCTGGTTCTGATGAAGAAGGAGATGGAGAGGAGAGTGCTGGAGAAAGTGATGAGGAGAAGGATTGTGAGGAAAGTAATCTGGAGGAGTTGGTTGAAGGTGTAGCTATGCTGGTTAAGAAGTTCAGACCTTTCAAGAAGGGAAAGGGTGTTAAGAGGTTCAGCAAGAGGTCATCGAAGTTTTTCAAGCCCAAATCCACTTTTGATGCCTCCACAGCAGAGTGTTATAAGTGTGGCAAGATTGGCCACATAGCCAGTGACTGTAAGTCCAAATATAACACTGGTTCTTCATCTGTGCAAAAGCAGGAGGGCAAGATTGATTATGAAGCCAAGTATAAGAAACTCCTTGTTGTTGTCCTTGACAAGAAGAAGAAGAAGAAAGCCCAGGGCCAAGTTCTTGTTGCTGAAGAAGAAGATTGGGTAGAAGAAGATCTCTCCTCAGATGAAGATGAGGTGATCTTTGCTCAGTTCTGCATGATGGCCAACAACAATGATGGTAGTTCCTTTGATGAAGACATGAAAAAGGCTGCTAAAGCTTGTTCAACTACCAACTGGGATCCTTCTTCTATGTATCAGGTTGGAAAATTTATTAACTATGATGATAATGAGAAGATTGCTATGTTTGATTACTTGTGTATTGATTTCCAGTCTGCTATTCAAAGAGAGAAGAAGCTAAAACTAGAATTAGAATTACTAAAGCAAAAATTAATTCTTAAGGATGAGAAACTTAAGCAGATAACAATCTTAAATGATGAACTAGCTAATCAAAAGATACTTAATGAGATCTTAGTAAAAGAAACTAGTGAAGCAACCAAAAAGTTTAATGACCTCCAAAAAGTAGTAAAGTCTTGGTGTGTATCTGCAGAAAAGACCACTCAGTGTGTCAAGGAGCAGATACCCAAACAAGTTCAAGCTATTATTGGTGGAAATTACTCTAAGGCTGCTAACTATGTTGATTCTAGTAAGAACCTTAATATCTTAGACAAAGCTGACATCTTGCCACAGACCTTTCACAAGACCGTTAAAGGCAAAAGTGTGTTCACAAATAAGTTTGTTAGAAGCAAGAGTTCCCACTCAAAAGAATCAATTATTCCTTCTGTTGAATCATCCTCTAGTAAGATTTCAGAATGTAAAAATACTAATAACAAAAAGTCAAAGGATGTGATTAAAGGAAAGGAATCATTAATTGAGACCTCAGAGACATTATGTTGTCAAACCTTGAAAACAGATGACTTAATTCTTAGCATTTCACAAACTGAAGAATCATTAGCTAATACTACTCCATCAGCTGATAGGTTAATAGATGATAAATGCTCAGCTGATAACCTGTCAGCTGATCATAGCTCATCTTCTAAACAATCAGTTGATCTAGAAGTAATCAACTCTCTTTCAATAGAAGAAACTATGAGTAAAAAGAATGACGTTCACATTGTTCCCATTTCTGCCACTCCAAAGATTGGTCAAAAACTTTCCAAAAACAAAGATCAATCTAAGGTGCCTGTAAATAAAGACCTAAGAAATTTACAGGATAGGCTTCATAAGCTGAATGGTCAAATGATGACTGATAAGAAATCTCATAGGCATTCAAACCATGTTGTTCAATGCTCCAAGGCCACAAAATCTCAAAAATGTTATAAATGTGGAAGCAAAGAGCATAAGGCATTTGAATGTTCTTTAGAAGGGAATTCAAGACAGCGGACTTGTGATGATAACATAGTCACTCCTCCCATTCATAAGAAACCTGAGATAAAGTGGAAAGCTAGGTGCATTCCACAGGGATCCACTAAGTAGTGGATTCCTACTTGTGTCACTAACTCTTCTTTCATTCAAATCTGTGCAGGGTGTTGGTTCTTGGTTTCTTGACAGTGGATGTTCAAGAACCATGACAGGTAACAAGGCTTTGCTCAGTAACTACAAGAAAGAGAAAGTCCAAGGGTGAATTTTGGTGACAACAACCATGGGCAAACTAAAGGCTATGGTGAGCTTCATAATGGGAACCTCAAGCTGTCAAAAGTTTCATATGTCAAAGGGCTGAAATATAATCTCATAAGCATAAGTCAATTGTGTGATGGAGATAATGAAGTCCACTTCACAAAGACAGGAGGCTCCATCATAAATAAAGAAGGTAATACAGTGTTCAGTGCCAAGAGAACCAAGGATGTGTATACACTTGACATGTCCTCTGGTGACCCTTCAAAGGAAACATGTTTGTACTCCAAGAATAATGAGGATACAAACTGGCTGTGGCACAAGAGGCTTACCCACCTTAATTTTAAAAACATCAACAAGTTGAGCAAGGGTGAACTAGTGTCAGGACTACCTTCACTGACTTATCTTAAGCCTAAACCTTGCACTGCTTGTGAGAAGGGAAAGCAGCATAAGACATCATTTCCATCCAAGCAGGCCTTCTCAATTACAGAACCTTTCTATATGTTGCACATGGATCTCTTTGGTCCTGTTGCAACTGCTAGTATTGGTGGAAGAAAGTATGCTCTTGTATTGGTTGATGAATTCTCAAGATATACTTGAGTTTTCTTTCTTAAAACAAAGAGTGAGGCTGCTGAAGAGATTATCTGTTTTATCAAGAAAATGGAAGTGTTGAAGGGCAATCTGGTGAGGAGTCCTAGAAGTGATCATGGAACTGAATTCAGAAACCAAACTCTGGAATCTTTCTATGATTAGAAAAGGATATCTCAAAACTTTTTTGCTCCAAGAACCCCACAACAAAATGGTGTAGCTGAAAGAAGAAATAGAACATTGATTGAAGCTTCCAGAACCATGTTGTGTGAAAGTGGGTTACCATTTAATTTCTGGGCTAAGGCTTTAAGTTGTGCATGTTTCACACAGAACAGGTCCCTTATTATCAAGAGGCACAACAAAACTCCATATGAAGTGCTTAAGGGAAGGAAGCCAAGCATCAGCTTTCTGCATATCTTTGGTTGTCAATGTTTCATACTTAATCAAAAAGATCAATTGCAGAAGTTTGCTCCTAAAGCTGATGAAGGAGTGTTTGTAGGTTACTCAGTGATTTCTAAAGCATACAGAGTATACAACCTGAGAACCAAAGTCATAGAAGAATCCATCAATGTAAGTTTTAATGAAAATGACTTTGTTGCTTCTTGTTCTTCTAATCATGTTTCAGGTGAAGAATTTAATGATCTTATGCAAACTGGAGAAGTTCCTTCAGAGCAAGTAGATCCCTCTCCACCAGCTGCTCATGATTTAGATGAACCTGTTCCTATCCAAGTTTTTAACCATGTACAACCATCCTCATCCAATCCTATACCTCTACTGAATCATGTGGAAAATGACTCAACATCATTGGATTCAAATTCCATATCACTTATTCCCTCTTCAGTAGAGATACCCACAGATTGCAATAATGAAGTTATATCAGCCACTCAAAATGAAATCATTTCTACTGCTGATAGCCAACATATAACTTCTTCTCCCCAAATCCAAATGAATCCCAATTCCCAAGAAATCCAAAAAGCCTTCAAAGACCTCAAGCACCATCCTCATAATTTGGTGATAGGCAACATAGATGATCCAGTTAGAACAAGATCAAAAGCTTGCAACATCTGTTTGTATTCTAGATTTGTCTCAATGATTGAACCAAAGAAGGTTGATGAAGCTCTTAATGATCCCCACTGGGTGTCTGCCATGCAAGAGGAACTGGCAGAATTCAAAAGATAAATCCAAAGGATAAATCCATCATTGGAACAAAGTGGGCGTTCAGAAATAAGCTAGATGAAAATGGGCAAATCATCAGAAACAAAGCAAGGCTAGTGGCACAGGGGTACTGTCAAGAAGAAGGTATTGATTTTGATGAAATCTTTGCCCCTGTTGCAAGATTGGAAGCCATCAGACTATTCCTAGCCTATGCTGCCTTCAAAAACTTCAATGTGTTCCAAATGGATGTGAAGAGTGCATTTCTAAATGGAGATTTGAAAGAAGAGGTGTATGTCAAACAACCTCCTGGTTTTGAGGAGTCAAGCTTACCTGATCATGTTTACTTTCTAAACAAAGCTTTATATGGTCTTAAGCAAGCTCCAAGAGCCTGGTATGATACCCTCTCTTCTTTTCTCATTAATAAAGGTTTTACAAGAGGATGCATAGACAACACTTTATTTATTAGGAAGTACAAAGGTGATGTGATACTTGTGCAGATATATGTAGATGATATAATATTTGGGTCTACTAATTTGGAACTATGCAAAAAGTTTTCTAAACTCATGTCTGATAATTATCAAATGAGCATGATGGGTGAGTTAAACTATTTTCTTGGTTTACAAATTAAACAAGAGGTTGATGGTATTTTCATTCATCAAACAAAGTATGTCAAAGATTTACTCAAGAAGTTTGATTTTGAAAACTGTTTTTCAATGAAAACACCTATGTCTACTTCTATTAAGTTAGGAAAGGACACTGATCGCAAATCAATGAACATTATTACCTATAGAGGAATGATTGGGTCACTTTTATACCTCACTGCAAGTAGACCAGATATAATGTTTTCAACATGTCTCTGTGCAAGATATCAAGCAGATCCTAAAGAATCACATCTTGCTGCTGTTAAGAGAATATTCAGATATCTCAAAGGAACTCCTAATCTTGGTCTTTGGTATCCCAAATACTCAGATTTTGAGTTAGTTGGATATTCTAATTCTGATTTTGCAGGATGCACATTAGACTGAAAAAGTACTTCAGGTGGTTGTCAACTTCTAGGAGGAAGATTGATTAGTTGGTCTAGTAAGAAACAGAATTCAGTGTCAACATCTACTGCAGAAGCAGAATACATTGCTGCAGGAAGCTGTTGTGCTCAAATTTTATGGTTACAAAATCAACTACTTGATTATGATATGAAGTGTGAAGACACCCCAATTCTTTATGACAATACAAGTGCAATCTCCATCTCAAATAATCCAGTCATGCATTAAAAAACAAAGCATATTGAAATCAGACATCATTTTCTCAGAGATAATGTGCAAAAGAAGAAGGTAACTTTGCACTACATTAACACTGATTTACAACTTGCAGATTTATTCACAAAGCCATTAGATGAAGCATGGTTCAACTTCCTAATATCCAAACTAGGTATGCTAAATTTTTAGTTTAAAATAATGGTAATTTAGTTTGTGTCAATTTATAAGTGTTGAAAATTATATGAAACTTATCTAAGCATATCTAAGTCTTACTTGATTTGTGTAAAATGAGTAACTATGCTCAGCTGATGCCTATCAGCTGATCAAATTTACTCAGCTGATCACTTTAAGATAAGGAAGACATGCTCAGCTAAGTACTTTACTCAGCTGATACCCAAATTCTCACTATCAGCTGATAGTTTTCCATCAGCTGATACCTCTCAGCTGATAGTTTTCCATCAGCTGATACCCTTCAACTAATAGTTTTTCATCAGCTGATACCCTTCAGCTGATACTCTCTTTAATCAGCTGATGATTCTACACTTAGTAAATTTTCACTTTTTACTCTCATTTAATGCTTTTTAACCCTAGTTATTTACTCCGTTTGTCAGTTTTCATTTAATAGTTATTTAATTTGTTTTCCGTTAGAACTTTTGGCAGTATCTAACGATCTCTGTTAACTAATCTTCATAAATATCCCAATTTCTCTCTCATTCACCTTTACCTGTTCAAACTTTCCAAATTCCCTCTCTCTCTCTCTCTACAAAGAACTACCTACCTTCTCTCTCGATACTCACTGTTCATCATCCCTACCAAATGGCCACCTATATTCCAGACCCGGCTATTAACCCTGGTGAGAATGTTGCACCCAATCAACCGATGAATATAACTCCCAATAACATTCTACTCTGCACCACCATCCCTGCCTCGTGAGAAAACCAAGGTTATGAACCAATGGTTCAGTTCCTTCAAGCCCATCCCCTGTTTGAAAGTCTCACCGCTGATCCACACTACATTTACCCTACCATTATCGGTGAACTATGGTACTCCGCAACCTATAACCTAAACACCAACACCATCCACTGCACCCTAGCCCAAGGAAACTATCATCTCCAGATCACCACCGAAACCCTTCGTGAAGTCTCTGCTATTCCTAACTTCCCACTGTACACCGCTTTTCCCTCCAGAGGAGAAGTTCAAACCGTTTTAGACACCATCGGCTACAATGAACCTGTAGTGCATGGTCAAGTCAAGGTCTCTGATCTCGCTCATCCATGGAAGTATTTGGCCAACATGGTCATACGTTGCTTCGGTCCTAAATCTGGAAGTCATCGTCTCATCAACCAAACCGAGCTTCTGGTGCTCTATGCCCTAGTCTTCGGGGTAAATATCGACTTTGCTTAAGTGATATTTTCGGACCTTATTGATAAAATCACCCAGAGCACCAACAAGAAATCATCGAGGTCGCAGGTGCCCTACATTAGACTATTGAGCCTGATAGCTATGAGGGAGATTGGAGAGGATGATTATGTGGGCTTAACAGAACATCTTGAGCATATACCTATCCCTGCCATGGGTGAAAAGATATTCCATTTCTTAAAGGCAAACAGAGGCCCTCCAATCACTGCCCAAATGCAAGAGCTGATTGATGCTGCAAACGACAATGCAGATGAAAATGATGATGATAATAATGATGGTGATGATGATGCTGATGAAAGCCATACTGGCTCTAAGGATGATGATGATGATGCTGGTGATGGTGATGCTGGTGATTTTGCTCCTCCCAGTCCAATGGAACTAAGTCCTCTTGGTGATGATGGTGATGCCCAAGAACAAGAGATCTCTGAGCAACTTCTGGAGCTCATTGACAGAAGTAGGCACATCATGTCCCAAGGTATGGATAGTACTGATTCCACCTCTGAGGATATTCAAATGGTCGTCCCAACCTTTGATAGCCCATCCTCATCTCCAGTCCAAACACCACTCCAACAGCCAAGCTCTAGTGAACCTCATGTGGTCACTAGTTCTACTCCTATCCGTAGCCCCATATATACAAGGTCACCAGAAGTGACTCATTATGAGAACTTTGAGGGAGTGCAATCCACACCTCTGACCTCAATTCCAATTACCCTTCCTCATGTTGAGGGGGAGCAATTGGATGTTGCAACCTTTCAGCCAGTGGATGTATCCTCACAACAGGATACATCTGTAAAAATGGGACTTAAACCGTTAGCTAAGACAACCTCCCAAAAGGTTGATCTCATTGAAAGACAGACCTCAACCCAAGGTCACACTGTGTCTATCCCACAATTGAGTCAGCCTATACCATCTACATTCTCCCAACAGAATGTGGATCCAATAAGGGATTCCCTGTTATTGAGTGCATCCCACACTCAGTCCACTTACCTTGCACCTATTATTAATTCAATTCTTACACTTGCACAGCCTGCCAATGCTAGTGGTACAAACCAACCACTTGCACAGGGCTCAACTCTCTTTCCCAATGAATTTGAGCTTATACACCAAGGCTCAAATGAGGGGACACAAACCTTACCCAAATTCTTTGAACCTCTATCTACTCCTTCCACCTCTATCCCATCCATATATACCTAAACCACAAACCTTACCCTTATCCAAACCATAAACCTATACATTGATCACCTAACCCAAACCTTCCAAGCCTTCCAAACCCAAACCTCTACTCAACTGTCTAGACTTGCAAAAGACATTGAGCTCCTCAAGACCCCACCCCAACCCTCCCCTGCACCCATTGATCTTACCCCCTCCTAACCAAAATAGACCATATTTCTACCCTTATTCCCTCTCAACCACAAATTCCCAGCCTACCTCAATCTACCATATCTACCCTAAACCAAACCATATCCAACCTCCTATCCCAACTCCAAACCCTACGCCTAATAAACCCCAACATTTCTGTATCCATTCCTGAACAACTACTCCCCATGCCTTCCTTTCTCAAAGGCATCCTTGATGACATAGAAACCTTAACAGAACAATCCAGAATGAGTCATCTCTCATTATGGAAAGCTATCAAAGATCTCAAGGATGACGTCTCCCTTCAGCTCTTTAAAATTACCTCTACTCCTTCCTCCACCCATACCCCTACCCCTGCCCCTACCCCATCCCATAAGCCTGCAGCAGGTGACTCCCCTCCTCCTTTTGATGATGCCAAAAAGGGGGAGAAATACTCAAGTTCTTCCAGGGAGGATGATCCTGACTCAGAGGATATTGATGCTGCATATGCTAAAACAGCCACCAAAATCATGCAGCAGGAAGCACCCAAAGCAACAGATCCCTCACCCATTAAAAGAAAAGCATCTTCTGAGGGGGAGCAAAGGTTTCCCAAAAGGCTGAAAAGGATGGCAAACAGGCCAAAGCCTAAAAGAAAAGTTGCTGAGGGTTGCTCTCCACAAATCAATATAGAGTCTGATTCTGATGATGAGGATGATACTCCACTTTCTGACATCCTCAGAAGAAGAAGACAGAGCCCTAAGCCATCTGCTCCACCAGTCCAATCAACCCCATCAGTCCAAAAGGCTTCAACCTCTGCTCCTAAGGATAAAGGCAAACAAAAGATGACATATGAGCAAGTTGAAACAGATGATCAAATGAAAAGGGAGCTTGCTCTTAAAGAAAAGGAAGAAAGGGAGAATGCTCAAATGGCTCAAGCATTGGGTGTTTCAGTTGAGGAAATCTACCAAGCCAAAGAGCTAGCATATCAGCAAGAGCAAGAACAAAGTCAAAATCAAGCTGCTGCTCAACACACATTGGCAAGGGAAAAATCTCAGGCTGAACTACTCAAAGCTAGATCCCATGCTGATGCCATCAAAACCCTCTTCAACCTTGATTTATCTGCTCCCATCAACCTAAGTCAACAAAGACTTCAAAGCTACAGAGAAAGAAGCAATATTTTGAGAAACAGAACAGAACCAACTCCAATAACAAGAGCCACTGTCCATAAAGGTGATGGTGAACCCTACCTTAAAGCAATAAGACAGAACAACTTCAACAGCTGTGAAGTTGTATCCTATGAGAGGTGTCACATATATGGGTTCACAGAGTTAGTTCAGATCCTATACCTTCTCTTCAAATCCAAATCAAAGCTCAAAGTTCAATTCATTCAGAAAATTCAGAATTGGATAGCTCTAGCTGTGTCACAAAGGGCCTTCACTCCAGATGACTATTACAGGCATGTGCACACAGTTGATAATCTTCATAAGAAAGGCTCCAAGCCCTTCAAACCATTTGAGCTAAGAAGGCTCCAAGCCCTTCAAACCATTTGAGCTAAGAGAGGTACTACCCCAGCATGAATTCCTATCAGATTTTGAGGGTCTCAACACATCTCTTCCACTGAACATCAATCCTGAGTTGTACAAGTTTATAATTATGCCTATTGAAGGTATATTCTTTTTGGACAGAGCTAGCACATGGAGGTTCTTTAGACAGTCTGAAATCCTTAAAGCTAGCAAGAAGTTTCTATTTGGGCTAAGGATATCTACAAGAGGCAGAACTGGAAATGAAAACTTTGAAGCCCTTGTTCAAGCCCAATGTGAAGTCTTAGCTGAAGCTGATCCCCATGCCAAAGATTTTGAAGTTAAAGAAGAACCATGGTGGGATGATTGAAGACTGATTCTAATTCTGAAGATTTTGTTGTTATTTAGTTGATTGTACATTATAGAAGAGTTAATTAGTAGTTAATCTATGTAATCACTTATGTCCATTTCTTTATTCTGTTATTTCAAGTGATGTTTATGTATATCAGAAAATCAAAAGCATATAAAAATGGAAAAATGAAAAAATACCATAAAAACAGAACAAAATGGTACAACACAGAAAAAGATTTCACAAAAACAGAACAAAATGGAACATTAGAAAAGAAACCAAAAACAGAACAAGGTTCTAATAAAAAGAGCTACCAAAAAACAGATAGCTAGGTAGCCAAATGTACTTAAAAGTTTAAATCTTTTGTTATTCGAAGTCAAACTGATTCTTCAAAAAGAAAAAGGTTTTGTCATCATCAAATAGGGGGAGATTGTTGGGAAGATAATCACTTCACCCTAATAATCAACTCTGCCTATCCTAAAACATAGGATTTGATGATAACCAAACCCTACATTCAGTATGACTTAGAAAGAATTCAAACATGTGTTGTTTGAATCAGTTTATGTAAAAATATGCTAAGTATGGAACCATCAGCTGAGGAAAATAAGCCATCAGTTGAGCATCAGATCCTACTCAAAGTATCAGCCAAAGGATATCAGCCAAGGAGCATCAGATGAAGAAAACAAGTAAAGAAGACCATCAGATGAGGAAAACAGTCTATCAGCTGAGCGAAATTGTTGATCAGCTGATGAAAATATTTCATCAGCTGAGTAAACAGATTGATCAGCTGAGTAAAGAATTTGATTAGCTGAGTGCCTACTCTATCAGCTGAGTGAACAATTGGATCAGCTGAGGCCTAGAGAATCAGCTAAGTAAGTCTTTCTTTACACAAGTCATCTCCCCTTATAAACTGATGTATTTGATTGATCAGCTGAGCATTCTTGATCAACTGATCATACAAATACATGAGCATTATGTCCTCCTAAGCTTACTATTGATCAGCTGAGCATCTATATGATCAGCTGAGCAATATGTGTCAACTGAGTCCTAGCAAAAAGTGATCAACTGATATATTTTGTCAATTGAGTAGTGAATATCAGAGTTCCTTGTACAATCTGTTAGCTGAGTCGTGAAAAATGTCAAATCTACTCTATCTTTTCAGATTGTAAGTCATATGTAAAAGGCAGAACATGTGTTGTTCTATTATGCCATAGATCTTTGTTTGTAAAAGTAAAATGCACTTTTTGGATCAAGTATGAGACAAAAAGGTTTTATCTTATCCTCTGGAAAGGGATAATGATACCTCAAACAGACGAAGATCTTGAAGATTTGTTCAAACAACTAAGTATGGCTGGCAATCCCATACTTGGTAAAGTCAAATCAATCAGAAGCATGGTATTGATTAAAGTACAATCATGGAAAGGGAAAGATACTTCTACACGACAGTAGATGTGGACTTTAATATTTTATATTGTGAATGGGTTGCACTTTTACAGAAAAGTACAATTACTTTTATTATACATTTGATTAAAGTAACTTTACTTTTCAACCACTACCTTTACAATTAAAATATTATATTTCCACATCCTCTTGGTCTCTTACCTTCATGCAACCGGATCCACCAAGACTTCTATATATACTCATGCATGGTGGACATGCAAATAGAGAATACTACACAACACAACAAAGTGAAGTCTCTACTACACAAAAAGAAAATCTCATCAGTTGAGAAATTTCGTAGAGTATAAGCATTGTGTAGAATCAAACTTGTTCATGTGTTGAACACTCTAAATACATTAGTTGTCTTAGAGTTAGCTTGTCTATGTGTTAGACAAATTGATTGCCACCTTTTATTGTACTTAGAATTTCCGCTTCTAGTACATGTAATTCTTGATTCATATCAATAAGAATTGTATAAAAGTATATAAGTGTGTCTTTAATTTTTAAAAGCTAAAGTTTGTATTCAACCCCCCTTCTACAAATATTTGTTGTTGCGTACTCAATCTGGGACTAACATATTTTATTAATCTTTAATATCTAAAAATATAGAAACATTAATTTGAACTTTTCTTAAGTGATAATTCAATAGTTTTATTATTGCAATCGATGTCTAAAAATATAGAAACATTAATTTTAACAATTTGATGTTATCAATTTTAAGATTAGATTTATATGATACAACTTGTATATATCTAATCTAATCTAAGTTAATTTGAAAAGAATAGGTTTATTAAAATACTTATTATTTAAATAAATAAATCGTTTGATAAAAATAGAGAAAAATTTTAAATTATGACCATACAAGATTTAAATAATATGAATGAAACCTTGGTTTTAAAGTTTTATACAAAACTTAACATTCACAAGAAAGATCAATTATCGATGTTTCTTGTGTTAGCAAATCTCCAACATAATCCTCCGTAGGAAAGAAGTCAACAAAAGCTGCAAAACCCTTTATGTAAAGATATAAACCAATGTGACAAATTTTAAAATCAAAGTATGAACAATACAAACATAATGTTCAAAAGTGAAAAAGTAAAGTTTGAACATGTTTGAGCTATCCAGGCGATCGTTGGATGCGACCATCGGGCATCCAAATATGAAATTTGTCCTTTACATTCTCTTTGTATAAGAGTCATACTTGTGTCACTTTTACATATCATTTGCCAATCTAAACTTTCTCTATTTTGTAAATATTATGAGCTTTCCTTTCAAATTTCAAGTGTGATTTCTTTAGTTGTTAACTGCCTTCTTAGTGAGACATTGTGAGAGTTGGTCACTACCTTCTTAGTGAGATGTTATGAAATGTGATCACTACCTTCTTAGTAAGACATTGTGACAATTATCTCTTTCACCTAAGAAAAACGTTGTGACCTAGGTATGGATGTAAGATTCTTTACATCCAACCAAATTGCTATGTATCAGGGTGTCATCATTCTCTTACAGTACTCTTTATTTACTTGCTTTATATATCTTGCGGAATACATTTATAATTTGCTTCCATTGTGTTAATATATATCTTTATATATATACTAGCATAGTATCCGCGCAATGCGGCGGCATCAAATAGTTTCTACTCGATAACTTGTTCGTTTGGGAATTTACGTAATATGGTGACAACGAATAATTTTACATTGGTAACATGTCTATTTTATTTATTTTATTTATTTTCCTGTTCTTAATCAACTCTTTTATTATTTTTAAATAAATTTTGAGAATAATTAAATAAGAAAAAAAGTCTTTACTTATAAAATAAGTTAAATTGCATGAAAAAACCGAGTGAAAATTAGTAATTTGAAACTGTTTAAAATTAAGAGATTAAGAAAATAGTAAACTAATTTGAAACTATTAATTATATGAGCTATTTTAAAAATTTTTAAATATATGTTTATAAATTCTTATTATAGATTATGCAGATTTATGAGTTCTACTTGTACATATTTTCTGATAATTATGTTAAAATATTTATTACATGATATAATATAATATTTAATATAAAAGGTTTGGTTATGAAAGTATTTTTTTAATAATTAAGTTAATTTAATTGAATTTTTTAAATATGGAAAGTTTAGTTATTAAAATAGAATATAAGATTCTTATTAACTCTATTTAATAGTTACTTTATATAATAGTTTTCATTTAGTTTATATGAGGGTAATTTAGTAATTTCAAAAGACTTAAAATTTAAGAAATTAAGCAAAATGTCTAAATGCTTTATAATACAGTATAGATATATTTAAGTTGTAAGATAAATTTTAAAGAGTGATTTTACAAACTCTTTTAACTCCCTTTTTAGTTTCTATAATTATTTTCTGTGAAGATAAGAAGAAGAATCATATAACTAGTTTTTTTCTTGATTATATTAGTATTTTTACCGAAGTTAGTTGCTAATTTTTAAGTTTTTAAGTGATACTCAATCTATCAAAGTGATACATATTAGTATGTGTAATTATTTAAACACGTCCTAGCTAAACAATATATGTCATTTCTTATATATCTTCATTGAATTTTATTTTGTATACATATATGTTTAACAAAATCTTTATGTACACATTAAATCACATCGTATAGTCAAGTACACATTAACTTTAATTACCACCAAATTAATTAAGAAACTACCCAACCACAATGATTCTTATAACTTCGTCCACACTCCACATATATTTTGTTTTTATTATATTAACTATTTGTTTGGTCAAATATCTCTCTCTCACTCACACACACTTATATATATGTATAGTGAAATATCTCTCCCTCACACAGACAGATATATATATATATATATGTGTATGTAATCATGAAAGTAGCAAACCCCAATCGTCACTATAATAATATTATTGTTATCTTTCGGTAATTGTTTAGTTACAATGTACATATGACGAAATCAATATCATTTTTTTAATAATTTCATTTCTAATCTACTAGTAATCCCTTTAATTGGATGACAATTTTAACAAATATACATCATAAACGCCTTGTTCTCGAGTTTTTTAGTGAAGGAAAGGAAATGATTTAGAAAGAAACCTTTAAAAATGGTGTTCTTGAGTTTTACTTTAAGAAGGAAAGGAAAGGAAATGAAGAAGTTTGGAGGGGGAATGTAGGCTTATTTTTATGTCAAATCTATCCTCTTAAAATTGGGATGATTTGAAAGGAAAGGATTTCCTTTCGTTTCTTTTCTTTTCCTCCATAACTTAAACTCGAGAACAGGGCGAAAGTGTTGGGACAAACGGCCCGATCCAAAACCCGGTTCAATATGGGTAAAGAGGGATATAAACCCGGTTATTATATTGAATTAATCACTCTTTCATTCGATTTACGATTTAACCAGCTGATTCCTGATCGAATTTTAAAACACTTGTTTCAAACTTCATACATAATTAATTTACACGTCACAATAACAACCATTATTTCTATTAATCATTTCTAGCAGATTATGTAAGTTTTTAATGTGTATAATTTAGGTGAAAATTTTGTTGTTAACCCATTTATTTTATTTACAAATATTGTTATCCAATTTAACTATGAATTCATTAAATTAAGCAAGTTTCTAGCTAAGTTCGTCTCTGGTTTTAAAAGCAATTTAGAAGGTTGTATTAAATATTCTTGTTCCATGCATATTTTCGAGCTTACAAGTGGTATATATGAAGATTTATCCAGCTAATTCTGTGAAGATTTATATGCAATTTGTCGATAAATACTATGAACGTATCTTTAATATATACTAAAAAAAAAGAGATTATGATGTTATCGTTCTTTTAGGATTTTTTTCTATCATTAATCCTCTCTATTTCATCAAAAGGCTTAATAAATGAGTTGTTTCCTCAAATGTCATTTTTAGATGATTTAGTTTGTTAACACTTAAATATTTTAACAAATACATTTATTCAATTCATTTAGTAGATATATCTATCTCTTTTCGTGATTATTTATGTAAACACGTATACCAAATGACCAATTGGATTAAATTAAAAAAAATTCAAATTTAATTATAAAAAGCTTCTACAAAATTTTTGACAATGATGTTATTTTTGAATTTCTAATTTTTAATAGATTTACCTCTATTTTAAGAGATGTTATATCTCTATGTATGTTTTACAATTGTTTTATTATATGTTAGTACTTTTAACATCATAAATATTTAAAATTTACTTTAATCTTTCTCTATGTTTATACATTGTGTGATACTTATTCCTTACATCATATCGTACATACACGAAATAACTACAAACAATTATGGGAAATGATACTTTCACTAATGAAATTGATTCATCCAAGGAGATATAATTAAGTTTAACTAACTTGTAATATAGTTTTAAGGGTATTGTACTATTATATAGATAAATAAATTTTGTAAGTGAATTTATCACCTCCCAACAATTATATACGAGTATATGACAACCCCGGCCAGTACGTACTTAACTAATTTGAAAGATATCTAAACTTAAATTAACATGAAATGTAACTCAAACTTAATGATTAATTAATCTTCTAATCTAAATAAAAGACTAATATACAATAACTTTATTAAAATAAATTTAATTGTTTAATCTTATCATCTATTTAATTAAAACTGAAAATCCAAATTTGACTTATCTAAGTCAAAATTTAATCAAAATTATTAGAGAGATTTTATATATGTCATTCTTAAATATTAAAATATCATATCCACCAACTCTAATTTATAAATATTATATTTACCCTTTATAATTTTAAAATATCATATTTAACCAAATTTGAAATTTTATCAATTTAAAATAATTTATAATCATTTAAACATTTTTTAATTACAACGAACAAATATTTGACATTATAACCCCAAATATAATAATAATGATCGATAGCTTGTAAAATACAATAATGTCTCTTCGTATCATATACCATATTTTTCCGTCACATTTGTCCTTAACTTTGCATCGACGCTTTCACCGCTAGTATGAGTGTTGACGTCGTCTGTTGTCATTCTTTTAATTTCTCATTTTTTTGTATTTTATAGATAGTTAATGTATTTTTTATTAATGTTTAATATTTATTATTTTCTTAAACCAACTGGTGTTAAGAATGGCAACGGGGTGGGTTCGGGGCGGAGATTGGTCTACCCGTTCCCGCTTAAAAAACCGCGAGGATTTAAACGGGTATCCCTGTCGGGTAACTGGGCAAAACCGCGGGAAAACGGATATCCCCACTTACTATAAACATGTAATTAAATAGGTAATTTTTATCGCAGAGATACACGTTAAACTAAAACTATGATTTTTCACAACGTGGATCGTCACCGTTAAGATTTTATCACAAGTTTTAGAAAACGATTACACTAAATTACATGACATTATCGAATACAAACATATTTGAACCAAAATTAAAGTCTTAAAAAATTGAAATGTATCCAAAATATCAAAACCAAATAATTCAAATAAAAACAATTATTAAAATTAGGTTGTGTGATGTGTATAAAGATTTGTATATTTTATATTTAAAATTAATTTTATGTGTATATATATATATATATATATATATATATATATATATATATATATATATATATATATATAAAATTAATATTAAATTATAATCGGGTATGTTGGGTAAACGGGGCGGGGATCATCAAACCCGTCCCCATCCCCATCCCCTTTTAAATAATCAGTTTTCCCCGTCCCGTTTATATCGATTTTTGATTTTTCCCGTCAATTTCAATTTTTTTTGCCATCTCCAACCGGTGCACAACACGATAATCTATCTATCTAATCTACTTAATATATGATGAGTCAACTTAAAACTGCAGTTGACGTTGGTCTAAAGAGAATCGAAAAACCACCCAAAAAGTCACGTTTAGTCGTTTACCGTGTCTGCTAAGATCAGATTAATATTAATTAATTTAGCATTTAATAGTTTATCATTTAATTTAATCGGTAGGAAACTAGGAACTTTTTATTATCCTATTGCACATGTTGGTCGAGCTTAAACTATATATATATATATATATATATATATATATATATATATATATATATATATATAACACCTTTTAATGTGCGAATTTAAAGAATAGTTTATAGTCATTGGATGATCTTTATTTAATGATTAATATTAAACTTAGTTTAATTAAGGTATGTTAAATTTTTAATTATTTGGTTTAATTAAGGTATGTTGTTGAAGTTATAATCTTATTTATGAAAATAAATAATTGGCCTATAAGTGTTATCACCATTCTCTATTTAAAGTGTGTTCTCACCGAATCACCAGGTGATTCAGTAAAATCCATGAAAAAACATAGTCCTAAAACTTTAATATTCAATCACAAGTGATTCAGTGTACAATTATATGTGATTTGTAAAAGCATCACATGTGAATTACGAAAATGTCACTCCGTCCAAAATTTTAAAATGCAATATGGACCATTAATATCATTGATCTAAAAGCTAAAATTAGTGTCTTAGGATTATCAATTATGTCTGAACTATATTGAACATTCTTTATATATATATATATATATATATATATATATATATATATATACATACTAGCAGGGTACCAGCGCAACGCGGCGACGATGAATAAAAATGGTTTGTAAGGAGTTGTTTTGGTAGGTATTAATCAAGTGAACACACAAGACGTAATTTTGTAATTTTTATTTAGCAGGTGAAAAGCGAATATTATATATTCTCCCTTTCTGTAATTTATGAAATGTTCTTAAGTTTATGGAATATTCTGTTTCGTAAGTTTTGCTATGTAATTTATGAAAGGGAATATTCTGAAATTTATGAAAAATAAATGTTATTAAGTTTATTTTATGGAATCATTTTTTGGTAGATGAGGGTAGAATAGTAATCTTAAGTGACTTAAAATTTAAGAGTTTTAAAGAAAAAGCTTAAATGCTTTATATATAGATATCTTACTTCTTTATAATACATTTACAACCTTAAAAACTCTTAATTTTAAGTAACTTGAATGTACTAAAATATACTTTCTTAACCATTTCATTCTCTCTCCTAATTTACTTTAACTTTTTATCTATTTAAAATATTCCTCTAACACTAAAACACCCTCTCACAAAAACACAATTATCCACCCACATCAACATATTTTTTAAAATCTTATTAACTTTTACCCCATATAAATATAAATTTTTTTCTTATTTTAACGTCTTTTTGAGACACACAACTATTACCCTACCCTTTTTAAATAGAGGCTCAATGGCTCATGATCAATGCTTCTCTCTCTCGCTCTCACTATAAACACACGAGTACTATTTTGCTCTAAGTTTATTTTTTATAAGATATTAATTATATATGTCACTTTTGAATAAACTAAAGGAAAGTTGTTAATAACATTTTAATTTCATACAAATTTAAGTCAGATTTAAACTAACTGAACACTTAAATTTAAATAACAACATCATGATTTTGTTTAATTAGTTATATGGGTAAATTTTCGTTTCTTGCTTAATCAGTTTAGTTTACTAATAGTTAGAATGTAAACTTATTAAATTTTTAGATAACCTTAGTTTAATACATAAATGTTATAATAGAAAAGAAAAATCATCAAAACATAAAAAAAATATAATTTCAATCAAAATTTTGATAATATATGTTTTAAGTTTTTTGACCTATTATTATTTTATAATTGAGCCTAGTATAGTAAAACTTCAAAAAAAAAAACACACACATATATATATATATAATATCATATACAATTTAGTGAATTGTTTACTTTAGTAGTTTGTTAAAAAAAAATACTTATGTACAAGATTATTAAAGTAAAAAACCATTACCATTTAAAATTTTGACCGCTACTATTTTTTAGTTTAAATATTTACAACTGATTGTGTGATTAATTAATTGCATATTGAATCCAACTCAAATTTAATTTAAAAATTTATTGCTTTAAGCTATTATAAAGATTTATTGCGGGTTGTATTATTTAACTTATAATAAGTTTTAAACTGTAATATCTCATCCCATATAAAAAAGATGAATAAAATAGACTCATACATCTCATAAGTTTGAAGTTATGAACTAACCCATGTCTTTAGACTTTAGAGTGTTAGAGTAATACATTATACATATATACACATACGTATGTATGTAAAGTCATAGGGAGTTAACAAAATCAAGGATATGTATAATGATTGCAACAAAACAGACAAAATATTTGGAAGAAGATATTTCGCGTCACCCATTTTTTAAAATAAAGATTATAATTCAATTGTAATAATATCATGATTTAGAGTTGCAAATTGAATTTGTTTAAGTTAAAATTGAGTTTTACTTTTGATCAAAATTAATAAATAGTTAGGTTTTAATTATTATTAAATAAAATATCAAGATTTTCTAATTAAATTAATGATGATTAATTAATCTTTTGTATATATTAAAAGACATGTAGAATCTTCTATCTTTTAATATAAATAAAAGATCACTTTGATAAAATAAATATTAAAAGATCTGAACCATTTATTTAAAAAAATATTTAATATTGATCATTCATTTACTTAAAATTAAAAAATCAATTTTGACTTTTTAAAGTTAAAATTATCAGAGATAGTTTCATATGTCCTTATTAAATCATATAAAATCGTATTTGCCCACCTTAATTTACAAATATCATATTTATCCTTTATAATATTTTTAAAAATTAACCAAATTCTTAGTTTTATCATTTTAAAATATTTTATAATCATTTTAAATCCTTTTTAATTATAATCAATAACGTTTAACTTTATTACCATTAATATATTGTAACAATAATGCCTGATGACTTATATAAGAAATACAATCATATCTCTTTATATCATGATCCCACGTTTCTGCCGTCAAGTCTGCACTCTTACTCGCGTCGATGTTTCCACTTTTGGTTAGAGCTAGTGTTGATGTAATGAGTCGTCTTTTTTAAATTCTTATTTAATTCACGTTTTATTATTATTTAATACATTTTTAAACGAACTTGTGTATCACACGATCGTTTAGTTTAGTTTGATTATATATGAGAAAACTATAGGTATTTTATTTATGAAAGTACAACTATTCAGGTATAAGGTAACATCTAAATAAATAAAATATATTTTAATACTAATAAAATACTAGCAATCAATAATCATCAAATTAGTTGATCATAATATATTATTTAGTTAAAATTAATATCGTTTTTTAATTGGCTACTCACGTATTTTTACAGACATTTAAACTAATATAACGTACTTATATATAAGCAACACAATTAATAATTATACGAGGAATATTATCAAACACTCACAAATTAAATACATCATTCTTAAAAAAGTGTATTTTATGTTCATAAAATAAAAATAGTAGATGATTAATTACAAAAAAACACATGAAAAAGGTTACAGCTTAATTACCTACCTAGTAACAATCCTTTAAAAACATCTTTCTTCAATCTCTTACCCAACATATAAATGTAACTACGTAAGTAAAATATAAAAACATAAAAATGTTATCATATTACGTATTAATCGGTATAATACTATATTTGACTAATTTGACACATGTACTTTTTTGAATAATGAAAACTCTATATAAGTATTATGTGTTAAATTAATATATATTTATAAAGTATAATGTATATATGATAAATCCTATAAGAAACCCAAACACGCTGTATTTAGCTTATCCTGTTCTAAAATTTTATTCTACATTATCTTTTATACTCACTCGTAGTGAGCCAGTTAGAAAATCAGACGCTCACAATGGATGAAAAGTTACAATGAAAAAGAAATAAAATACGTAAGAAAAAAAGAGATATAAAAAGAACTGTGTGGCGGCAATGAGATGACTTGTTGACGGTCAAAGTGGTGGCAAAAAGTGCGGCGGCGGTAATAAGAACTTCGACTGGGACAGCAAGAGCTAGCTTACAACTATGGTGGTTGCGGAAAATAATATAGCGATAGTAGGAGCTACAACTACAACGGTAGAAGATTAGGAACTACAACTACGATGTCAGTTAGCAAAAGAAGTGGCAAAGAAAAAACAATCTACTTCTATTTACAAGGCCTACTCGGGGCAGGACACAAGGGTAAACAAGAAAAAGAAAGTCGTCATTCAAGAGGGACGATTAGAAGAAGTATGGCTGTGGTTAACCATAGTTTGGGTGCTGGCAACGGTAGCGGAAAGATAGCTGAAGAGAGAGAAAGAAAATATACTAGAACTCTAAGGGTCTGATACACTGTTGATTAATGAAAACATCGTAAGTATTATATTAATCTCTATTTATATATATAATACAGGGAAGACATAAGAACCCATTTGACTCGAAACTGTTTATATAATCAGTTTAGATTATCTTATCTACTCTAAAACCTCAATATACATTATCAAGAATAACATGATACATTCACCTTAAATTGTACGTACCACATGCTTGAATCTCATTGTTAGATTAATAAATTATTTTTTTTGAACAACGAAGTTATGTTAGTATGTTAGTGGGTTGGGTCCGCAGTGACATCCATATAGGGTAGTATGCGAGCCCCAAGCCACACGCCAAGTTAGTAATTAAACGCCTTTTTCTGGGTTTGAATTATTTAGGCATACTAATTAAAAAACACAATCATTTTTTTTCTTTCTTTCAGAGCAAGGTCGATGTCTTACTAGTTCAATTAATATACAATATTATTAATGGTTAGCATTCTTCAAAAGAAGAATGCTAATCATAGTTGTGGATAACATGAAAAAATGTATTTTTTGTTTTTAAAAATGACAATCATAACTTATGTCTTCATAATTAACTTTCTATACTTTTCAAAGTTATTTTTAATTAGTTTTAACTTTCCATACATAAAATACGGTTACTATTTTAAAAACTAAAAATAATTATTATTTTTATTCTTAGCATTTTTCCAGTTAAAATTATGTTTAGGATGCTAATGGAAACTAATGATAGAAAATAAGGATCACAATCTTGAGATGGAAAGACACAATCTTGAGAGGATTTCATGATCAAAGAAAAATCTAAATGTTTGATTAAACTATTTATGCTCCCTTAAATGGAGCTTTTACAACTTAATTGGTGGACTTTATATATACGGATCGACTAGTTCATTTGAACTTTACGCGCGTGTAGGCTTAATTAAATAATAAATATATATAAGGGAGATCGAATCTATAAATAATGAAATCTCATGATGGTAATTAATTATTGGGTTCCAAGCTGTCATATTTTATTATTATGTGTATCTAATTTTAAAAACTATCCTTTAATATACTGAAGTTTTAAAATATACCGTTTACTATATTGAAAAAAAAACTTGTTTGGTAGGTAACAAGTAATTTTTTTTTGATTTATTTTTTAATATAAAATTATTATTGAAAACTACCATTTAATGTATCGAACTTCTAAAATTTTACCATTTAGTGTATTGAGAAACATGATGACTTAGTGGTAACATTAGGGGTGTTCATCGGTTCGGTTTTTGGTTCTTTCGGTTTAAGCGGTTCGGTTTATTCGGTTTATTTATTTTTTTGGCTAAAACCGTAACCGAACCGAAACCGTTTAAACTAGTGTTAAAACCGAACTGAAAACCGAATTCCAATTCGGTTCGGTTTTTGGTTATAACCGTTTAAACCGAATTCCTCAATCCATTTTGCTTCTTTTAGCAACCCACTCTCGCACAGTTGTCGTCGTGTGTCGACGTTGAATCACACCTTCGTGGAATCACACCTTTGTGCTTTGTGGAACACCGGAATAGAGTATCGAACGAAACGTGGTTTAAAGGTTTAGGCTATTACTCATTAGGGCACTGCCGAGACAACGAGACATTGAGAGAATGAGAGGCGAGAGGGACTTAGGGAGTAGGAAATTAAGAATCGAGAAAATGACATAATGTATAATGTCTATAAAAAATTGAAAAATATTGATAAAAAATATAATGTAATACGTGATATATAATTTTAAAAATACTAAAATAACCGAACCAAAGACCGATTGTGGTAATCGGTTTTGGTTTTTAAACGGAACCGAAAACCGAATTAGAAAACGGTTTCGGCTTTTACGGTTACGGAGCGGTTCAGTTTACGGTTAAAACGGTTTATAACCGTATTTTGAACACCCCTAGGTAACATATTATCAAAGGTCATAGTGCACTAAATGGTAGATTTTGAAACTTCAGTATATTAAATAGTAGTTTTTAAAGTTGAATACACACAATAACAAAATGTGACAAGTTTGATACATTTTCGGAATCTAAATCCTTAATTATTTGAAAACTATATATATACGTAACACCCACGTGAAAAATGATTATTATTTCTATTGTTTCTTCTTATATTGTTTTTTTTTGTTCAAAAAATAATTAAAAAGTCACATATATATTTTATCATAAACAAAGTGACCGGTACTATTAAGTTTTGGTTACCTTTTGAATTTTTGGTTATAAACTTATAATATGTGATGACTATATATCTATATTACCATACAGAGAGAGCCAATAAGTCAAGCTCATTACATCTTTCTCGATCTTTATAATTAATATATTACAAACGTACGTCATCCTTTTAGATGGAAGAAGTAAACCCCACAATGTTCGATCCCATCATAAGTATATATATGTTACTTCCTAAGCATTTCGCATGTTAACAGTTTTACGGAGAAATTATGACTAAATAACTAACCCATTGAGATATGTATCACTAATTATCTTTCATTTTATAATTAACAAAAAGTATATATCCTAACTTCATGATTTTATAAAAAATAAGCCCGGTAATAAGCACTTGATAAGTTAAAACAAAATCTCCTAAGTATTGAATAATCGTTAAATAGTATTTATAATTGAAAGAAAATAGATAGATTAATAGAAGAGGGTGGTTTTGTCATTTTAAATTGACCAAGGACCAATTGTGAATGAAAATCGGGTCATGAGAGATCAAACCCGTAAAATTTACGACCTTAAGGCTAGATCCATGATTAAATTTGACCAAACTACATAAACAAAAAATGTAATTAACTAATATTTTTCTTGTTTTTCCTATTATTTTGTGATGTAAAACTATGTAGATGCATTTACTTTCATAAAAATTTATCCAACAAAAATTGAAAAACTAGAAATTATATTCACTTACACACTTTTTCAAAAACCAACCGCTACAACTTCCCTTCTCCGGCCGTTGACAAAGGCCGGCGGTACTGATGACCTTTCCCTTTCCTTTTAATTTCTTTTACATTCTCCTTTCAAAAGCTTCGAGGTTTTAATAGCGTAGATGGTAAGATTCAAAGGTTGTTATTTCAACTCAAGGTGTCAATTGTTCAAGGTTTCATGGGTTTGTTCGAGGTTGATCGAGGTGACCGGTGGTTTCCTTCTAGCTGTCTTGTGTTTTTCAGTTTGAGGTATGAATTTTTCTGTTCAAAGGTTGTTTTGTTCGAGGATGTGTTTTTCCCTTTGAGGTCTGTATTTAAAAAAGCATGTCGTGATTGGTGGGAAGTTTGTTTGAAAAGGATGATGACATCATCAAAAGTTTGTTTTGAAAATGATGATGACATCATCATCCTTTTCTTTTAATAAAGTTATAAGATATAACATAAGATGATTAGAGATAATTTTATATAGGGTTTAGTTTCCGAAAATGTATCAAACTTGTCATATTTTGCTATTGTGTGTACTGAACTTTCAAACTTACCATTTAATGTACCGGACTCTTAAAAGTTACCATTTAATGTATCGATTAAACTGCTAATCAGGTTACCGGTAATTTTTTTTGAATTATTTTTTATTTCTCAAAAATGCCACATATGATTCTATCTCAACCATTCATGCCACATATTATTGCCACCTCATTTATCCTCTTTTTTTTTTCTAAAAAAAACATTCGTTCTTCATCACCATCATCTTCAAGATTGAAATCTTCAAACACAATTATGAACCCTAAATCAAAACTCACATGAAGAAATCAAAACCTATGAACTAAACACATGAAACCGTAGTTCAAAACCAAGATCTGAAAACATTCATTCATCATCATCTTTAAGATTGGAATATTCAAACACAATCAAGAACCCTAAATTGCAACAATCAAGAACCCTAAATCAAAACTCACATGAAGAAATCAAAACCCATGAACTAAACACATGAAACCGTAGTTCAAGACCTAGATCTGAAAACATTCATTCATTCATCATCATCATCTTCAAGATTGGAATATTCAAACACACTCAAGAACCATAAATTACAACAATCAAGAACCCTAAATCAAAATTCACATGAAGAAATCAAAACCTATGAACTAAACACATGAAACCATAGTTCAAAACCCAGATCTGAAAACATTCATTCATCATCATCATCATCTTCAAGATTGGAATATTCAAACACAATCAAGAACCCTAAATTGCAACATCTTCGATGAAAACAAAACCCTAAATCACTTACATGTTTATAAATAGATCTAAGAACTGAAAACCGAACCTTGTATGCAATAGGAGCGGCAAAATGTTTAGGCATCTGAAAACCTAGATCGATAACCCATAGAGGCAAAATGTTTAGGGTTCTGAAATCCAAATCGATAACCAAGGAGCGGTAAAAGGAACTGAAAACCCTTATCAATAAAAATGTTTATGAACAGATCGATAAATTGTGAACTTGGAAGTAATAGGAGCGGCAAAAGCAAGCAAATAGATCTAAGAACTAAAAACCGTCATACCTTTGAACCTAAATAGAATGAGCCCTAATCGAAAGCTTTCAATCTGCTCTGGACAAGAACAGTTGAATGTGAGGTAACCATCGCAAATTAGGTGCCCATCCGATCATATCAAACTGAAAACCCAACCGTCATAATTGTTGTTCACTTCTTCGCTTTCATGCTCTTCTTCTTCTTCTTCTTCTTCTTCTTCTTCTTCTTCTTCTTATTATTATTATTATTATTATTATTATTATTATTATTATTATTATTATTATTATTATTATTATTATTATACCTTTTATTTTTAGTTATTTTAAAACAAGAAAAATACATGTAGGCATCCCGCCAGTCAAGTGTCGCATCATTCAAAACCGGTGTCATGTCACCATATGCCCTGCTATAACAGGTTTGATATATTAAATGATAACTTTTAAGAGTCCGATATATTAAAATGGTAAGTTTTAAAGTTCAGTACACAGAATAGAAAAAGGTGACAAATTGGATACATTTTCAGGAACTAAACCCATTTATATATGCACTTCTTAAATCTTAAAATATCGTATTTTTCCACCCTAATTTATAAATATCATATTTATCTCTTTTAATATTTCAAATTATCATATTTAACCAGATTTTTAGTTTTATTATTTTAAAAGTATAACCAATAAATTATTTGACTTTATTTCTTATAATTGTAACAATAATGGTTGATATCTTGTACGAAAAATACAATCACGTTTCTTCATATTATGATATCACATTTATGTCATCACGTATGCCCCCTCGTGTCGATGCTTCCATCATTGGTCTTGGTGTTGACGTCGTTTGTCGTCATTTTTTTGAACTCTCATTTATTTCACATTTTATAATTATTTAATATTTTTTTATTAATGTTTAATATTTATTAGTTTTTAAACAAACTCGTATATCACACGATCATTTAATATAGTTTACTTTTAAAAATATTTCAAAATAACTTACTTAAAAAAATTCTTAATTTTATCATTTTAAAATATTCTATAATCATTTTCAATTTTTCTTAATTATAAAAAATAAATACTTGATTGTATTGTCAGTAATTAAAGGGTTTAGTTCACTAAAATGTATCTAAGTTGTCTCGTTTTGTTATTGTGTGTATCAAACTTTTAAAGTTTCTATTTTGTATATTAAACTTTTAATTTGTTGCTATGATATGTATTTTGGTTACATAAATAAGTAAAAAAGTTACAAGTTTAGTATATAAAATAGGAAGTTTAATACACACAATAGCGACAAATTAAAAATTCGATAAACACAATAGATATTTTTTAATTCCAATACATACAATAGCAAAACATGACAACTTTGATACATTTTGATGAACTAAACCCGTAATTAAATAGATTGTGGCTTTACATGGATATACAACCTTTTTAAGTAAAAAGTAATAAAGAAAAATGACCACACAAATATCCTCATTTCTTACAATAGACACCGTCCTTAGAATTTACGTACATATGGGAGGGTTTAAACAAGAATTGTTTTTCGTACGAGAACGACGAGAACAAATTATAGCTATTGATCAAAAAGATGAAGAGTCCGGATTAAATGATTGTTAATGGATAACTTTAAATAAATCAAACTTATCATATGTTTAAGGTAATTAATGAGGAGTAATTTGGACATTATGACATTAACCACTACCTTTTTGAACTAAAATATCTCCCAAACTGAAAGGTTTTAAAAAACAAAAATGATACAAAATTAACGAGAAAATTATGTTATTTAATCTGACAACGATATTGCCATACTTTTTTGAAGAAAAAAAATTCGTTTGCTATTTTTTTTCCGGCACAGGTTAGATATGTGCATATGTGCATATTACTAAGGTTTTTTAATACAAATATCGAGTGGTGCACATGTGCACATAGATGCCCCTATGCATATGCGCACATGCACCTAGATGTTCAAGATGATATGGGATATATGAATAAGACATTAGTTGGGTAATGTTTGTAAATAGGAAAATGACAACTTGGACATTTTGATATTTACCTCTACTTTATTAAAACTAAAGTATATACCAAATGCAAAGGTTTTAGAATACGAAAACTATACCAAAAAATAAAAAAAATTATGCTCTTTAATTTATATATATTTTTCGAAAGATTTTTTTTGTTTTTGCTGGTTTTTTTCCTACACAGCATCATATATGTGCACATGTGAACATAACACTAGTCTTTTTCCCAACACACATGCCGATATGTGCACTGATGTGCGTGTAGCATACCAGTTTTAAATTTATAAATCCGAGTTATTTAGCACGACTACAACACAAATAGGCAAGAGAACCTAATCGTATCGTAGTATAGTAAATAAGTACGGGTGTCAAACACAAGGGGAACGAGTATGATTTTGAATAAAACTCTACTAATTAAATATTAAACTAATATAAACAACTAAAGAGGGAATTTTGAATCTTATCAATAAAGATTCAAAATTTATTATCCAACTCACTAAATAATAATATCACCAACCAAGAATAAACCAAAGAAAGTGAAAAGCAACAAACTTTACTGGAATTAAGCTTATAATGTGAAGACTCCCTCCCTAGATTTGATTTCACCTATTTTAAACTGATTAATTCAATTAACTCGTGCAATAGACATGTAATTACTATATACCGATTCCTATATTGGTTATAATCATGGTCAGATTATATACCTCTATAATTATGGTTTTAACAAACCTTATGGTCATGAGATTGATCAAAACACATAATTACCCGATTTTAAGTTCGTGTCAAGAAAGACTTAATCTTTATATTTGTTTGAGTTAACAAAACATGTATTAACATATAAATGGTCATTATATATTCATCACACACATTAAAGTTTTCTTTTTTAGAATTTTAACCTAGGATTGGTCTATCACTAGTCTAGATTGTCTATTGGTCTTAAACAATCAAGATTCAAGTCACACAAGCGGATTGGTCCTCCAACTTGTATAAACTCAGTAAATAAACTTCAAAAACAGAAATAAGAACACATGCGGATCATCAATTAAGCAATACAAGACAAACTATATAGCAAACATGTCCAAATTAACATAAATTAATCAGCTTTATTGAGGTTCATCTCCTCTAGGGAGGAATACATGAAATTCTAGCCTAGAAACACCATAAAATAGCTTCTGGAAATTAAGAACAACATAAACATAGAAGATAAATAATAAGAATGATAGAACCGTGATGAATCTAAGCCGAAATCTTCAAAAAATAAGCTCCAATCCTTAAAAGTTGAGCTTCACAGCCCCTAGAATGCTTTTGGACGTGTTTTGGCAGTATTTGGGTAGTATAAGTTGGTTTGTTCTCCCCAAAACAGATCTGGACATTCGTTTATATAAAAAACTGAAAACAGGGGCGTTGCGTCGCGACGGGTAAGTGTCGCGTCGCGACGGGTGAGTTTGACGCGATCCAAAACTCTTTCAAAATTTGAAATGTTTCTTATCAGGTCGTGTCGCACTGCGACATCCTTAATAGTCGCACCGCGACCTCCCTTTTTTAGACTTTGACCATAAAAGTGATTTTGTAGCCCTCTGAGTCTAGTTTCCGTGGCCTTTTGAATCACCTCAATCCGAGTTCGTATGAGTGGGATATGATCAAAACAGTGGAGGTGTGTCGGCGCGGACAGCTTTTCATATTTCTTCGCTTTCTTCCGTTTTTTTGCTCAAAACTTTTCATATTCCGCTTTTTTAACCTGAAATTCAATAATTAAAGATATTTAAGTATCTTTTACTTATTTACGAACAATAACAGGCTAAAATAAAACAGATTTCGCTTAAAATATATATCTAAATTTGGTGATATCAGTTGCCATCATGACCGTGTGGGTTCACTGGGCTGACGAGCCACCGAACCCGGGGAAACACGAGTGGATTTGGTGAACAGGGCATGCACTCCGGATAACCATTGTATGGTCGACTGCTTCGTGCATCCCCCACCTTGATAGGGAGATGTGGTTATCCCCGATGTGGGCACGTGTTGACCGTGGCTAGCTACCACGGGGATACATTGTGGCCCAATGGACAGACCCGCATCCTTATGTGCTTATGTGTATACTTTGAAAGTATATTGATTGTCAAACTCATGTTTTCAAAAGAGAAAAGATGTCGACTTGGTTTTGAAAAGACAATTGATTTTGGTTGTACTCACTAGCTATGTTTATAACTAACCCAGTGTGGTTTAAATGTTTTGTATCCGCAGGTTGTATAGAGGCTTTGGTGAGGCGGGTAGATGCCTTGGGCATAGCTTTGGATTAATTGCAATTTCCGGTAATCTTGGATTTCCTACTCTTTGTTTATGGTCGTGAGATTGACTGTAGTAACACCAAATGGTTTTGGGAAATATTTACGAGATAAAGTTTATTGTTAAAATGTTATTGTATTTTGATGAAATATTTTAAGAATATTACGATGCTTCCGCGAAAAGTTTAAAGAGTTTTGTATAAAGTATGATTTAAATTGAGTTTTGAAAAATTTAAATTTGGACTGAAAATCAGGTTGTTACATGGTCGCGCCGCGACTATGTGTTTGACAGTTTATCATCTTCTTCAATTTATATACCAGCCGACTTAACCTTAATATTTCAAAAAGCCAAAATTTCAAACTTGATAGAATCACTCCAAAAACACTTTAGAACTTCATACACCACTCATCCAAACCTCATGAACTCATTAACACAAATTAAAAGCAACAAACAAACAAAACCCACTTGTAAAGTAAGCTTCATTTGCTCAACAATGGAGTTCTTCACTCCAACATGAGTTCCAGCCTTAACGAACTACACATCTAACTTCAAATATGTTTAAACTTCATAACAAACTACTAACCTTGCTTTGATTCAACAACACAAGATCTTTCAAAGCTTCTTCTTATTTCCATAAACTCATGAGAGAAAGAGAGTTTGTGTTTGTGTGTGTTTCTAGTTTGACTAATATTGTCAACTTAAACACATACATATATATGTATTCTTATCCAGAGGCAAACCGCCTCTGGATTTCTTCACTATTACTTCTTCTAAATATTTCATTTAGTTAACTTTTACATTAATATATATATAGGCAAAAGTTCAAACAAGAATTGTTTTTCGTACGAGAACCGCGAGAACCAATCTTAGCCGTTCAATTCCCCCTCCTTCAATTGGATTACCCACCCATGAATTCCTTACATGCACTCTGCCACACTCAATCTCCACACGCTCATCATCTATGAATTCCATTATCCAAAATCAACGGCCAAGATTGGTTCTCGAGTTCTCGTAAGAAAAACAGTTCTCGTTTGAACCTTCCCCTATATATATATATATATATATATATATCTTTTAATCACAACTAATACACAATTATATATATATATATATTAAACACATTTAACTAACTTCAAATATACTTACACAACATAAGTATTTACACACTTTACTAATTTACATACACGTACGCACATACTACAACTAGGTCCAAATCGAGGATATTACATTAAACGCTAACCGAATCATATTTAATATTCGGGTATCGGTTATGAGTAGATTTGGGTACGGTTCAGTTATAACAAGTATCAGGTATAACCAAAAATACTAACTTTGATTTATTTTATGCTTTTGATGATTTATTTTTAATAACAACTAAAATACTATTATCATCATAAAAAGAAACCAAGCTAAACAAAAACAGTAAACAAACCATGCTAACCTAACGAACGTATATTTTCAACCTTTTTTAGTGTATATAATTCTTGTTATATAAAGTAAACAAAACCAAAGAACTAAATTCTCACTTTTATTCTACAAATTAAACCAAGTTAAACAAAATATTTTTAGATTTTTAAATTTTTAGATGATTTAATTGTTATTAAGTTATTTATATGGACATATATGAGACTTTATAACTTTTAGAAGTATATTGATGTAATTTAAATGTTTGAAAAGATATATATGTAATTAACAAAACTTGTATGAAAATAGATTAAATTCCTTTTTTTATTTTTTTAGGTAATTCGGATATACCCAAATGGATAATAATTTAAGCGATAACCGAATCGTAATTAAAACGGGTAACCCGAACTAACCTTAAGCCTACCCAATAACCGTTTTAACCGACCCGATTTAACCGAACGTTAACCGGATCGGTTGGTTATTTCGGTTATCGGTTATTTTCGACGGGCCTACACTAGAGTATGCGGGAGCTTTTGAGTGTGTGTGGGTTAGAGAGAGAAACACCATTTTAGAGAAAGAAAGGGGTGATTAAACAAGTTTAAGGCATAATCAAGTTTATGTCAACTTTATAATCGAGATTTGGGGTTGTTCTTCATCATCGTGAAGATCTGGAAACACACACTTACTAGGTGTTCTTGGTAAGAGAGAAATCTAGAAAGAGAAAGTTCAAGAAATTGAAGATTAAGAAAGGATCTTGCTTTGCATGTTGAAGAATATGATCTAGAAGCATATATCATGTGTTATTTCAAGCTAAACAAGTGTTAATCTACTGGATTAAAGGTTAGAAACTCTTAACCTCTTGTGTTCTTATGTTTCTAGAGAGAGAAAGTTTGATTTAAGTTTGGATGTGAGTTGCATGTTATGCTTTTATGTTGATTTGGAGTTTAGATACTTAGGTAGAACACTTATAAGTGACTGTATGTCGTTAATTTGAGGTTAAATGAAGAAATTTGGTGATTTTAAGTCAAAAAATGAAGTGGTGTTCTTGACTGCAATAGCGATGCGACGTATCAAGAGGATGGACGCGACGTCACGTCCATTGACACATATCACTATTTTGTTTGTTTTTATCAAATCTTGATGTATGGTTTATAATTATAGTTAAAAACCGGACAAGGAACATTGTTAAAAGATACTTACATTTCTTGAACATCAGGTGAGTACCTCGGAACTGGTACTTGTAGCTGTAAGCTAAATGATTACATGTTTGAATGCATTGAAATTACCTAAGAACTTACCATAACTATTTGAGAAGTTTATTGAGTATATAATCTTAAATAATTAATAAAATACAAAAAGAGCGAGATTATATGTGATACATTTTACTGAATAGTGAAGGAGTAATTGTCATGAAGAACGTATCATGAATAAAATAGTTATCGTGAAATATTAAATTAGATAGAGAGAAGAGGTAGAATTTTATTGAAGTAAATATATGATATGTTTTAAATCGGAAAAAGATTATTCGAGGAAGTATTTTATATTATATATACTTTTCATGAGTTATTATATTGAGTAATTGATATGATTAGATTGAAGTATGTAGAGAATTTATACTTTAATATATGTGGTATAGTGTTATTCTGAATCAATTAAAATTAGAAGATGAATTATTAATTATGTAAAGCAAGTATTATATGAAAGTTAGAAGAGGAAAAAGATGAAATGGTTAAATGTCTGAAGTTGAGAATTAAAGAAGTGGTCAAAGTTACAATTATATATATGTATGTATATATATATATATATATTTATATAGGAGAGGGTTCATGCGAGAAGTGTTTTTTTGCGAGAAGTGCGAGAAGCAATTTCAACCGATGATTGGTTTTTGATCTTGTGGTTCACATTAATTATAATTAATATTTTTACTTAATTCAAAAGGGTAAATTAGTAAAAAAATATATTTTCTCTCTCCTCCCCCAAATTAATTTTTTCTCTTTCTAATTATTGTTTTTTAAAGATTTTTTGAATTTACTTTTACTTAATTATTAATACGGTATTCACTACTGAATACAACTTACAATTTACAAGTTTTTCGTTTTGTATGTAGTCTTTATTAGTGAATTCATTAGTGAACACGTCCATGCCCAACAATTAATAGACTTTTTTATACCATATAATTCGATGTTCACTAGTGAGCATGTTACAAACATAATACCAGATTTTTGGAAGTTCGTTTTTCTAGTGTTTATTATTGAACATTAGACAAATTAAAAACCTTGATATTATGAATAGAATCCATTAACAACTAATAATTATGTTTAATCATGAACAGAAAAATTAATAACTTATAATTACGTTTAACGCTGAACTACCTAATATCAACAAAAAAACAAAGTTTTTTGAGTTCACTAATAAACAAAACAAAAAAAATATATACCTAAAAGTTTAATAATTAAACAAACATCGGGGAAAAAAAGCAAAGGAAAAAAAAGAAAAAAGCAAAAGCAAAAAAGAAAATAAAACCTCACATGTTTATCTAAATCTCACGTTGAACAATAAGCAAACCAAAACAAAAATAAAATCCCTAAACTGAGAAGACCAGCGGCAGTAGCGAGAAAACCGGCCGCGGTTTATGGAGGTTGGCATGCGTCGTTTTCTCTTTGACTTGATTGGATCGACACATAGAGAGAGAAATGAGATGGGGGCTGCCATTAGAGAGATAGGGGAAGAAGGTGAAGTGGTGGTGGCCGGTTGTCATGGAGGTAATGGGGTTAATTTCTACAAAGATGTAAATGAGATATGAGGGTGGGGGCGTGGGCTGATAAAGAAGAGAGAGGGAGTATTTAGGGTAAGGATTTTAGTGAGTGTATGACATATTTACCCTTGTTGGTTATATATTAATCTCCTAGGAATTCAATTTAATTACCAAATTACCATTAGCGATCTTAACCTTTAATTAAGTCATCCAATGATCAAAAATGCTTCTCGCATTTCTCGCAAAAATACTGCTTCTCGCATGAACCACTCTCTCTCTCTCTATATATATATATATAAGAGATATATGGAATTATAGGCTCAAATATTGAAAGTAAAGAAAGTATACGAATTCCCTTCAACTGACCCATGTTAACCGGGAACAAGTAGGGATTGGAAATATAATCATAAGAGGTGATAAGGGATCTAAAGTAATTATGAGAATTTATATAATGATTGAATGGTTAATTACACAAGTTGAGAATTAAAGAAACATATGAGAATGTCTTTATCTTATTTGTATGAGTAAGCTATTGATTCAGTTATTATGAATAAAGAATATCTATAAATTATCTTTCAAATCACTTATCCACTAATAAAGAATATCTATAAATTATCTTTCAAATCACTAATCAGTTACAAAGTGAAGACATGTGATGAAATCAAAAGGGGGACAATGAATTCAAAGTGATTATAAATCTATATTTAAGATGGAAATATTATAATGAAACGGATGTAAAGTAGTGAGACTGATATGAGAAACGTAACAAGTGAGACGCGTTATGTATTATACTAAACTAATACATAATCTCCAATAAGTGATTAATCTGGAATGATGAAAAATCATATTAAGAGTATATGATTTTGTGAAAGAACCGTGTTATGTATCTTTAACAAATTATAATGAAGATTATATGATTAATTTAATTTATATTTTACAACTTTCAGAGTTTGAGTACTCACTGAGCTTTATAGCTTTTTACATACTTTTAATCATTTTCAGGTCTTTCTTAATGCCGAGATGATGATCCAGTAGATGGGCTCGAGTAGTGCAAGTGTTTGTTTCAAATTTAAGTTATGTTTGTTGTTGAACGATTTTGAAATAAATGTGTTTTGGAGTAAATGTTTTGTTATTAAATGTTTTCAAGTACTATAAGCTTGTTAAGTTTAATGTACTAAAAGAATTTTTTTTGCTTCCGCTATATTGTTTGGATAAAAGAATTGGTTGCACGAAATTTTGTTTTAAACTTTGAGAAATTATGAAAATATTTATTAAAGAAAAACATGGTGTTACACTTAGCACGCATGTTGATCAAGTTCTAGTCCACGTGTAATGATACAAACGAGTTTTCCTACTAGCCGGATACAACAACATCCAAACAATCCCGAAGCTTTGGGTGACTTGCTTGATTTCTTGGTTAAAGTTGACGCAGAGAGGAAGAGGAAGAGGAAGAAAAAGTAGGAGTGAGATCTCACGCTTCCTTTTAGGTTTCAATTTTTCTAACTCTAGGAACCTTTAAACCATGACCCTTATTTATAGGTTTATAAAATCTATTTGAATAGGGTAATAACTCTAATAAAGTATTACAATTTCCATTTATACACAATCTCATTTAAACTTGGTAGATAAGCTATTATATTAAAACCATTTAAATAATCAAGATAAAATAATTATCCTAATTATTTGAAAAGGCCGAAAATATTAATTAAAAATAAACTTGAATTTTCGGCACCTTTATTAATAAAATAATAATCGAAAAATTTAATCTTTGATTGATTTATAAAACCTTAATTGCATATATTTATTTAATCCTAAATAGATATACATAATCAATAACTCGTTTGGATAAATAACTAGTAAATTATAACTATTAAATTACTAGTCTTTATTATGTAAAACCCTATAGAATAATGTCTCCCTTAATCTTCCGGATCTTGGTTGCTAACATTACTCGATTTATAGCACTCACAAGTGTGACTATCGAGTGTCATGTGAAATTGCCAATGATATTATATAGGTTTTTGTGCACGTATACTCTATTTTAAACTATGGAGAGGAAAAAGAGCATGTGTATCTATATGGTAATGTGTGTTTTATGATGTCCATGTATATCATATGTGTATCTACAAGTAATATATCAAACAAATAAAGTATAGTGAATTACTGATTTGGTGCATATGGTTTGCAAAAATCGTTGATTTAATCTTTAAGAAAATACCGAGATAATCCCTTAAATTCATAATTTGTCAAAATGATTATTTTTCCTTTTTACAACATTACAAACTTAGTCTATGAGTGTGTGTACAGAGAGAAATTCATTTGAGATATGTTTTTAATGCGAGAATCATTTATAACCCCTATTAATACTCGTTAATGACTCATTAATAAGGATTATTTGGTCATTTATATGCTTACCCGATCATGAATTATGTGAATGTGTGGGTGAATGAGTCATTATCTAATAAGGCTTGATTTTCCCAAAACAACTCATTTATATGCTTAGCCAATCATATTGATGCGCCTGCTACATTTATCCATTTATTGTATCGTTTTTTAATGATTTATAAATTTATTGATTTTATGTTATCGTGATTAAAAAGTAAGAGTAATTTTGTCAATTATCTTAATTTAACAAGTGTTCTGCGTGTACTCCGCAAGAAGTGTGTTTTTCATAAAAATTATTTTTATAATTTTTAATACGCATCACTATACCCTGTTATTGCATAAGAACCTTTTGGAATTAGTGTTATAAACTTATAATACACCGATAATGTAAATATTCCCTTTAATTTTCTATTTTTTTACCATTTTCAACGGTCAATATTATTTCTATTGCACAATATTCTTTCTATCAACCTTCATAATTGATGACACATCATTCACATTTTCTTACTCAAGATGCATACAATGAATTTTTCTATTTCAAACGTTATCGTATGACTTGAAAATGACGTTACCCAACTCAAGTTAAAGATATCAAAATGTAATCTTGGTAACTTGAGAAGGGCTTAAAAAAGAACCTATCATGTTCTATGGTATTTCTATGTTATGGATATACATTTTTGGACTTTCTATTTCCTAATGCAAGGTTTCTCTTGATTATACTTTGTTTTCTAATATTAACCACTTCATATATGAATATATAATTTCAAACTCTCGCCTTTTTCTACTTATTTAACTAATAATCACTACTTCATATATAGAAATTGTATATTAATACATAGAGGATAATATAAGAGCAAGAGAGAGAAAAGAGACAAGTTTTATAGATAAAGTTTCAGATTAAAGAGATATTTATGAAAGAAGAAAAACTACAAGATAAAAACGTGTTGACGGATAAACAGTAAAGAAAAGAAAAGTGAGCGAAAGTAGATAGTGTGTATTATAACACTAATTCAAAAGACCTTCCATTCAATTTTTCTACTTATTTAACAAATATTAAATACTTGGTAATTAGAAATTATATTCCCTTATGTGGAGGATAATGTAAGATGGAGAAAAAAAAGGTACTCTGGGTGAATAATCTTTGAGATAAATATTTATATGAGTAGAAAGAAGACTTTGTTGATATAAGTTAATATATGTAAATAAAATTTCATTTATCTATACTATATTATAAAGCATTTTAACATTTTGTTTAAAACTCTTAAATTTTAAGTAAGTTGAAATAACCTTAATACCCCTCTCAACCTTTTCACATAGCTACATAATGATTGGACATTAATTAATTGTAATTAAGGAAACTATTAACTATATATGTTGCCATTTTTATGAAAAAAAATTAGTCCGGAAAACTTGCAATTCAATTGATTTCAATTAAGGTAATTATATATATATATATATATATATATATATATATATATATATATAGAGAGAGAGAGAGAGAGGGGGGGGGAGGTTCATGCGAAAAGGTTTTTTTTACAAAAAGTGCGAGAAGCATTTTTAGCCATTGGATGATTAAATCTTGAGTTAATTTCATAAATGGTCCTTCAACTAATCACACATTGCAAGTTTAGTCCTATTTTTGAAAAGGTTACAAATTCCATCCTTAAACTACCATTTTATTACATGGGTAGTCTTTTTTAACAGATTCCGTTACTGAGTCCGATAATTTATACAAAATGACTATTATACCCCTAACATTCTTTTTTATTTACATCTTAATGATAAATTCATTATTATTGTTATTATTATTAAACAATTTAACATATTAAAATTTAAAACCACCCTCTCCCCTTTTAGTTCCAGTAGCCCCTTTTTCCCTTCTTTCTCCTTCCCCCTCTCTAACCTACCACCTCCTTCCCTTCCCTAATATGAGAAACCACCACTATCATCCACTATCACTAAATAAAAACACCACAATCATCCACCGTCTCCTCCTCACCACCACCGTGACCCCCTTGATCCCCTCACCCCCTTAGTCTCTCTTTGCCCTAACCACCGCCACTAACCATCAATCTGTCTTGAATCACAATAGATGAAAACCCTAAATCTACAGAATATGTTCTTGAAGCACGATTTACTCGCGTTTGTGTGGCGTGTTCGATTTACTTCTGATTTACCTTGTGTGTGTCAGTGTGATGATGGCAACGATAAAGTTGTAAATATTTGTTGGCAGTGATGATGGCAGCGGTGAATGTGGCGGTGGTATGTATGTTTGTTCTTGGTAGCGGTGATGATGGCAGCGGCGAAGGTGGTGGTGGTGATGGCAAAGGTAGGCGGTGGTGGTTGGAATCTTAGAGAGAGAGAGAGAGTGTGTGTGTGTGTGTGTTCTTGGCGACAGTGGTGATGGCAAAGATGGAGGTGGCGGTGGTGATGGCAAAGGGCGGAGGTGGCGGTGGTGATGGCAGAGGGCGGAGGTGGCAATGGTAGAGGTGGAGGTGGGCAAAACCTTAGAGAGAGAGTGTGTGTGTGTGTGTGTGTTGGAATCTTAGAGAGAGAGAAAGAGAGTGTCTCTGTGCTTTTTAGAGAGAAAAAGGGTGGAAATATATATTTAAAAAAAATTAAATATTTAAAAGAAATTAAAAATTAGAAAAATGGTAAAAAGACATAAATACCCCTGGTTTAATGGACTTAGTTAACGGAATCTGTTAGAAAGGACTATCCATGTAACAAAATGATAGTTTAAGGATGTAACTTGCAACTTTTTCAAAAAAAGGACTATACTTGCAATCTACGGTTAGTTAAAGGACCATTTATGAAATTAACTCTTAAATCTATGGTTAAGGAGAGTTGTGGCATGTTTGTAAATAGAACAAGTTTAAAGGAGAATAACACAACACTAGTTGGGGTAAGATGGACATTTTACCACACAAATATCTTTACTCTAAATAAGATCACGTCCTTTATAATCTGCAGCCAAGAAGAAATACATTTATCTCTCTACACCATATGTAACCCCTAAAAACTCATCACCGCCGCCTCCTACCCGACAACCTTCACCTTCAAGAACTTCGCCTAATCGTCGTAAATATTTTTGGTGTGTTCATTGGTGAATTCCGTAAAATTAGTTATTTACTAGTAAATTATTTTTAATTTATTTTGTTTTTTATTGGGTTTAGTATCCGATAGTGTATCGAAGTTGTCATTTTTTGCTATTGTATATACCCAACTCCCAAAACTACCATTTAGTGTATCCAACTTTCTAAAACTACTATTTAATGACTTGTTATATCAGGTCACCCACTGACGTGGCCCCGGTTTTGATGACGTGGCATCTGACGTGGATGCTGACATGTAATTTCTTTGTTTAAAAATAATGGAAAATATAATAATAATAATAATAAATTAATAATAAATATTATTATTATTATATTTTGTTTTTTGAAAAACCATCAGGTTTCGGTACACCTTCTTCAAAATCACGTTCTTGAAATGGTTTACAAAATAGGTGTGGTTCGTCTTCATCAAATTGAGGGTTTCATATGCGATTTCATGTTTAAAATCGAGGGTTTCATCTTCAACAGATCTGTTTCGTCTTCTTCAACATGTGTGGTTCGTCTTCTTCATGTGTCGATTATCACAGATCCGGTTCATCTTCTTCATGTGTCGATTCAATCTATCCAAAGGATTCCAAGTAAGTTTCGATAATGGAACAAAGGATTTCATTGAGTTCTTGTTCTTCTTATTGGTTTAGATCTGGTTCTTGGTTAACAATTTTTGGTTCGATTTTAGGGTTTTTGTTTTTTAGGGTTTTCATCTTCTTGGTTCTTGGTTTAGATTTTGATTTTAGGGTTTTCATTTTTAGAGTGTTTGGTTCGAGTTCCAGATCTGTACATGTTAATGGCTTAGAGTTCTAGATCGATTTGGCAACATGTGTTCTTCATGGTGTTCATGTATGTGTTTGGGTTCTTCATGATTTGGCAACATGTGTTCTTCATGGTGTTCATCGATTTCAACTGATTAGGGTCAAAGGTTTGATTTTGGGGTTTTGTGCTCAAATCAGTGGTGTTGCTTCATCTTCATCTTCGTTTAAACCATTCAAGAACACCTTCACATGTGTTGCTTCATTTTAGATCTATGTGTTGTGTTTGAAATCGAGGGATTCCGATTGAAGGTATATTCATAGATTTCTGGATTTCATAAAGAAATTTTTCAAGTTCTTCAAATTTTAAATTTTGTATGAATTATGGATTTTAATTTTTTTATTAAAAGTGATGTGGCAGTAATTAATGACGTGGCATATGATGTGTATTAAAAATAAATGAAAATTTCAAAAAAAACCGGCTACGTGATTAGTAGGTATTTGTATACATTAAGATGTGTTTAAATGATGTTTTTCCAAAATAAGACCATTGCTCCATTTTGGAGATGGTCAAAGTTAATGTCAGTTCTAAGTGATGGTTTTGAAACACGTTACTCCATGTGGAGTGAAATTTGATTTTGAAATAACAAACACGGTTTGGGAAATGAAGGATATGTTTTCACTAATGATGTTTTGGGCATTGAGATGCCAATTATGGTTTTTATTGTTGAGCATGTATGCTCAAGTGATATGTTTGTGACACTTATGTGTTCGTGATAAGCTTGTATGCTTAGATTACTTAGCCTTTATGGCATGATATTTGTGGCCTTTATGGCATGTGATATTTGGCCTTGTTGGCATATGATTTATGTGACCCTTCAGGGTATGTGATTATATGACCCTTCGGGGCAATGTGATTATGTGACCCCTCGGGGTATGTGCTTATGTGACCCTTTGGGGTATGTGTTTTGGTCCGGGCCACTGTGTGATATGAACTTTGTATCATATGGTTCGTAGCCATCGAGACGTGCACAGAGGTTCATGTGGCTTCGGCAATTGAGGAACCGCGATATACGGGTGGTTGAGGAATCGGTGTAGAGAGTGGAGGGGTATGTCAGTAGCTGATGTGCGTGTAGCGTACCAGTTTTAAATTTATAAATCTGTGTTATTTAACACGACTACAACACAAATAGGCAAGAGAACCTAATCGTATCGTAGTATAGTAAATAAGTACTGATGTCGAACACTAGGGGAATGAGGATTTTGAATATAATTCTACTAATTAAATATTAAACTAAATAAAACAACTAAAAAGGGAATTTAGAATCTTATCAATAAAGATTCAAACTTTATTATCCAACTCACTAAATAATAGCAACAAGAACCAAGAACAAACCAAAGGAAGTGAAAAGCAACAAACTTTATCGGACTTAAGCTAATAATGTGAAGACTCCCTCCCTAGATTTGATTTCACCTCTTTTAAACTGATTAATTCAATTAACTCGTGCAATGGACATGTAATTAGTATATACCGATTCCTATATTGGTTATAATCATGGTCAGATTATATGCCTCTACAATTATGGTTTTAACAAACCTTATGGTCATAAGATTGATCAAAACACATAATTAGCTGATTTTAAGTTCATGTCAAGAAAGACTTAATCTTTATGTTTGTTTAGGTTAACAAAACATGTATTAACATATAAATGGTCATTATATATTCATCACACACATTAAAGTTTCCTTTTTTAGAAGTTTAACCTAGGATTGGTCTATCACTAGTCTAGATTGTCTATTGGTCCTAAACCATCAAGATTCAAGTTACACCAATGGAATGGTCCTCCAACTTGTATAAACTCAGTAAATAAACTTCAAAAACAGAAACAAGAACACATGTAGATCATCAATTAAGCAATACAAGACAAACTATATAGCAAACATGTCCAAATTAACATAAATTAATCAGCTTTATTGAGGTTCATCTCCTCTAGGGAGGAATACATGAAATTCTAGCCTAGAAACACCATAAAATAGCTTCTGTAAATTAAGAACAACATAAACACAGAAGATAAATAATAAGAATGATAGAACCGTGATGAATCTAAGCCGAAATCTTCAAATAATAAGCTCCAATCCTTAAAAGTTGAGCTCCACAGCCCCTAGAATGCTTTTGGACGTGTTTTGGCAGTATTTGGGTAGTATAAGTTGGGTTGTTCTCCCTAAAATCGATCTGGACGTTCGCTTATATAGAAAACTGAAAACAGGGGCGTCGCACCGTGACGGGTAAGTGTCGCGTCGCGACGGGTGAGTTTGATGCGATCAAAACTCTTTTAAAATTTGAAACTTTTCTTATCAGGTCGCGTCGCGCCGCGACATCACTTTTTTTAGAATGTGACCATAAAAATAATTTTGTATCCCTCTGAGTCTAGTTTTCGTGGCCTTTTGAATCACCTCAATCCGAGTTCGTATGAGTGAGATATGATCAAAACAGTGGAGGTATGTCGGCGCGGACAACTTTTCATATTTCTTCGGTTTCTTCCCTTTTTTGATCAAAACTTCTCATATTCCGCCTTTTTAACCTGTAATTCAATTAATGATGATAATTAAGTATCTTTTACTTATTTACGAATAATAACAGGCTAAAATAAAACAGATATCGCTTAAAATATATATCTAAATTTGACGATATCAAAATACCCCACACTTGAACTTTGCTTGTCTCCAAGCAAATCACAACTCTATACAGGCTATAAATTTTAAATAATCAATACCACCTTTTGAAAAATTAAATATCAGTTACGAATGTCAAAAAGGTTGATTAAAAACAAAACAAATGTTATATCTAGACTTATGCACATACCCATGATTTGATCCTTATTTACTTTTCAACTATCCCAAATAATCTCTCCATTTATAAATACCCAAACTTTAATTTATGAATTACATTTATATTTAAATTGGTTAATTTATCCTTTAAAAATCCCCTGACCTCAAGACTTATTGCAGATTTCCAACTTTATTTATACATATGCTTTTTATCTTTTCAGCTCTTTTTATAAATCTATGACTTTCTATGAAACCCATGTAGCGAATCCTCAACTCAACCGATCCCAAACCAGTTGGTTTTAGGTGGCTAGGTGTAGAACACCCCTCAGAGTTTACTAATTCGAGTTTCAAAGGCCATGTATTTGACTTATATATACTTTTTCTAGCTCTTTGGTATATTTTTTTTTCATTTTTGCACATTGGTTTTTTTCACTTTTTTTCTTTTTTCAAACATATGTTTAGAAAAATTGAAAATTCATACTCAGTTTATTTTTGTCAAGCTTAGAATGAAAAAGGGCTTAACCTTACTAATTATTGCAGCAATTCAAAAATTAAAGTTTGATTACTATAAATAGAAATTTCTAAGGAATTGGCGAAAAGCCAAAAGCACTATGCATAAAAGCTAAACATACTCTATGAATCTGTTTATTAATCAAACAAATTTGACATTTTTAACTAATATTTAACCTTTACTCGAATGATATCAAAAATTTTAAATTTAACGCCCAAATAAAATAATAAATTAACACGAGGATAAATAAATTTCAAGCGAGAAAATATTTTCTAACCCCCTACCCCACACTTAAATTATACAATGTCCTCATTGTACATTAAATAAAGATTTCACAAGATAGAAAAAAGTTAGAAAAACTCCAGGCGAATGGAGCAATAATAGATATCAACATATACGCGCACTCCATAAATTAAAAGCCATGGCTGAAATATAAACCACGCAGAGCAAATCATCAGACACGCATAGAAATAAATATGAACATTAAAGGACAATAATGTCTGAATGTGATTTTATATGAAGAGTTCCAGAAGCATATATGAAGAATTATCTAGCCTAGGATTCCCTAAAACAAAAACAAAAAGAAAAACCTAACTCACTTTCGTAGGAATCACGGTTGCATTTAGCGTATGCAACAAGCCTTTAAACCCCTCGGTAGCCCAAGTGGACGAGTTGTAGTCTCGTGAGGGTTTCTAGGCAACACACCCACAAAGTTGAACAGAAAGGAAACGAAATACAAAAATAAATAAGAAAGGAAAAACCCTAACCTAAACACGGGTTGCCTCCCGATAAGCGCTTGTTTTTGTCTGAGTCTCTAGCTTAACTCCGAATTTATTTCTTGTGACTTAGAACGAATGACCCCACACTCGCAATCAAGTGCGGGTGGTAATATTTATATGTACCGGGTGATGTATATTTGTTACCAATTCCAAATGCTGAAGCTAGAACTACGTTCCACTGCACCTTCCCGGTCCCTACAAACATCTCTCTTGCGTTATGAATCTTGGTTCCTCCCCGTGATTGTGAACTCGATTGTGACTCAAGCAAAGACTCCAACCTGCTCCCGATGTTGTCTAAGTTATTCGCCTGATACTTCTCTGCACTTGAAGTACCCCACAGAATTCCCGGCGCCAAAGGAATTCCATAATGCGACTCTAACTTCTCACTCGATTCCTTGGTTACCTCCTTTTCTGATTTCGGAGCGTCCTCCTCGAAGATTAGAAATTCCAGATAGTCCAAGATTTCATCTGCACAATTCTCCACGTCTTCTCTCTCAAGAAGGGAGGTCCCCATACGGGTTTTGGTTCTAAGCCTAACGTGGGTGTTGGTTGGAGGAGGGTCGATGGTTCATCCTCTGAACGTTCTCTGGTTCCTCAAGCAGGTCAGCGAGACACTCTAGAACATCTCCATCAGACCGAGCATCTTCTCTCGACTCCACCTCCACACAAGGCTCAAAATGTATACTGTCGTCCGAGTCAGAGTCATCTAAGCAGTATGGTTCAGGACTAAATTGTAGTTCATCAGGCGAGCTATTTGGGTGGTCATCCTCATCATCTTTTGAGATAAAATCATAATCATCCCGTTCAATGCCATCGTCGTAAAATTCATTCAACAAATCTTTAAGGAAAGAATCCCAACAGATCGGATGATCTTCGGGCCAATACATAATCACAAAGGAGACTTCGATAGAAAACCAAAATAGCGCGCGAAACGACTAACTAGGAACTAAATACTAAAAAATGAAAAGTAACTTCCTTTTGAGCCAAAACTCGCGGGAAGGATCGTTTAATACAGAATTAGTCAAGTTATACCAAAATAAAACCGTTCCCCGGCAACGACGCCAAAAACTTGATGTGCGTGTAGCGTACCAGTTTTAAATTTATAAATCCGAGTTATTTAGCACGACTACAACACAAATAGGCAAGAGAACCTAATCGTATCATAGTATAGTAAATAAGTATGGGTGTCGAACACAAGCGGAACGAGTATGATTTTGAATAGAACTCTACTAATTAAATATTAAACTAATATAAACAACTAAAGGGGGAATTTTGAATCTTATCAATAAAGATTCAAAATTTATTATCCAACTCACTAAATAATAATATCACGAACCAAGAATAAACCAAAGAAAGTGAAAAGCAACAAACTTTACTGGAATTAAGCTTATAATGTGAAGACTCCCTCCCTAGATTTGATTTCACCTCCTTTAAACTGATTAATTCAATTAACTCGTGCAATGGACATGTAATTACTATATACCGATTCCTATATTGGTTATAATCATGGTCAGATTATATACCTCTATAATTATGGTTTTAACAAACCTTATGGTCATGAGATTGATCAAAACACATAATTACCCGATTTTAAGTTCGTGTCAAGAAAGACTTAATCTTTATGTTTGTTTGAGTTAACAAAACATGTATTAACATATAAATGGTCATTATATATTCATCACACACATTAAAGTTTTCTTTTTTAGAATTTTAACCTAGGATTGGTCTATCACTAGTCTAGATTGTCTAATGGTCTTAAACAATCAAGATTCAAGTCACACAAGCGGATTGGTCCTCCAACTTGTATAAACTCAGTAAATAAACTTCAAAAACAGAAATAAGAACACATGCGGATCATCAATTAAGCAATACAAGACAAACTATATAGCAAACATGTCCAAATTAACATAAATTAATCAGCTTTATTGAGGTTCATCTCCTCTAGGGAGGAATACATGAAATTCTAGCCTAGAAACACCATAAAATAGCTTCTGGAAATTAAGAACAACATAAACACAGAAGATAAATAATAAGAATGATAGAACCGTGATGAATCTAAGCCGAAATCTTCAAATAATAAGCTCCAATCCTTAAAAGTTGAGCTCCACAGCCCCTAGAATGCTTTTGGACGTGTTTTGGCGGTATTTGGGTAGTATAAGTTGGGTTGTTCTCCCCAAAATCGATCTTCACGTTCGTTTATATGGAAAACTGAAAACAGGGGTGTTGCGCCACGACGGGTAAGTGTCGCGTCGCGACGGGTGAGTTTGACGCGATCCAAAACTCTTTTAAAAGTTGAAACTTTTCTTATCAGGTCGCGTTGCGCTGTGACAACCTTAATGGTCGCGCCACGACATCGCTTTTTTTAGACTTTGAAAATAAGAGTAGTTTTGTAGCCTTTTGAGTCTAGTTTCCGTGACCTTTTGAATCACCTCAATCCGAGTTCGTATGAGTGAGATATGATCAAAACAGTGGGGGTGTGTAGGCGCGGACAGCTTTTCATATTTCTTCGGTTTCTTCCCTTTTTTGATCAAAACTTCTCATATTCCGCCTTTTTAACATGTAATTCAATAGATGATGATAATTAAGTATCTGTTACTTATTTACGAACAATAACAGGCTAAAATAAAACAGATATCGCTTAAATATATATCTAAATTTGGCGATATCATGCACATTTGTATGAGGTATAGGTACATATGTGCATATTACACTAGCTTTTGTGCGCACATATGCATATGCAGATGTGCATGTAAATGCACATGTGCATATAAATCTTGCACATATGTTTATTTGCCACCTAAATCAAAAATGAATTATCTTAATCTTTGTATAACTAGAAAAGTATTAAAGTTCACAAAGAATACCAATATTTTATATTTAGCACAAATACAACCTTTATTATCCACAAATTCAATCATGTACCTAAAAAAACCCACTTCAAATAAGATGCACAAGATAAACACCATTTTTACAAATGTATTCTACAACACTTCAAATAGGATACATAAAAGAATCACCATCTTTAAGAACAACCCACTACAAATAAATATAAGATTCTTGTTTCACCGTAAGGTACCACAAAGCTAATTTTCCCATCCATAATTAAATATAAAAGTAGTGTAAATTGTACAAATGTTAGATGTAAGTACATGCTACACATTTGAATAAATAGAAAATAATTAAAAAATAGAGGAAAGTTACATGTGTAAAGTGTTCTTATGACTGGATCGAGAACTTTTTAGATCACGATTGGAGACAGAAATAAAAAAGGGTTATGCACAGGAGAGAGACGCAAGGGTAGAGTTTGTCGAAGGTCCCCATTAAGGCATTAACATACCGGAGTCTAAAAAAAGGTTCACCGGTGAGATTAAAGCATGTGTTGGCTAGGGAGCTTAGAAGAAGGTTCGCCGTACATATAGGATTATGTGTTGATAACTTGATGGTTTGATAGACTCTAGGGAGAGAGACGTACTAGTGGTTATTAGAAGGTTGTCATCGTTATCGCTTGTGTTGAAGGCAACGATCTCATCATCACTAGTGAGATTAGAGATACGGTAGTGTGAGAGATGTCATCACCGGTGGAGATATCACGAGCTGTGTAGAATTGCAAGCAGGGCCGGTCCAAAGTGTTTTGATGCCCTGTGCGAAGCGGGCTACTAATACCCCTATGTACGAAATTTACTACACAAAAACAAGATAGGTAACATATATATATATATATATATATATATATATATATAAACAAAAATGTAACATAATTTTACTTAAAAAGTTTAAACCACTACACAAAAGTTACAAACTATTATAAAATGATTTTCGATAGTCAAAATTGCAAAACCATTCAATCTGTCTTGAGTCATGGTACTTCGAAGATATGACTTCATAAGTTTAAGCTTGAAAAAACTTTTTTTAGCCAATGCAACTATAACCGGTACGGTCAATAAGGTTTTATAGGCGAGTAAGACATTCAGAAACATATCCTTCCTTTTGGAATACTCCATAATCCGAATAGATGTCCATGGGCTATCTACATCAGATGCTTCATCCGGCAACATACTCTGTAAAAATTGTAACTCCATAAACAAATAAATTCCATCAATATTGCTATCATCTCCATTTGTTAAAGCTAATTCAAGATTCAAACAACATTTTATTAATTCATCATCAAATAAAGAAACCAACTTCGATCCATCAAACATAAATCCAAAAATAAATTCAAAATGTTTCATTTGTTCAAACCTACTTTTCAATTGAGAAAGTGCCATATCCACTAAAACAATAAATCCAAAAATAAATTCAAAATGTTTCATTTGTTCAAACCTACTTTTTAATTGAGAAAGTGCCATATCCACTAAAACAAAAAAATAATTTGTTCTAAAACCTCCTGAGAAGATCGTTGTTCTCTTTTGGTATTTGAGATTTCATCAAATTTACGTTTTCTATAAGAAATATGTTTCATAGGAAATATAGGTTTCACTACAATTGTATATGCAATATCTTTAGCTTCACTAAGAGCTAAGTCAAACTCATTCTCCCTATATTTTTCAAAAAAAATTAACTAATCCCTCCGAATTTCTTATTGCAACATCAAGAATCATATATTTGGATTGTATTACTTACCAAATTAATTCTATATAAAATTTCATACCATATGACCAAACTTACAACAAATTCAAAGCTCAAAAGTTCACCATTTACTAAAGATTTTGGCATCTCTACAAACCTTTCCATCATCACTTACTTGTGCTAATTGTATTAAGGCTTCTTCTACTTGGGAAATTTGACTATAGCCTTAACACTTTCAATATAACTTTCCCAACGAGTAGAAGACAATGATTTTAATGTTAATTCATGTATATGTTCAAGTAACACACTCCATCTTTTTGTAGAACTAGAAAACTCATTATATAATGTTTGACATGTACCAAAAAATGTTTTTGCCTTGTGACAAGAATTTGCCATGTCTCATAAAACTAAATTAAGACTATGATACCCACATGACATATAAAAGGCTTTGGGGTTTCTATCAAGCAATCGTTGTTGTACACCTTGGTTTTTCCCTTTCATATTAGATCCATTATCATATCCTTGGCCACACACATAATTTATATCTAATTTAAGTTTTTCTAAAGCACGTTCTAACACATTAAAAAGGCCTAAACCAGATGTATCTTCTATTTTAATTGCTTCTTTAATTTTTTTAAGATTGCATTTTTTACTTTAGATGCAAGCATTTCAATTAACTTATTCTGAATTTTATGGCTAAGATAGTGATTATGGGTTTTTTAATCTTGAATAAGCCGAAAATGTTGTTTCATTACGAGATCAAACTCAGCAAGCATTTGAAGTAAACCTAAAAACTTAGCATTTGAATTCTCGTAATTTTTTTCATTTGTTACACGAAAAGGCAAATTATATTGTGCTAGACATTTGACAACAACAATAATTCTTACTATAACATCTTTCCAGTGTTCGGTATCCTTTTTAATACTTTATTGTAATTCTTTATCAATGGTTTGATTAGTATTAAGTGTAACATCCTCAGACCGGGCCTAGTAGACTAGGTGGATTTGGTATGTTAATTGTGATTAATGATGATTAATTATTTGTTATTACTCATTTATGTGGTTTTAATTAATTAATTAATTAAAGGCTAAATGAATAAAGTATGTGTTTAAATATATATATGTATGTATGTATACGGCTGAGTGTGTGTATGCATGCAATTTGGAGGTGACACCTCATGCTATTAATTTTATATACGTGGGTTTGCAATATGTTTGTCTTCACTTTGAAGATACTTAAGTGTGTGTAGTGTATGTGCAGACCGAGAGCAAGAAGAAGCAAGAAATCGGATTTTGTGTGATTTGTGAATTGTGATTCAAGGCTTGAAGGTTGCTGATTATTCTTTGATTCTTGTTGTTATACTTCGATTAGTATTAACATGCTACGGTTTTTGAGTGGATTTGATATGAATATCATATACGCATGCTTTATCAAGTAATCGGATTTAATGTTCTTGGTGTTAAAGGGTGTTTTGATGCACGCTTGGGTGTTTAAACATGTTTATATGTGTTTATATGAACTTGTTTATGATCTGGATATAAGATGTATGCAAGGTTCGAATGTATCGGATTCTTGAAATGATGAAGGAGGCGGATTGTGGTAATGATGATGAAATCCGATTCTTGTGAAATCCGATTGTTCCTAAATCCGCATGTGGGTAATCCGAGTATTGAAATCCGATGGTTTGAATCCAAGAGGGTGGAATCCGATGATGGATTCCAATTATGAAAACCGATTGCAGGTATCAAGTTTAATGCAAGTGTGGAAGTCCGATTGAGGTTGCGGATTTCCTAAAAATCCGATGGATGTGTCGGATTCTTGCGAAATCCGATGGAGGGTTGCGGATTTGGTGAAATCCGATGGTAGTATCGGATTTCACATAAAATCCGATAGTTTGGACTTGTTGATTTGCATTGTTTAAATGCTATGTTATATGTGCATGTATATGTGAATCTTACATGTTTATGTTTGATTAAAAGGATACAAATTTATGTGTTTGACATATATTTATGAATCGTTACTGATTTCAGTTTGTTGTGTTCTCAGGAACAAACAAGGCTCAGTAATATAAGATCACTGAGTGGAGAAACTGAAAGCTTGAGGTGAGTGGACGTTTACTCACAGATGTAATTAGTTGTAACTGAATTGGGTTGCAACTGTTATTGGTTTGACGCAGGGATAGACGGTTTGTCTGATAATTGATTAACTATTGATTGTTAATTAATTGTACGTCGTTGATATGTATACATGAGGTTGGGAAGTCAGCTTCGGCTGGGCATATGGGCTGGGTTTGTTTGCAATTGGCTAATCAGTATTGGGATCTTTTGATGCATTTGTTGCAACTTAAGGTAATACTATGTGAGAATAGCAAATGAGCTATCGGTAAACCTTTGCTTTGGCCGGCATTGGTTGAAGGTTCCTGCAGAACCGCCGGTCTTCCCGGGGCACGATTATCTGTTATGTGTTGTTGATATTGATGCGGTTATTTGCTGATATATTTGTTGTGGTTTGACTCCATTCACTTAGCTTTGTGCTAATCCCCCACCTCTCACTCTTTTTACAGGTTTTGGTAAGTCAGCGGCTCGACTATGAGTGGTTAGCTTGGGGAGTAATCACCTAGGATTATGATATTTTATTTGTGGCGAGCCGTGTTTTGTAATACTGATATTTAAACAATTAGTGTTTGTACAGTTGTAAACACTTTGATTAATTATTCGCTTCCGCTATGATTATGAAAATGAAAATTTTTGGGTTAAAAATACGGTGTTACATTAAGTCTAACTTGTGTTTCATTCCAAGTTCTTAAATTAATCATATGCTCAGAACTATTTTCATGTTGGTGTAAAATTGCACTTAGATGTCTCCAATTTTTTTATCCCCTCACTTGCCAAATTACTCCTAGACCGAACAATTCTAAATAACTTACAACAAAAACAAAAAATTTTATGAAGCTCTTTTGAATAAACCAACCATTTTCTATCAATTGCATCACCATTTTTTAGTTTACGATTGTAATAATCAAAAGAAAAATGCCTACGATTTGCATCTTCAGGGAAATAGAAATTAGCTTCTATTTCTCTAATAGGTCCTTTTTCCACAAGTATTTCATTTTACCATCTAAACCATCCCAAACCCTTGGATCATAAATGTCCACATTACTTGGTTTATCAACAAACTCATTAGACTTATGTATCGGATCTTCAACATTATTAGACTTGCCTATTGGATTTTCAATATTATTAGAATTATCTATTGGATCTTCATTAATATTAGAATTACCATTGGATCTTCATTAATATTAGAATTATCTATTGGATCATCACTAACATGAACATGTTCATTTTCTTGTCTAACAATATATTTATTTAGTGATCCTTGTAATGAATTAACAAGTTCTTGTTCTCTTTTTTTACGTTTTCTATTTTGAGCACCCGATGGTTGTGATCGATGAGACATGTTAGTGGTTAAATCAAAAAACTAAGCAATCAAGTAACTAAGCATATAAAGCAATTAAGCAAAGAAGACATTAGACATAAATCACATAATACAAAATAAAGTCAAGCTTAGAAGGATAAAACCTGATTAAGCTTCAAGCCTTCAATCTTCAAACGTTGTAAAATTGAACTTTGACTTTGTAGGTAGATGTACTTTGATTAATTGTGCAAGACTGCAACAAAATTAGATTTCTATAAGAATATATAGATTTTATCCTTTTAACAAATTAGGATTTAGGGATATACATGATACATCATTCATAGAATTTTATAAAAAATAAAAAACGGATTGGTAATCATTCATTAATTCATATAAAAAAATCAGATTTCTATAATAATAACATATTTATCCTTTTAGAAAATTAGGGCATATACATACATGATAATTGATACATCATTCATATAATTTTACAAAAAAAAAAAGATTGATATATATTTGTTGTACAAACAGATTTCATTCTACATTCATGATTCATCATATACATACATGATTTATCATTGATATAATTCATATAAAAAATCAGATATTCAGATTTCATATAAAAATATACAATCGACTGTCGACAGACGATTGCTACTTCAAAGAATCAAAGAACGAGCTGTACAATTACAAACCTTTAGCCGATGGAGACATGGCGTGGTGCTTCAAAGAACGACAATTGACAAACGAGTAGCCGATGGCGACGAGATTGGGGCAAGAACTTTGGGCAAGAAATTGAAAATCGAGACTCGAGAGGAGAGTATACGGTGGATTTGGTCGAATTTGGGGCAAGTAAGTAGAGTAGTCGAGTAGGAGAGAAGTGTATCGCCATTGTGTGTGTCGAAGTTGACAATTCGACTTCATGTGTCTTCGGTTTCTTCCCAGCCCTATCGTCAACTAATGCCTCTTCCCCTTTTGATTTCGGCGCCCTTTCTCCAACTTTCAAGCCCATGGCCCAAATTTGTAAAGTAAAATGAACCTAGGTATAAATATATTAGGCTATATATATGATGCCGCTAGGCAACTGCTACCCTGGGCTTGTGCACGAGCTGCAAGTGTATTGGGCCGACCTTGATCGCAAGAGAGAGAGAGAGAGAGAGATCAATCTTGAAGAGGGTGCAGGTTTGTCATTTGTGAGGTCTAAAGCTACAATACACACGTGAATATCTATGTTGATAAATCAAATGACAATCATATCCTTTTTTTAGATTAGAATTATAAGGATGGAAATAAGATGAATGACTAGGATTGGTTCTCGCAGTTCTCGTACGAAAAACAGTTCTCATTTGAATCGTTCTCTCTCTCTCTCTATATATATATATATATATATATATATATATATATATATATATATATATATACAGACACACACACACCCAAACTTAGCCCCTGATTTAATTAAATCAATGGCTAATTAATGAGTGGTATTTTAGAAAAATCAAACCTTATAAATAATAACGACTCACCCGGATGCAATTCACTGTTGAGTAAATTATAAATAACTAAAATACCTCTATCAATCGTTCATTAACTGTGTTACAAACCATTTTCATACGAAAAACAATTATTGATTAAAATTTTCCAACGAAATCTGGTTAGATCGCACAACGCTTGATCTTCAATACACACACACACACTAGCATGTTACCCGCGCAATACGGCAGCATCAAATAGTTTCTACTTGATAACTTGTCCGTTTTCGGTATTTACGTAATATGGTGACAACGAATAATTTTACTTTGGTAACATGTCTATTTTCTTTATCTTTTTTTCTATTTTCTTTATTTTTCTATTCTCAATCAACAAATTTTATTATTTTAAATAAACTTTGAGAACAGTTAAATAAGAAAAAAAAAGTCTTTATTTATAAAATAGTGTAAATTTCATGAAAATACAGAGTGTAAATTAATAATTTAAAACTATTTAAAGTTAAGAGATTAAGAAAATAAAGTAAACTAGTTTGAAACTATTAATTATATGATCCATTTGAAAAATTTTAAAATATATGTTTATAAATTCTGATTATAGTTTATTCGTATTAATTAGTTCTACTTGTACACATTTTCTGATAATTATGTTAAAATATTTATTAGATGATAGAATATTTAATATAAAAGGTTTAGTTATAAAAATATTTTTTAATAATTAAGTTAATTTGTTTGAATTTTTTTAAATATGTAAGGTTTAATTATTAAAATGAAATATAAGAATCTTATTAACTCTATTTAATAGTTACTTTATATAATAGTTTTCATTTAGTTTATACGAGAGATAATTTAGTAATTTCAAAACACTTAAAATTCAAGAGATTAAGAAAAAAACCTAAATGCTTTATAATATAGTATATGTATGTATATATATATATATAGAGAGAGAGGCAAAAGTTCAAACGCGAACTATTTTTCGTACTAGAACCGTGAGAACCAATCTTAGCCGTCCAATTCTCCCTCCTTCAATTCGATTGCCCACCCATGAATTCCTTACATGCACCCCGTCACACTCAATCCCCCACGCTCTTCATCCATGAATTTCATTATCCAAAATGAACGACCAAGATTGGTTCTCGCAGTTCTTGTACGAAAAACAGTTCTCGTTTGAACCGTCTACTACATATATATATATATTGTGTTAACTTATATATATATATATATATATATATATATATATATAGGGTAAGGTTATATATAGAACCTTGCTTATTCATAGAACCTAAAGAACAAACCTAAAGAATTACAGATTAATACTCAATTCTCTCTTTCTCATTCAACCTCCAAACTTCCATTTAAAAAAAATCTACTAAACATCCAAATAGTCATAATAAATTCATATTTAAGAATTTTAGCAAAAAAAATATATCATTAGATTTAGTTTTTTATTCTCTTTAATTCAAGAACAGGATTGAAATGTTTTCTAATTTTTTTATTTATGAAAATGCAAAATGCTCCCGAAGTGAAAAAAACAAATAACAAAAATGCAAATTGTTTAACGAAAATGTAAAAGGCAAAATGCAACCGACATAAAAGGAAGATAACAAAAATGTAAATAACCGAAAATGAAACAATATTAAGTCGTTAACATGCAAATAACCTAATGATTTGCATTTTGGTTATATGTTTGCATTTTAGAGAGGTGGAACTAGAAAGGGAATTTGTGGTTACCAAAACATAATTCCATATTTGCCCTCAATTATGCAGTTATCTCATATAGTTTTCATATAATTTACAAAATTGACATATTCAAATCTCAACCATTAGTTTAGATGATCAAATGGTCCAAATTTGTTCTTTAGATTCTATGATTAAGACTAGTAACTATATTTATCCTATTTCTATATATATTGTGTTAACTTTTTTAAAGGAAGGAAGGAAGGTTCGTTCTAATTAAGGAAAGACCGACCACCAACATGATCGATGAACAGGATTATTAAACAATATATATAAAGGAACTTTCTATATATATCTTGCAACATTATCATTATTTTAGTAAATTAAGAGTTTGAAAACAAATTAACATGATTATTAAAAGAGGAATTTTATTACCTTAAATAGCAGCAGCATATCGATCTATATATCCGCTTTTAATTTCTCTCTCTCTCTCTCTCCTAAAATTAAAGTCCTAAACATGTTTCCCTCCTTTTCACCAACAAGCCTTCCTCTAATTTCTCACCACCAGAATGGAAACCATGTTTCTAATTCCCCTCTTATTGCTAATTATAATTATAATAATGTAACAGATGAATTCATCGATTTTGAAGATAATTACTTGCTGGATAATTATAATCAGTCGCTAATCTATGATCATCCAAGTTTCCAAGATCCCACTGATCCTTCTGATTTTGCTACTACAAAACAGCAAAATCTGGTCTTGAAGGATGATCATATGATTACAGAAGATCACCATACATCCTGTTTTAGCACAGATGACCAACATCATCAGTACTTCATTCAAGTTGCTGCTGGTTCTAGAAGTTCACACAATTCCATTAATAATTTCTTTGTGCACCCACCCAATAATTTTCACATGTAAGTACTGTTATGTTAATTAACTCGATCTGTGTTCTTAGCTACTAGTAGTAGTGCGCGCATGCTTTTCCATCTAGACGTACAGACTTCTTTTAAGTTGTAATTATATATATATATATATGAAAGAGTTCATTTAAGAACCATTATTTTAATGAATTTCACTTACCAATTGAACGGCTATATATATATATATATATATATATGAAAAAGTTCAAACTAGAACCGTCTTTCGAACGAGAACCAATCTTAGCCGTCCAATTCCCCCTCTTTTAATTGGATTGTCCACCTATGAATTTCTTACATGCACCCTGCCACACTCAATCCCCCCACATTCTCCATCCATGAATTTCATTATTCAAAATGAACGGTCAAGATTGGTCCTCACCATTCTCGTTTGACCCCTATATATATATATATATATATATATATATATATATATATATATATATATAATTTTAATTAAGTTCCTTAATTATTATTGTTTTTGTTTACTTAATAATTATTTGCTTAATTAATAACTTGCAAAACATAGAGATGATGTGGTGATGAGAGAAAAGGAGAATGCCGGATTGAAGTTTGCGCTTCGAATGAAGACGAAGCTTGAGGTCGTTTATGATGGATATAAATGGAGAAAATATGGAAAGAAGAAGGTTAAAAGTAGTCCATATCCAAGGTAATAAACATTTTCACTAAATAAAAAAGTATGACCTTAAGTTTCATGCATTTACCAACTCGGGTTTCTAACTTTTATTGTTCACTATTTTAAAAATATTTTCTTAAAATTAAATGGTGTATATCTATACTATATTATAAAGCATTTAAGTTTTTTTTTAAACTCTTAAATTTTAAGTGTTTTAAAATTACTAAATTAACCCTCATATAAACTAAATTGAGTAATTATTAATATATTCTATTTTAATAACTAAATTTTACATATTTAAAAAATTAAATCAAAGTCAATACAATTTTTTTGAAAGTCAAAGCCAATACAAATTAACTTAATTATTAAAAAATATTTTCATAACATTTTTTTCTCCAATTATAGAGACAAAAAAGTAAACGAAATGCAAATAAATAAATAAAATAGACATATCACCAAACGAAAATTATTCGTTGTCAAACGTATTACATAAATACCATACTCCCTACGTCTTAAAAAATGGACATGTTAATGAGTATAAATCATTCGTTACCACCACATTGCACGAATATCATACTAGTGTGTATATATATATATATATATATATATATGATCGAACAGGATTTTCTTTATAATTAAGTTAAAAGTACCACCTATCAAGTAATTAAATATAAAAATAACAAAATCATATAGTGAAAATAAAAAATAACAAAATGATGTACTATTGTTTTAACTGTAAATTTTATATTGTTTACTTTAAGTTTTTAACATTTAAAAGTTTTGTACTTTTATTTAGTGGGTTTTATTGCTCTAAAATATCACTCTCTTATTTGAATTCACAATTTTCTTTTTAAAATTTAAATTTAAGTATTAAATAAAATTTATAATGTTATAGTTTTACCCTTAAACGGGTCATAAGAGTTGTCGGGTTGACCCTAACCCGACTCATTTATTTTCATATCAATTTCGTGTCAATCCACTTTTGACTTGCTTCGGGTTCGTGTCACTTTAATTCTTCGTGACGGGTTTCTTGTCGACCCAAAAATTGTCAGCCTTAATACGTACTATCATATTGATTGGCGATACATACACACACGTATATATATATACTAGCATAATACCCGCGCAATGCTGCGGTGACAAATAATTTTTGGTTTACAATATGTCGCTTTCAAGAATGTAATAATATATTATCTACGCGATTCAATGTCATAAAAAAGTTTTCTATAACAACATGTCCGTTTTTTTAAAATTTTTCTTTTATTTACATCTAACTATTTTATTAATTTTAAAAATAAACTCTAAAAGACAATAAAATAAGAAAAAATATTTATATTGATAAAATAAAGAGAAGAGTTAATAAGATTTTAAAAATTATGTTGATGTGGATGGATAATTTTTTTAGTATAAGAGAATATATTTTGAATAAAAAGTTAAAGTAAATTAGGAGAGAATAAAATAGTTAAAGATGGAGTGGATAAATTAATTTAGATTAAATGAAGGGTCAAGATTTTATATTGATTGAATTTTAAGAAGTCTTAAAATTTAAGAGGAGAGAGAATGTTAAATGGTTTATATAGTAGTGTGTGTATATATATATATATGAGTTGTGTTCAGTAAAGTCCATTTATAAAAGATAGTCCTAAAATTTTAATATTTAATCAAAGGTGATTCGGTATATAATCATATGTGATTTGTAAAAGTATCATATGTGAATTACAAAAATTACAAAAATGCTACTTCGCCCAAATTTTTAAAATTTAATCTGGACCATTGATGTCATTGATCCAAAGGCTAAAACTAGTCTCTTAGGACTATGAATTAATTGTGGACTATATTGAACATTCTTCATATATATATATATATATATGAGTTGTGTTCAATAAAGTTCATTTAAAAAAACATAGTCCTAAAATTTTAATATTTAATCACAGGTGATCCAGTATACAATCATATGTGATTTGTAAAAGCATCACATGTGAATTACGAAAATGTTACCCTGCCCAAATTTTTAAAATTTAATCTGCACCATTGATGTCATTGATCCAAAGGCTAAAATCAGTCTCGTAGGACTATGGAATTAATTGTGGACTATATTGAACATTCTTCGTGTATATATATATATATATATATATGAAAAAGTTCAATAGAGAAATGCGAGAAATATTTTTAACGTCATTAATGACTCATTAATAGGGTATTTTGGTCATTTACATATTTATCTAATTGTGAATTACGTTCGGATGAGCTATTAAAAATTTGCGATCAGACTTGATTTTTCAAAATAATCACTCATTAATGTGTCATTAACGAGCTATTAATGTGTCATTAATGAATCATTAATGAGCCGTCAAAATTTCTTAGCCATTGATTAATTTTAATCAAGAGCTAAAATTGGTTCTCGCAGTTTTCATACGAAAAACAGTTCTTGAACTCTCCCCTATATATATATATATATATATATATATATAAAGTGAGAACCCTTTTAAGATACATAACAGTGACAACATGGGTAAACTTGTAATTTAGCATTTTTCCTTTACGTTTATGTTCACCCATAACTACCCTAAAGTTAAGGTTACATCCTAAATCTTAAAATCAAAATTATTTATATAACATTAACAATTTAAAGATTTGTATGCATTGATGATTGATGCATCAGATTAGCCATATAGACAAAAACACTTTTGTATGCATGGATGCATTAAGTATATAGTCAAACAAATGATAAAAAAACATGACAATTTTTAAACCATCCGATCAATAAAATCAAGGCTCAAAGGTGTTCTATATATATAGCTAGGTTATTAAACTAGGTTTTCTAGCTTATTGATTCACTTAGGTACTCTTGCTTTGAGTGTATATATATGTACATGTAACTTCTGTCTTGTACATTAATTATGTTTTCTTTAGGACGTAATTTAGTTAACCAGGGTTCTTATTATAGCTATAATAGTTTATTAATTGATTAATAATTGACTGATCGGTCGATGGCTGAATATATATATATATATATATATATATATATATATATATATATATATATATATATTGTACAGGAACTACTTCAAATGCTCGAGCATAGGATGCAATGTGAAGAAAAGAATAGAGAGAGACGCAAACGATTCCAGCTACGTGGTTACAACTTACCATGGGGTGCATAACCACGCCAGTTCCTCGTGATCATCTCAATCTCAATATATATTATACCTCTAGCAAGCTAGCTAGCAACTTAATTAGTCTGTACGTAATAAACTTTTGAGTCCTCGTAGTACTATGCATTATATATATTTATCGTAAAGTTGTTGCAATTTGGTTTGGCTATACCTTAATTTTATGAAGGTTAATTTCTATGATCGATGAAATAATCAATTAGTAATACATCTTATGTACGATATGCCACCATTAATGTTATGATCTCACTTTTTTGTTGGAGTAAACTTGAGGTGTTTGTTGCATGTTTAGGTTGTACTGAGGGGCGTCGAGCCTTTAGCTCAGATGATGTATATGGCCTAACCGGTATACTCGTGATTGTTTTTGAAACATTCAACTCTAATTGAAACCATTGTTAGATTGGAACTTTTAACTTTTTCTACGAGAGAGAAGTGTTCTGCATTGTAAGCTATCAGGTTATCAAATTCATGACGGGATATATATACACTACTATCTATTTTAGCGGGTTATTTTTTATTTATATTAATTTGGTAATGATATCTTTCTTTTTTCATCAACTTAGATTCATTGTGATATAATGGATCTAAGAAAAAAACTCAGCAGATTCTATAAATCGTAATTTATTGATGAATTAAAATTTTAGTATATCTTGACTCTGGTCTCTTAATTTCTTTCCATTAATTAATTAATCAATAAGTCGATAATTTTTTTGTCATGCGATATTCTTAATTATATATATATATATATATATATATTCCTTATAATAATAATAACTATAACTATTATATATTATATATTCAAAAGCCAGAAAACAATCATCAATGTAGCTAGCTAGCTAGGTCATAAAAAGGGGTATCGATCTCTGTAGGGTTTCTTCGTATTTAATTATTTATGGATCGATCGAGCAAAATTAGTCGAAGAATTTTTTCTTTCAAATCTTTTGTGTAAGCTTTCAGCGACGACAAAAGTTGTCACCAAATGTCCGGGCGTTGCCGATGCTAGTCGTCGCTAAAGAACTGAAAGCCTGTTTGTGAAACTTTTCAACGAGGACAGGTTATCACCAAAAGTTGACCACCTTTCAGCGAGGACACTCGTCGTTGCAAATATCTGTTTAAAAAATCAAAATAAAATAAAATAGGTTTTTGTCATGACATCTGTCATCGCAAACTTTAGCGATGACAAAAGATGTCGCGGATAGGTTTTTAATTAATAAATATATTTTTTCAAATAACTTTTCAACGAGTACATTGTCGTTACTAAAAGTTTTTTTTTTGTTTTTTATAGTTTTATATTTTTTTAATATACTTGCTGACTGTAGCAAATTTAAATCCTAAAACTGTTTGGATAACAGTTTTTTAAGATCAAACTACTTGCACTAACATAGTTTATCACTAAACGATAATATATTTTTTACAAACTAGTTTAATATAATTAAATAACAATATATAACTAATAACGATTATCATCCGAGTCTTCTTAATTCATATCATCATCATCTCCAGTTACGTTCATAGGAAAAGCAACAGGTTGAAAGTCGAGAATATCAAAATTCGCTCGTTTTAGTGCATCAAATAATATTTCAAAATTTGCATTGTTTGTAGCATTAAGATTTCGTATCATATCATCTACTTCTTTGTGTGTATACCCTTTTCTTTGGGTGTTTGGTAGCTTGGAATAGATGCAACATCGGGTAACTTTCTGCCTCGTCCACTATTATACCCATGACGTTCACCTAAAATTATGAAAATATTTGTTTGTCTATCATGCGATTTGAACTCCCAGCGTGACTTTGTTGAAGTTGCTCCATTTATTGTTGTGTAATTATCAAAGTTGAAATTGTTATCATTAATACCATGTTATAAATAATATAAAATTTCAAAAGCATAATGACTGTAAATTGGATAATCCATAATTTTACCGTTGTTTAAAGTTCATATATGATATTTATTCAACTTCCCAACTAATATAACAATCAACAAAATCTATTAATGACTACAAACTTAGTAGTATAGTTCAACACATCAAGATTGTAAAACTAAATACAACATAATCACAAAAAATCGCTCATCAAGATTGTTTATATATATATATATATATATATATATATGTTCACTTTGGGCAATGAATATAAGTAAACTAAAAATTTGCATACATGAATTTATATATATATATATATAGATACACACACTGACACACATAAGTAAACTAAAAATAAATAGTTACATGTTCACTTTGAGTAGTCAGGTTGACAAATTCTTTGTTTTAACAATGCATATTTTCAAATTGATCAATCAAGTCTGAAAATTTTCCCGTGCCTGGGTCTTGCTATAAATACATGAAAAAGATATATGATACAAATTAAAAGTAATAATAAAACCATCAAACAAACTAATCACAACATAATTAAAAAGTTATTTAAAATAATAATAATTATAAAGCGAATTACCGCCTCATGAAAAATGCAGCATAAGACCGGTATCCGTGCAAACTTGGGTATTTTTGTTTTTACCTATTTGATTGGTTTATCGTTGACCATTTAAATTTGCATCATTCAAAATATAGTCAACATGTTTGTTCCGCTCCGTACTACTCATGCTAGGAGTAGGGAACTGATGTATTTCTTCAGGGTGCTCAAACCCTCCTCTATTAGTGAACCACCCGTTCTTCAATTTTCTTTTCCAATCAGAATATCTTTCACTGTAGAAATGGAGCACCCCTCGTATAATCATAAAGTCTGCAATTTTAAATAAATAGTTAGTTACATACGTACATACATACATATGAAAACACATAATGAATCCACTATTAATGTAAAGTTATTTAGTATAACTATCAAACAGAGAAGTTAAGTAAAGATAACCCAAAATGAAAACACTTATTTCTTGTATTCTTCGATGTCAGGGTTGTTGTCAAGTATAAACCATTCTACTTTCTTCAAAAGTGTGTGATACAACTCTTTTAATACTGTAAGACTCTTTTAAATTTAACATTTAACAACACATATTTAATAGTTAGCACCAAAAGCAATCAGAGTTTACAAAAGTGTTACAAAAGATTTGTTTATATTTACACATGTGCTAACAATATCCAAAAGGTGTTTCAAAAGATTATATTTCATTACAACCAGAGCTATCCAAGTATCCAACCTATCAAGGAGCTGAAACCTTACCCTGCTAGTACTCTAACCACCTGAAAGAAACAACATCAATAAAACGTAAGCTTTCGCTTAGTGAGCATACTAACTATATCAAATAACACACCAAGGTAAAATATCCATGGATATTCATATCAGGGTTATATCACTTGTATAACAGTATATCGTAACACCATAGGAGTGCATAGCTACACCACCAGCGTAGCTATACACCTTAACACTGCCTTAGTGCATAGTTATACCACCTGCATAGCCATACACTATAACACCATGGCTATACTACTTGCATAGCTATACACTATAACATCATGTTTATGCATAGCTATACACCACCACTTCACATTTTATGTACTTCATAGCCATATCATATAAACAGAGTTAACAAACATGCTACACAATGAGTTCATGTACATCTTTAATTAAGAGTAAAGCAGTAAACTCACCTGGTATATGGTTAATGTGATAACTAGCTTATAAGTTTAGTTACGTCTCCAATCACCTTCCTATACAATTGAAGCAACTAAGTATTACAAAATGAGCATACTGATATGAAAATGGACCTACATGGGCTGTGTATCCTGCATACCACATGACCACACACACCTACATGGCCTGTGTTGACAAAGGTTACTACACGGGCTATGTTCCTCTACACGGGCCGTGTATCCTTCATACTACATGACCATGTTGTGCTAGCCTATCACCATCCTAGGTCACTGCATGGGCCGTGTACTTCTACATGGGCCGTGTTGACCTAAACAGCCTAGACTACGTACACGGGCACCCAATATCTACACGGGCCGTGTAGTCGGCCTACAGTTTGCTGTGCAAAACACATCTACTATTCTTGATTCAATTCAATTATTTAATCCATTATAACAATACAAGGTTGTTTTCCTACACCCCAAACAGTCTAAAACATCAATAAAATCATCTAGCAACATAAATTACATCTCTTGATCCATGATTCAACCTTTTGAAACATTTTAACCCATAAGAACATTAAACTAACCAACTAAACATACCTTTGTTGCTTATGTGATTGATATGGTGATGATTTGATGCTAATTTCAGCTTTGTTACGATCAATTTTTGACAACCAAAATAGCAGCCCTTAGTTTCTCATGATGCAGAGAATATTATGTGTTTATAAGTTCAAAAAGTGAAGGCATATATATCTTTAAGTATGGGTTATTGTCAAAAAAAACCCTGCACTTATTTAACTTTAATTTTGATAATTTTAACTCCTCTAGTTTATATAAAACACATCAAATCTCATATAGGAAACTCATAGTATTTATAACACCTATTTATTATATATGTAGGAAAGTTTCAAACCTTAGGGCGTTATAAATACACATTTACTAATTGGTGTACATACTGTCTGGAACACACGCAACTCACGTGTTGGGTTTAGAGAACCCTCATTTCTGTCTGGGCAATTAAATCTTGTTTTCACACCCTGAAGATGGACAAAAAGTTAAGGTTATGTCTGCAACATACCTCTCAACTATGAAACCTTCGGGCATAACTTTATTTTTGACATAATTTTTTAACTTTTTCATGTATATTTTGCATAGATACATCCACCTAATGTAAACAGGCCCACCTTGAATAGTCTTCTCAGGTAAATGACTAACCGAATGAATCATGATGTCAAAAATGCCGGAGGAAACATTTGTTCGAAAGTACACAAGATCTGATCAAGTGTTCTTAAGCTTTCAACATGCCAGACTCCATCAAATTTTGAGAACAAATTTTTACAAAGCTCGATTATTGGTGTTGAAATAGTTTGGTCTAAGTAAACTAGGACTCTAATCGAAAGCAACCGTTGCATCATAATATGACAATGGTGTGACTTCAGCCCCTAACATTGTTATCATTATCGGTCACTTACCGCTTAAAGTTTGATTTACAGCTATCGGGTAGTTTAAATCCATTAATGAATTCATAAAAACGTATTTTGTCATTGGTTGTGAAGGAAAATCGTGGATGAGGCTGTAAGAACTTCTCATTTCCTTTATTTTGGAGCCACAACTTATTTCGAATGTTTAAATCTTTCAAGTCATTTTTTGCATTACGAGTGTCTTTGGATTTGTCATTCATTAATAAGGTACCCAACAAACTGTCACACATATTTTTTCAATATGCCTAACATCCAAGTTGTGTTTTAGTTGAAGGGAAGACCAATACTCAAGCTCGAAGAAAATAGATCGTTTACTCCAATTCAACTCCCTTGCATCATGTTTCCGCTTCACACCCCCAAAACTAAGATGTTTACCAGGATTACGTGATGGCAATTGAGTAAGTTATTCTAAGATTGTATCATTGCTAAATTTTCTAGGATGAGGTCTTTGCTCGACCTTTACGATCGAACTTATTGTTCTTCCTCCGAGGATGGTTAAAATGTAGAAATCTTTTATAATTAACATAAGTAGTTTTCCCTATCACATGTGTAGATGGAGTGTCCTCATTACATGTAGGGCACACTTTATAGCTTTGACCACTTCATCCAGACAAACTACTACTAGCGGGAAAATTATTGATGGTCCATAAAAGCGTTGCATGCATTGTGAAGACATTGTTCATAAAAGCGTCCCTTGTCTCAACTCCGTCACACCATAGACTCTTTAGTTCATCAACCAAAGTTTGCAAGAAAATATCAATGTCCTTCCAAGGTGATTTAGAGCTAGGACAACTTTGCATATCGTTTCAATCCACTCTCACCACAAATTGGAAAACTTTGCATATCGGCATTCTCCTTCCAAAATAAGCAACAGTCTTTCTTACAAGCATGAATCGACCTGTATCCCAACCCAAGCTTTTTCATTGTCTTCTTAACTTCGTACTTTGAAGACGGAACTTTGTTGTCTTTTGGAAATACAACTCTGAGAAATTCTAGCTACGGTCAAATGAACTATCAATCCATTTATTCATGACCTTTATGTGCATCATCTTTTCCAAAAAGTTCAATCAAGACAACCAGGTACAACCGGAGTATAGCTTAGTCTCGATCTCCATAAATAACGCATCAATATCGTCATTTGCACCAATCAAATTTTTATCACTATATTTTAGTTTATCATTGTATCTTAGTTTCTAACATTTTACTTTATCCATTATATTTTAGTTTATCATTATGTCTTATGTATAATGTGTGTGTACATAAATATAATGTATATTTATATATTTTTATTTTATCATTATATTTAAGTTTTATCATTATATTTTAGTTTTCTTATATTTTAGTTTATCATTATATTTTAGTTTATCATTATGTGTATATATAATGTATATATTTTAGTTTCTTATATATATAGTTTCAAATATTTTAATTTCATTATATTTTATTTTTCTTATATATATATATATATACATAGTTACAAATACCTATATATCTACTAGATTTTCTATTTATAACATACTTTAACAACTCATATCAACCTAACACATATCGTATACACAATGAAGTTAATCTTAAGGATATATACCATTTTCAACTATAATAGAAGATATAAATTAGATTTACATGTGTGTATAATCTATAACTTGTAGATATAACTTCTATATTTTACATTTTCAAACTAGCCTTTAAGTTTACATATGAATATTTATAAAAACCAACCTTACACACAACTAACACATGCCATATACACAAATCAAACATACATAAATACAATGGTTTTACGATAAAAAACTAACATATCAAACATATAAAAACTAATAAAAACTATACTTTCAAAATATTCTAACAAGACATGTACTATCAAATACAATAAAAAACTAACATATAAGCATTCTCTTAAATTAGATTTACTATAAAAAAACTAACATAGCAAACATATAAAAACTAACCTTAGATCTTTATACTAACTAACATGCAATAAACAATCACCATTAATCTTGTTTTACATATGGATATTTATAAAAACTAACCTTAGACTAGAAAATGTTAACAAGAAAAGTAGAGGAGCTGAGTTTACCCACTCGTCGGAGAGTCACATGAATTTCGGCGGAATCTCACCCGAAATATAGAGAATTTAAATATAAAACGGATATGTTATACATAATTCATTTAAGCTCTTATATAAGCAAATTATGAGAAAAGCCAAACCTTATGGGTGTGAAAATGAATAGAGAAGAAGGCTGCTAGTGTAACACCAGAAAATCCTAAACCATTTTTTTTAAATACGTTGCGGAAGCATTAAACATAATTTACATGAACACGAATCAAAACATTTGTTTACAAATACAACATTTTATCCTTCGTTGTGTTACAAAATAAAACATGGCTCGTTTCAAGCTAAGACTAATATCAGAGCGGGGTCAACTTTTCCTTTCATAAACTCAACAGACTCACAAACCTACAAAAACAATCAACTATAGGGAATTAGCACAAAGCTAAGTGAGAGAAAACTAAAGCCGAAAGCAAACATCATCAATTGATATGAAAGCATGTAATCACATAATCAAGAATTAGTTTCTGATTCATAAATATATCTATATAGAGGTAGGATCAAATGAGAACACCTTCTAATGTCGATTGATGATGTTTGTTGTTGTGACTTAGCTTCCTCTCACTTAGCTTTGTGTTAATTCCCTACTATTGAATTATTTTTGCAGGTTCACGTGTTTTGTGATGTTTGTTAAAGGAAAAGCTGACCTTCCGCTCTGATATTAGTTGTGTCGGAAACGATCCATATTTTGTTTAACTCTATAACACAGACAAGATGATGTATTTTGTAAACATTATTCCCGGTTGTGGGATTTATGTAAATTATGTTTGTTATTGCTTCCACAACGTTTTAAAAAAAATGGGTTAGGATTTTACGGTATTACATTTCAATTATGAAGAATAAAAAAGTCTTCATCAGCTCCAAAAAGAACTTCAATGTGATAGTCTTCAAGAAAAAACTAGAAAATACGGTTCACCAAAACAACAGACGACAATCATTTTTTGAACTTAGTGGTATCAATTAATTCATAAACTTATTATGTAGTCATATTCTCGATTCCATATTTTATTATCCGTTATTCATATCCGCTACAAAAAAACAATATTGACAGAGAATACAAACAATGTTGATGACGTTCCTTATTATCACACTTTTTGTATGATTTACAGTTATTTACTATACATATTAGTACTATTTAATACGAGAAATACTTAAAATTTATTTTAATCATCATCGGTGTTTATACACGGGGTGTTAAACTAGAAATAATACTAATACTAATAATAATAATAATAATAATGATAATAATAATAGTAGCAGTAGTAATAATAATAATAATAACAATAATGTTTTAAAAATATACCCTATAATTAGACATGACAAAAAGTACTGTATAATAATAATGTTTGGATTGTATTATGCTACTTGATATCACAATAATAAAAATCAAAACCAGAATAATGTTGTTTTATGATATTCGGTTTGACCTCTTTGTTTAATTAACAATGTATAATTTCACTTGATGTGGGATGCTTTGTTTTTTCCTTCTTCAAGTTTTTTACACAGTTCATTGATTTCTTGTAGTTAATAGTAAGACTAACAATTTTTGGTCTACAGAATCCGACATGAAAAGGTGACATGAACCTGAATGGGTCAAAAGCGGGTGTAACACCTTGATTTTCAGTTTAATTAATTTTTCACTTTTTCAAACTTATAATTCAAACATATTTGAGTTTGATAATCAAACAGCGGAAGTCTTATCAGAGTATTTTCTTTATTTAAAACCACAAACTGGATTTTCATTTTTACAAACGAGTGTTACCAACATGAATACCGATCGACCATCATACTTGTGAAGGAACAACAAGTGTCCCAACACCACAGAAGCAACCCCCGGCACCGCCAAACATAAACATCTGCAAAAGCATACAAACTAGTAGGGGTTAGCTTTAAAAGCTAGTGAACACAAACATAACCATAAACATCACCTAGCGTATAGGGTATCACATGATAACACAAACAATGTTATCCTATCACATTGTGGTGTGCTAACATGATTAGTAGGATCGTATCTTGCGGGGTTGCAAATCCGGATCAACGATCTTAACTTGGGAATTAAGCACACCCAACCGTGCTGTTGGGTCGGGTAGTGGTCTACCAAGCATCGTTATAAAGTCCAACGGCTCCCTCGGGTTCAGCGGGGGCGGCCTTGCAAAACCTTCGACCCGGAATGATCCCTCGAGTCCATCATTGATCCCGAACTATGACCCACAGGTCCCTTGGATCCAGCCATAGGCTGACTTTAACCATACGATTGTAAAACAATCCATAAATGTTCGGACATACAAAAACACATAGATGATCCAATCAGGATCCAGTAGCATGCATGCATTTCATAAACATATCAATAACTTTTACTCATACAAGATGAGTAGAACACAAGAGTGAAACCTTGCCATGGCATACGATCATAGCATGAATCATTAAACATGTATCCGTTCACTATCATTGTAAACCTAGTCAACATAAGCATCATATTGATCATATCATCATGATCCTAAACATAGTAGGAATTTAGGTATACACAAGTCCAAATTACTCATGAACTACCTTCTTACACTTAGTTAGTATATATGTTTTGAACATACATTCTTAGATTATTGATACTTGCACATTCAATTGGATTTCATACCACTATAGGTAGCATTAGCTCCTTATTGTTGGGAAAATAATTTAATTATCTTTAATATTCATCTTTGTGGGTATTGGTCATTTGTTAACCAATATTCAACACTAACTCATGTTCAAGCCAATCATCCCATTAACGGGTCAAATTAGCTTACACGTAATCACACTCAGAATTACAATCTTGGCCACAATCATATTCTTTAAATCATCATGTCTCATACACATATGATGGTAATTAAGAAATACACAAATACTACATAATGATTAATGGTTAAGTCGGTACTCACCTGGGTCCAAGATGCTTGTATTAATTTTCTAACGATGTCTTTAGTTCATATATTAACCTATAGTAACAGTCCAAGCATCAACACATGAAAATCAACAAAATTGCACTCTAACAGCGCCCCGGACACGTCGCATCCATTACATTAACGAGACGCATTCTAAGAATACCATGGACGAGATGCGTCTATTAACCCAACGAGATGCATTCCCCAAAATCTCTATTAAAACATAGCACTCAAATTCGATCCAAAACCAAATAAATTGATCCCCAAATGTTCCCTAGCACTTACAAGGGTTATCTGGGACCTTATAAACACTTTTAAACATCAAAATCTAAAGATTTAACCGCCAACTCATTTGACCCATTAATACCTCAAACTCAATAATAAGAACACTTACTTGATTCCCAAATGATAGGTGTAATCTTCTTCCTCTAATTACAACTCCAAATCTAATTTTCTTTCTTGGAGAATCAAATGTATAAATATGTGTCTATTTGTTTTCTTAGAAGAAAACAAGAAAGAAGAAGAAGAAGGTGAAAAGAAAACAATATAAAGGGGTTGACGCCTCATTGGTTGGTGGCCCCATTTGACGGGTAACCCGCACCCCTATCCGACTTACAACTTATCAATACGCTATCCATAATCATAACGAGGATATATTTGGAATCATTATTTAAAACCATTTAATAATTTATAACTTTATTCGTTTTCATCAACTTTTACTCAACACCTCATTTAGTAGTAATAATATATCTTCCTCTTTTAAACTTGGAATTCTTATTTAACTAATAAGAATACAATCTACAAGCAAAGGGTACAACTAGGCTCATTCTGGTGTTTTACAACGGGTTGACACAAATATAAATGGGTCGGGTTATGGTCAATCCGACAACCTGAAAGTGACCGGTTTAAGGGTATATTGTAACATTATAAAATCTATACTTAAAATTTAAATTGTGAAAAGAAGACTGTGAATTCAAATAACAGAGTGACATCTTAGTGCAATAAAACCCGACAAACAAAAGTACAAAACCTTTAAACGTTAAAAATTTAAAATAAACAATAAAATATCTGCAGTGGAAACAATAGTACATTATTTTGATATTTGTTATTTTGACTATATAATTTTGTACTTTACCATTTGATTACTTGATAGGTGGTACTTTAATATTTTAAATTCGATTCATAACTTTATTTAATGATGAATTATTTTAAATTATTCGATTGTTTAATTACATTATTTAATAGGACTTGGTAGAATAGTAGTTGATATCGTCGTATTTAGATATATATTTTATGCGATACCTATTTTATTTTAACCAAATATTGTTTGTAAACGAGTTAAAAGATACGTATTATCTTAAGTTGTTGAATTTCAGGTCAAAAAGTCAGATGATGAAAAGTTTTGAGCAAAAACCGAAGAAAGTGAAAAAAATAAGAAAAGCTGTTAGCTCCGACACACCTCTACTGTTTCGATCATATCTCACTCATACGAGCTCGGATTGAAATGATTCAAGTAGCTACAAAAACTAGATCAGAGGGCTACAAAATCAATTTTATGCTCAATGAAAACGCAGGGTCGCGACGCTACGGTACATTTTTCACGACGCAACGGGTCTCTGGATCCAAGAATGTCGTGAATTATCCAATGGTTGCGACGCGACACAAACCAGGACGCGACCCATCAGAAACGTGAAATCTATAAATTCAGCCCTATTTTCGTCCTAGGAAACATATTTGCGGTTCTAGGGATTCAATATGACGATAGAGGGCTTCCAGAAGTGATTTTTGAAGCCTGAGAGCGAAGTTGGAGCTAAAGAATGAAGAATCAGAATAGAAGGACCATTGACTTATATTCGGTTTTCTTTATTGTCTATGTTTAGCATTCATCTATGATTTCCATATGTTCTTTTCTTCTGATTATGGCTTAAATACCATAGTTTTTAGTTAGATGAGATTACCTTTGTTTTATGGTTTGATTTTAATGAATTGGATGAATTAATAGTTATATATTTATCATGTCTTGCTTGATTTAAGACCCATATGTGTTAAAGTTTCAAACTTTGTTATTTGTTGACAAAGTTTACAAAGATTTGAGGACCAATCTATCTATGTATGCTTTTATCATTATTATCTAAGACTATTAGGTGATTGTGACTATTGATTGACCAAATCCTAAGGTTAAGTGACAAAGTAGTTAACTTTAATGTGTGTGAATAATTGCATGTGATGATCATTATGTGTGATTGATTGGTTGAATGAATAATAACAATCAATATTGATTAAATCTTGCATGATTCGAAACTAATTGACTAATTATGATAGTACTTGATCCCATGACCATAGGATTAGTATTATTCATGATTATAGGGTTAGAGTTTTTGATCAAGATATCTAACCAATCTAGGAGTCGGTAAATGACATTCATTGCACTATCTTGAAATCAACCATAAATAAGGGGTAATCGAATCTAAGTAAGAACATTTCTTTTCTTGATTCTTCCCATTCCAAGCTTTCAGCTTTATCTTACTTTTGGATTGTTATCTCTTTTGTCTAATTAATATTTTATCGCACTCTTAAATTTATTCTCAAATTCAGTATTTACTCATTTTCTTTAGACTAATTAATAATTAAATCTTTTAAATCTAAAATCATACTCGTTCCCCAAGTGTTCGACAACTATACAGCAACACTATTAGATACACTTGCCTATTTGTGTTGTAGTCGGAATTTTGGTTATTGCAATTTATAAATATAAAAACTGATCTGATTCATGCACATCAAGTTTTTGGCGTCGTTGCCGGATAATGGTTTTACTTCAGTTTATTTGATTTTATTGTTAGTTAGTCGATCCTTTCTGCAAGAAATTTCTCAAAGAAAATTACTTTTTTCTATTTTGTCGTTTTTTTGCTCGCATAAAACACGACGCGTTTTATTTTTGAACGTGACGCGTCTTGTGTGATAGCCTTGTGTGTTTATTTTTGTGTTTCCTGTGCAGATATATGGATCCTCAATCAATTCTAGGGGAAGTGGAGCCGAAATCAAAAACCGAGAAATTGTTATGAAAAATCATATAGACTCAATCCAGAAGTATGAGAGGCAAGTTGAGAGTTTAACTTAGCTCATTATTGCAAAACCTATAGAGGAGTTGCAAGACAATAACAAAGAGTCCTATGAAGAGGTGGAACTGGTGGAGGAAACTTCACCCATCGAGCTGTTGATCAGCAGCCATAAAGAATCTCCATTGGAGGAGCTAGATTAGAGTCACGGAATACTCATAACAAAACAACCACTTTGGCCATCTATGCGTGTGAATGATCCAAATTCAAAATTAAAAGGAGGCAAGGTTCATGATGCAAGGGAAACAAAGGAGGAGACAAGGTGGTCGAAAAGTAAAGTGGTACCACATGCTGCGACTTACATAAATAGCTCACTTATATCAGGTATGTATCAATATTACCACCCACACTTAATTGCAAGTGTGGGGTGGAGTGATCTAGATCATAGTAAATAAGTACAGAGTCAAGTTAGAGACTCAGACAAAAACAAGCGCTTATCGGGAGGTAACCCATGGTTAGTTTAGGTTTTCTTTTCTATTTTTGTAACACCGCTTCTGAAAACAGTTACTTTAGTGATAAATCGGTTTAGCAGCGGAAATTTTTTTCTTTTAATATCAACAAACGGTTAATTACATCATCTTTGTTTCCAAAACATTCATTGGTGTTACCTAACATACAGGAACTGACCATAATATCTGATTACATTACAACATCCAAATATAAAGTGTTCCAACCCACAAGGGCAATTTACATCATAAGTCACCCGCCTCGCAGGCCATCTAGTCTTTACCTGAAAAGGGAAACCGTAGCACCATTAGCTAACACTTAGCTAGTGAGTACATACTTAGCACAAGCATCAATACAGTGAGTCATGCAACATATATATCATATCATACATATCGTCTTATACATATCGTACATAAGCAAGCATTGCTAGCTTAACACACAGTGGTGTGCTGACAATATCAGTAAGAGTCATATCTTGCAGGGGAGTCTGTCCTGCTCAACAACTCAGACCGGGGAATCAGACACAACCATCCGCGCTGGTGGGGGAGCGTAAAGTAGTCCACCAAGCATCGTTCACGGAGCCAAAGACTCCTCAAGTAATCCAGCCGTTCCCAGCCAATTACCACTCACGTTAAGGCACGACGGTTCTGCAGAACCTCGACCCGGGGTGCACCCCGAATTACCGTTAAATCCAGAAATGACCGAAGTCCTGTTAGGATCCAGCTAACCGGCTGACCTTAACCATGCGTCAAATATTAGATGTCAGATGGTCTGCAGACCGTGCACATACACATAAAAGTACATTTGATCCCACAGAGATCCATCTTTATCATTTTCATCATATATCATCCATAGGATGCCATAGGGATCCATCATACAACCATTCCTTCATACTTTCACATGCATCATCATACAATTCATCATTCATGCACATTATCATATATTAACTAAGCGGTTCCAATCTGGACCCGCTGACATGCACCTACTACACATCCTACAAGCAATCATAACATCATTCAGAAACTTACACTCATCTTCTTAAGCATACCTGCATAGACAGGTTAGACATACATACACGTTCATACACATTCACATAATCATCTAGCATGCAAGACTTACTCTACTGAGTCTCATGAAAGTAGGCACTCACCTGACTAGCTTACAGTGTTCGTTCACTTAATGCTGGTTCAGCTGACACGTTTACCTAAAACATCGGCAATCGCGTTAAGCATTTGCATACATTAAGCTCTACTACTAGAGCACTTACAAGAGCCAACTAAGACTCATAAACACCCTAAAAGTATCTTACAATTTATAGCACAACATGTGCCTTAGATTTGCTTAGCTTTCGCAAAAATGGACATTTTAGCTTTTCACCCGACGCGTCACGTCCAAAGGCCGGACGCGTCGCGTCGCATTTCTTTTATGCGACTTTCGGATCAACTAGAAGTTGGATCACTCATGCGAAAGTCGGACGACCCATGCGAAAGTCGGATGGCTCATGCGACTATCGGATCATGAAAGTCAGATCAACAAAAGGGGCGGGAACGCGTCGCGTCCCTTCCTTCGACGCGTCGCGTTGCGCGTCAACCTGCACTTCATCTTCTTCTTTGTTCATCACCCATCCGACTTATGCTTTAAACCAACTTATTTCCAGATTCATAAACACGTCTTTTTCACTTGAAAAATACCTTTAAACATCATAAAACATCTAGACAATCATCAAGAACTCATGAACTACAATTATAATCATCAAACATGGAAAACCCACTTGCAAAGTAAGCTTCCCATGTTCAACCATGGAGTTCTTCTTCTTGACTTTGAGTTCCAGCAGCAAAACACCCTTATATCTAGCATAAAACATATCAAATTTTTACTACAAACAACATACTAACTTTGTTTTAGGTCTAGAACTTCAAATCTCTCAACTATGTCTTTCAAGAACTTACGAGAGTATCAACAAGTGTGTGTTTGTGTGTTTTTAGAGTTTCTTTGCAATAATTGACTTTGCAAGTCAATCTTTACATACATATATATCTTATCCAGAGGCAAACCGCCTCTAGACAAAATATCTATTTCCTTTTCTTTTCTTTATTCTTTTCTTTCTTTCTTTTCTTAATTCTTTTAACTAGTATATACATATATCTAATATATACATAAACACATATTTAACACACATAAACACATATTTAACACACATAAACACTTCCTATTACATTAATCACGTATACGTACATGATATCTACAACTAGGCCCAAGTTGAGGATGTTACAATTTTAGATTATTTGTTTCCTTTGTGTTCAAAACTTTGTGGGTGTGTTTATTAGAAATCCTCACGAGACTACAACTCGTTCACTCGGCCTACCGAGGGGTTTAAAGGCTTGTTGCATATGCTAAATGCAACCGTGATTCCTATGAAAGTAAGTTAGGTATTTTATTTTGTTATTATAGACTAATGACTGCTCGAGTCTTTTATTTATATGGTTGCATGTTGGAGCATTTTGCATTACAAGGAGAGCTATTATTTTCAAGAATATACATTGATTTCTTGGAGTACGCGCTTATGCTGGCATTCAGTTCAGCAATATGTTATTCACTCCGACCGTCAGTCGAGAGATAACCCAAGAGAGTTCGTTTCTAATCTTTTTCTACCTTTATGTTGTTGTCTTTATGTACAATGGGGATATTATACAATTTAAAGTGTTGGGTAGGGAGTTAGAAAAAGATATTCCGCTAGAGTTTTAATCCTTGATTACATTATTATTTTATTTGGGCTATATTTAATTTAATGTCATTCGAGTAAGAATTTAGTATTAGTTAAATGTGTCAAAATGATTGATTTGTAAACAAGTTCAGAGGTTATGTTTAGCTTTCATGCTTAGTGCTTATGGTTTTTCGCCATTCCTTAGAAATGTCAATTTATAGTAATTAATTTTTGATTTATTACATGAATAAAAAGGTTAACCCTTTTTCAATCTAAGCTTGACAATAAACTGAGTATGAGTTTTTTTTTTAATTTTTCTAAACATATACAGAAAAAGAAAAAAAACAAAAAAAGCCAATGTGTAAAAATAGAAAAAAATATAAAAGAGCAAAAATATATAAGTTAATAAGTGGCTTTTGGAATTCAAATTAGTAAACTCTGAGGGATGTTCTACACCTAATCACCTAAAGCCATCTGGTTTGTGATATGTTGAATTGAATATTCGCTACATGTTTCCATCCAAAGTCATGGGCTTATAAAAAAGAGCTAAAAAGATCAAAAACATATGTGAAATTAAGTTGAAAAACTACAATAAGTCTTGAGGTCGGGGGATTTCTTAAGGGGTAAGTTAACCATATTAAGAATAAATATAATTTAGAAATTAAGGCTTGGTTATTTATAAATAGAGAAAGTATTTAGGAAGGTGAGAAGTTAAGTAGGATCATAACATGAGTATGTGTATAATTCATGGTATAACTAATGTCTTATTTTTAATCAAACATACCGACACTAGTAAGTGATAATTAATTTTTAAAAGAATAATGTTATTTATTTGAGTTCTATAGTTTGGATAAACTTATGATTTGTTTGGGGGCGAGCAAAGCTCAAGTGTAGGGTATTTGTGCATTTATTATATTCATTTTTATAAGTTGAATAAGAAGGTAAAATCATAATTCGAATTAAATCAAAATAAATACCAAATTTACTGTTCAAATACAATCGGAACGAACATTGAATATGGATATTAAAATATAAACACAAATAATTTTCAAAAATTTTACCAAAAGTTGGAAAACAAACATGAAATTTGAAATTTTAGTAAAGAAAATCGTAGTAAAAACACAAAACCATATTCGAAAATTGTACTAAAAAGGCAGAAAAATACTCGTCGATTACAATTGTCCGAAATGGGTCGACACAAAAGTTGACAAGACCTGTAAGCGACACGAAAATAAGTGGGTTGAAATTGGGTATACACGAAAATAACAAGACCTAACTCCAATTAACAACCTTAGTTAATAGTTTCTTTTTTTCACGCAATTTCTATTTCACTTTTTTATCTTATGGTTAATTTAGGGCGTGACTGTAACACCCGCAAACCTGAGCTAGTAGATTAGCGGGTTAGCGATACATGATTAATTGTGTTTTAATTGTTTATGTGTTATTTTAAGATTAATTGGTTAATTAAAGTAATTAAATTGAAAATATATGAATATATGTAAATATACATAAATGTTACTGAAGACATAGTAATATGTTATATAGTATGTATGTAGGTACGTATGTAAGTATGTATGCATGGTATTATGTTTGCATGTATTATGGGTAAGTAAGGATAAGATGCATGATATTTGTAAGGATAATGATATTATCTGCTCATAATTTTTCAAAGAAAAAAAAGTGTATGTGTGTGTATTCTCCGCTGAAGAAAAAAACAAGAAAAGAAGAAAACTTGAATATTGATGATTTATTTGATCAACATGCATCATACTTTTCTAAATTTAATCTGCAGTCAGGCTATCATTAGGTGCGAGTTGCTAACAGTGATGTTTCTAAAACTGCTTTACGTACCAGGTATGGCCACTATGAGTTTCTTGTCATGTCATTCGGCTTGACTAATGCATGTGCTATTTTCATGGATTTAATGAACCAGGTTTGTCGGCCATTTCTGGATAAATCTGTTATTGTATTCATTGATGACAGCCTGGTATATTCTAAATCTGAGGCTGATCACGAGATACATCTGAGACATGTACTTGAAACTCTTAAACGGGAACAACTCTTTGCTAAATATTCTAAATGCGAGTTTTGGATGCGGGAGGTGAATTTTATGGGGCATGTTATCTGCAAAGATGGGGTTAAAGTCGATCCAGCTAAGGTTGAAGCGGTAATGAACTGGAATGCTCCTAAATCTCCTACAGAGATTAAAAGCTTTCTTGGAGTGGCGGGATATTATCACAGGTTTATTAAGGATTTTTCTAAAATTGCGAGTCCTTTAACTAAATTAACCCCAAGGAGATCCGATTTCAGTGGAATGAATAGGAGGTTGCTTTTCAACATTGAAGCAACTTTTATGTGAAGCTCATATTCTTGCATTGCCAGATGGGTCGGATGATTTTGTAGTTTATTGTGATGCATCATTTGCAGGTTTGGGTTGTGTGTTAATGCAGCATGATAGAGTTATTGCTTATGCTTCTTGACAGCTAACACCTCACGAGAAGAACTACTCAACCCATGATTTGGAACTTGCAGCAGTGGTTTTTGCATTGAAGTTGTAGAGACATTACTTATACAGTACGAAATGTGTTATATGTACAGATCATAAGAGTTTGCAGTATGTGTTTTCACAGAAAGAACTGAGATGCGGCAGAGACGATGGTTAGAACTTATAAAAGGCTATGATTGTGAGATCCGCTATCACCCGGGGAAAGCTAAGGTAGTAGCCGATGCTTTGAGTCGTAAGGGAGCGGGTAATAGTATTTCTTTTATGCGGATTGAAATAATTTCTGACTTGGTTGATAAGTTGAAAACAGCACAGTTAGAGTCACTAAAAGATGAAAATCTGAAGACAAAGATTATGTTGAAAAGAAAAGATGAATTGCATGATGATTCGCGGGGATTGAAGTTGTGTCAGTCTCGTGTTTGGGTGCCATTATTTAGGAGTCTTCGGGGTTTGATTTTGTCAGAGGCTCATAAGTCGAGATTAGGTAGCACAAAAATGTATAATGATCTGAAAGTGTTGTATTGGTGGCCCACATTGAAGAAAGATGTTGCACAATTCGTGGAATCTTGTCATATTTGTGCTCAACTTAAAGCAGAGCACCAAAAACCCTATGGTTCACTGAAACAGTTGCAGATTCCAGAGTGAAAATGGGAGCACATCATGATGGATTTTGTGACTAAACTTTCACGTACGCAGAGGAGTCATGATATGATTTGGGTTATAGTTGATCGGTTGGTGAAGAGTGCTCCTTTCTGGCTACCAGTGAGACAGCTTGCTTAGCAGACTAGCTCAGTTATACATTGATGAGATAGTGTCCCGGCATGGTATTCCGCTTTCTATTGTTTCAGACAGAAATTCCAGGTTTGTTTCTAACTTCTGGAGGAGTTTAAGCGGGAGTTGGGTACACGTGTTAACTTGAGTACAGTCTATCATCCTCAGACAGACGGTCAGACAGAGCGTACTATTCAGACACTTGAGGATATGCTTCGCGCATGTGTGTTGGAATGTGTGGGTTCTTGGGATTCACACTTGCCATTGATTTAATTTGCGTATAACAACTCCTACCATTCGAGTATCGGTATGCCACCCTATGAGATACTATAAGGTGGTCACTGCCGTACACCTACGTGTTGGTTAGAGGCATGGGAGAAACAGTATGCAGGTCCCGACATTGTTTAGATCACATCGGAAAAGGTTAGTATTGCACGAGAGAAGTTAAAGGCGGCCAAAGACAGAAAGAAGATGTGTGCAGATCCACGCCGCCGACCCGTTTCGTTTGTTGAAGGTGAGTTGGTTTATTTGAAAGTATCGCCTTGGAAAGGGGTTATCCGTTTTGGAAAGCGCAGATTGGCTCCTCGTTTCATTGGTCCGTTTCGTATCCAGCGGGTAGTTAATGATCAGACAATACTTGATCTTTCTTCAGAACTGGCAGGTATTCATGATACTTTTAATGTCTGTTATTTGAGAAAGTGCAAAGTGGATGATGAAAGTCAGATTCTACCTATACATGAACTAAAAGTCAATTCGAAAAAGAGATTGGAGGAAGAACCCATTGAGTTGTTGGATCGGAAAGTGACGAAGCTACGCAAGAAACAAATTCCGATGGTGTTGGTTAAATGGAAACACAGCTTGGGTTCTAATCTGACATGGGAGACTGAAGCAGACATGAAGACTCGCTACCCATAGTTGTTTGAGGACGAGGAGATTCCGAGGACGGAATCCGTTTAAGGAGGGGGGATTTGTAACACCCTAGCTACCGGCCTAGTAGGACGTGTCTTGGTATGTGTGTTACTTGTTTATTTGTTTTATTTAGAAAATTTATTAAATTAAATTAAAGCCACGAGGTTAAAAAGGAAAAATATATATTATATTTTTATGTGTTTACTTGATTATTTGGATTCGTTTTTAGATAAGGGTCACTAATAATACCTCGTTGGTTTATAATTAACCGAGTAGGACCGCTTAATTAATTAACTATGGGTTAGAAGAGAGAGAAGTGTATTGTGTGTGCAAATTACGTGAGTCATGTTACAGCCATTTGACACCACCTCCTTGTCATTTAGAACTTATCTTCTTGTTGTGTTCTTGGCTTTGGATTGAAGAAATCTCATTAAAGCAGCCTTTTACTCCTTGATTTCTTGTTCTTTGGGTGTTGATTAATCGCTTCAAGTAAAGGTTAGTTGTTCTTGAATTGTTCTTGCCATGTTCATGTATTTTCTTGCTTCAATTTAGGGTTCTTGATTTTGGGGTTTTGACTAAATGATGAAATTGATGTTGGGTATGAATTTGGTAGTAAGTATATGTTGATTTAGCACTGAATTCATGCTCAAGTTCTGTGTTTTTGTTAATTATTGCATTAAACTCCATTGATGGAGGTAGAAGATGAAGTTGAAATGGGTTTTGTTGATTTGGTAATCTTGAATGTGTTTATGGTTATGTTTTAGACGTAATATGAGTTTAGTAATGATAGAGAACTGCTACATGTACATTCCCAGGCTTGAAATTGGTGTTTTGGGATGTTTTGTATGTATTGGAACAAAGCAGTGTTAACTGCAGTTTTTGTTGTTGTTCGTCTACAGACGCGCCAAGTCCAAGAATGGAACGCGACGCGTTCCCTACTGACAAAAACAGCTTTGCTTGTTTTTCTACAGTATTTCAATTATGTTAAGTTTTGGTTGTTTATACTTGATACTAATCATGATTCAATTGTTATACTTGGGTTAGTTAATGTTGGATAGCATATATGGGTTATTATTTGGTATATATGCTTACTTGAAATCATGATATGATGTTTTGTAAGGTTTATGCAAGTTTAATTGACTTCTACTTGTTTTCTATTATGTATATGATGATTTTAGACCGTTGGATATGTATTTCAAATTGGTTTTACATGTTAGACATAACGGGTTGGTTTTGACCCGTTTGCAAGTAAATTGGTATGTATATGCACTTTGTCCATGTTTTGGTGCTTGTAACATGTTTAGTACCTTGAATATAAATTGTATGCAATTTAGACATGTTCTAAAAGTTGGTTTTCACATGTGAAATGCAACGGCTTGGTTTTGACCCGTTTGGTGTTAAACTTTATATTTTAAAATAATTATGAATTGATTACTAATTATGGTTATCTTGTGTTCTCAGGAGGAGACAAGACTCAGTGAATTAGATTACTGAGTTGGTAACTCGGAGATATAAGGTGAGTGGATGTTTAACTCACTTATGGTTTAGTTGTATCGGTTTGGTTGCAACTGTTTTGATTGGTGCTTGGATAGACTTATTGTCTGGTGTTTGATTAAGTGGTTTTGTGTTAATTAATCATTGATCTGTGCACATGATTCGGTGAGAACGAATATGGGTTGGGTTTGTTTGCTATCGGCTAATCAGTATTTGGATCTTTTGATGCATTCGTTGCAACTTAAGGGTAATAGTGTGTGAGAATAACAAATGAACTATCAGTAAACCTTTGCTTTGGCCGGCATTGGTCGTAGGTTCCTACAGAACCGTCGGTCTTCTCAATTACTTGTTTATTGTTGTTTCATTCGGTTGCATTGATGCTATTTGTTGGTTTAACCTTCATTCACTTAGCTTTGTGCTAATCCCCCACCTTTCACTTCATTTTACAGGTTTCGGTAAGTCGGATATTCAGCTGAGGAGTGGCGTGCTTGGGAAATAATTGACCGCTACTCTGATTTTGTTTTGATGAGTCATTGGTTTATGTAACACTACACCATTGATGTTGTTTTGAAAACAATTAACCCTGATTTTATACATTGGTTTTGTAAACATATATGTATATATATTAATCTATCGTTTTCGTAGTAATTTAAAAAAAATATAGGTTAAAATTGTGGTGTTACAAATATGCTCAACGATATCTTTAGTGCTGTTACTAATACCACCATTTTGATCGAATACTAGCTAGCAATTGCTTTTAATTCATGTAAACCGATCGATCAATCGACCATATATATATATATAAGTTAAATTTACTACCCACCAACTCATTAATAGCTAGCCAGTCTCGTAAATGAACAACTCGATCATAAAGTCAGGTTCTACATCCTCCCGCTATTAATAACTAATGTATTGAAAGTACATATTGGTTTTTGGTAACATTTTGTTATGACTTGATAATTATTATATTGTAAATATTGATCAATTGGTTGATATTGATAAACCTAGAAAATAACTTAGTATTTTAAATTTTTTGTTTTTCGGTTAATCGTCCATCTCTAAAATTATAAATTGTACCCGAACCAAATAACCAATTTTTTTTAGGTTCTGGTTAATCAAACCGAAAAAAATATAATATTTGGTTCGGTTAACCTAGATTTCAGTAAGTTTTTCTGATTTAAACATTTTGAACACCCCTATCACCCTCTACACTTCTTCCTTTTTCATATTGTAACACCGGAAAACGCAAGCCCTTTTTTTTTAAAACGCCGCGGAAGCTAATTTTAAAACCAACTCATTTACATTCAAACCAATATTAACAAATGTACAATAACTTGTTCACAACAACCAACAATCCATGTCTTGGTGTTACAAAATAAACCGGCTCGTTTCATTTAAAACAAAATATCAGAGCGGTGTCAACTCTTCCCTTCTACAACCTCAACAAACACAAACCTACAAAAGCAACAACTGAGGGGAATTAGCACAAAGCTAAGTGAGTAGAGGCTAAACACCAAAAGCAAACATCAACGGTTAATATCAAAGCATGTAATCACATATCCAAGAAGACCAGCGGTTCGGCGCAGAACCTACAACCAATGCCGGCCAAAGCAAAGGTTTACCGATAGCTCTCCACTGAATTGGCACAGTGAAAATCCCCATCTGATGCAACGTATGCACCAGTAAGGCTAACACTGTTCAACCAACCAGTGAACGAGCCCAGCCCAATTCCACGTATAGCTGACTTCTCAAATGCAACTCAAAATCATCCTGAGAGTGTGTATCGACCAAATAGTCATGCAGCAGATATCAATAATCAATATCACAATCAACAAATAAATCAATCAATCCAATCTCAATCACATCAATAACATTAACCGAAATCTTTACCATCCGCGATTAACGTCCACTCACCTCTTGTTCTCAAACGTAGAACTCAGATTTCTTATATTAGTGAGTCTTTGTGTTTCCTGAAAACACAACAATACCAGAATCAGTCTTTTCTATTATAAATATATATTTCTTCATATATATAAACCTCATATGTAGCGTATCACTTTCACACAATAAATATACACAAAAGATATCACATTTAAACAATCAACAATATCAAATAACTCTGAAGAGTCGAGTTCGCGCCGCAACATACACATGTGTCGCGCCGCGACGTGCCTTCGAGAAGACCCCCCCTTCGAATGCGAAGTCAACTTCGAGCACCCCTTCGAATGCGAAACCAAACGCGTCGTGTCGCGATCCTGGACGCGTCGCGACAAATCTTCGAGTGGTACCACTTCGAATGCGAGGTCTACTACTTCGAACAAAATCCCTTCGAATACGAAGTGTACGGATCGCGCCGTAATCTTCTATTTTCCAGAATCATCTTCTTCTTCTTCAACGTACAACCGACCAAAACCTCCATAGCTAATTTCCAGAACTCCATAAACTTACTAAAACTCATTAAAAACATATACAAACATCCTTAAACATGTTTCCATGCATCATATACATCTTTTAAACAATCAAATCACAATATCTAACAAAACCCATTTGTTCATATAAACTTCAAACTTAATCATGGTGATTCTCATGTAAACTCATAAAACACTATAAGAAACATGTCTGGTTAATAATAACATACTATGAACATTATCTTACCTTTAGTTTGGATTATAGAACACGAATTCTTCAAACCAAATAACCAAGTTTCAAGCTTTATGGAGATTTCTTCACTTTGAAGCTAAGATTACACACTACACTTTTTCTCTTTTGAAAATAATGAGCAGGAGATATGCTTGTCATATACAAATACTTACACGTACACATTTCAATTCTCAAAACCAAAGCAGGAGGTGGTTGTTTCAAGATTTATTTATCATGCATGCACACATACATGCAACATACCATACATACATACTAACTTTCTTTTCCTTTTTAACTTTTCCGGTAAACATATATATATATATATATATATATATATAGTTAATTTCATAAATGGTCCTTTAACTAACCGCAGATTGCAGGTTTAGTCCTTTTTTCGAAAAAGTTGCAAGTTCTATCCTTAAACTACCATTTTGTTGCATGGATAATTCTTTCTAACGGATTCTGTTAACTAGGTCCGTTAAATCAAGGGTATTTATGTCTTTTTAACATTTTTCTAATTTTTAATTGCTTTTAAATATTTAATTTTTTAAAATAGATATATCCTCTCTTTTTCTCTCTAACAACACACAGACACTCTATTTCTCTCTCTCTCTCTCTAAAATTTCATCCACAAAGACACTCTCTCTCTCTAAGATTTCACCCATCTCCACCTCTGCCGCTGCCATCACCACCGCCACGCCACCTCCGCCGCGGGCATTACCACCGCCGCCAAGAACACACACACACACACTCTCTCTCTAAAATTTCATACACAGAGACACACACACTCTCTCTCTAAGATACCACCCATCTCCACCTCTACCATCACCTTCGCCGCGGGCATTACCACCGCCGCCAAGAACACACACACACACACACTCTCTCTCTCTCTCTCTAAAATTTCATACACAGAGACACACACTCTCTCTAAGATTCTACCCATCTGCACCTCTGCCATCACCTCCGCCGCTGCCATCACCTCCGCCATGCCACCTCCGCCGCGGGCATTACCACCACCGCCAAGAACACATACACACACACACTCTCTCTCTAAGATTCCAACCACCAGAAAACCACCACGGCCACCGCCCACCTTCGCCGCTGCCATCATCAACGGCAACAATTATTTAAGGTTTTCACACCGCTGCCATCATCATGTTGGCACGCACACAAGGTAAATCGCAGGTAATCGAACACACCCACACAAAAGCCAAGTAAATCGTGCTTTAAGAACAGAGTTTTTAGATTTAGGGTTTTCATCTATTCTGATTGAAGAAAGATTGATGGTTGGTGGCGATGGTTAAGGCAGAGAGAGACCGAGGGATTGAGGGAATCGAGGGGGTCACGGTGGTGGTGAGGGGGAGATGGTGGATGACGGTGGTGGTTTTCTCAGATTAGGGGAGGTGTTAAGGTGGGGATGTGGTAGGTTAGAGAGAGAAGGAGAAAGAAGGGAAAAAAGCTAATGGAATTAAAGGGGGGGATGGTTTTAAATTTTAATATGTTAAAATATTTAATAATAATAAAGTAAAAATAGAATTTTAGGGTATAATAGTCATTTTGTATAAATTAACGGATTCAGTTAACAGAAAATGTTTAACAAATGAGTTAGTTAAAGGACCATTTATGAAATTAACTATATATATATATATATATTAACTCTATATATATAACTTAAATCAATTAATTAAATTAACATAATTAACTCATAATATCACACAAATAAATTAACACGTTTAAACACAAAATCACGTACCGCTAACCTGCTTATCTTCTAGCCCAGATTTTCGGATGTTACGCATATCTTTCTTCTCTCTCTACCTTTTTGATTTTTGTAAACTAAAAAAGGATTGGGTGGGATGAACTTTGGGGTTAATGAGCTGGAAGAGGGTTGAGAGAAGGATGAAAGTGGAAGATGAAGTGCTACTATAACATATTAACATATGAGAATGCATGTATTTTGTGGGATGTATGCTAAGTTCTAAACAATGTTGCCTTTACGTATACTATCTCTACATCATATTAGTGGTCAAAGTATACATACTTTGGCTTTCCATTCCACACCTAAAAAAAATAAATAAAGGATTTATATTATGTGCTTCCCATGTGTTCTGAAAGTCAAGAAAAACCTCCTTCTTTTAATGTTGTGATCTTGTTTAAACCCACTTCATTCTAAATAAAGCTTATAGGCAGAGGCGATTTTTATGTGTATGGCCGACTGGCCGTGGGGTGTGTTGTTCCCACTACTTTTTTCTTTCTTTTAGTACGTGTATATATGTATATATATATATATATAAAATTTTCTGGATCTCTCTAAAATAAGTGGACCCCTTAAATTGAGTTGAACCTAATTAAATAATAAATAAATAAAAAAAAGAAAAGAAAAAAAGTACTTGAAAATAAGATTCATCAAAGGCTCAAACCTTTATAAAGTTAAAAAAACACTAAACCACGTCATTTCTCGTTATCTCTTTCCACGATTTAAACTCTAAATAATAGTCCAACAGACTTCTCAGTCGCGGGTCTATAGTCTCCATTGACCGTTGTCTTGCATAGTGTCTGCCGGTCTACAATCTCCATTGACCGTTGTCTTGCATAGTGTCCATTCTCCCTTCTACAAGCCCTCATGCCGAGAGTAAAAATTTGAAGGAGAAAGGGTGAAGAAACCAATGCACCAAAGTTCGAGAAATAGTGAACAATAAATATAAAGAGTTAAAACGGTGGGAGATGTGAAAGGCACTCATAGACACAGTATTGATAGAGTACTAGAGTTTTATATGGTGGGAATTGTGATCGTAGACACAAAGTACAAAGTTAGATTTTTTTAGATTTTGTTATATACTAACTATTCAAAATTTGATAATTCATGATTGTAGTTTCGTAATTTTTTGTTGGCTAATTTGGTTTACTCTAGTTTTAACAAAATCAAATTGTTTTGGTTATAATCTTGAAGTTTTTAAAAAAGAAGTGAATCTAGTTTGATTGATCCGTAATTAAAAATGACTATTTTATCCGTTACATAATCCTCATCATAATCATTTTATCATGTGATCCGTTGGACCTCAATATGTTTTAATATGGATTCGCCACCGCTGAAAGAGGTGTTTATGATACCGTTTTGAAAATAATAATAATAATAATACTGTTTTAAAAATATACCATATAATGGTATATTATAATGTTTGGATTGTATTATGTTATTTGATATCACAATAAATCAAAACCTGAATAATGTTGTTTGATGATATTCGGTTTGACCTCTTTGTTTAATTAACAACATACTATTTCACTTTATGCAAGATGCTTTGTTTTTTCCTTCTTCAAGTTTTTTACATATATATAGTTTATTGATTTCTTGTAGTTAATAGTAAGACTTGTAATTTTTAGATTGACACTAAACCCGATCCGAACCGACACAAAAAAGTGACACGAACCTTCAAAACGGGTCAAATGGTATCCATATCCCAATTTGGACATGGTTTTAATGAGATATTTATAAACATTATAAATCGTTTAGTTTATTTATCAACTAATTACGATAGAAGAAAAATACTATGAATAGAAACGTGAATAAAATAAAGTGAAACTAAGTTAGAAAGTAGTAAATAATAAGATTTCTAAACCAGGTCAACCTAATTAATACCTATATGTATTGAAAAATGTAATGTACATATTGGTTTTTGTTAAGAATTTGTTATGACTTGATAATTATTGTACTAGTTGAATGAACCGTGCACGCACGAGGTTGAAAAATCTAAAACATTTAACATGTAAAAAGCATAAATAAAACAATTTAAACAAACACAATCATATACATAGAAAAAATAACAAATAAAATAACATATTTATTGAATGTTCGAAGATTAAATTAACACGGACGTTCGTATTTTCTGTAGTAATTTTTTTTATATATTACATTCATAGTTTTATTTGTTAGGTTACTACTATAATCACAAACATAAAACCTTGAGTGAATTAACTATATTCGATGTGTGTAATGGTTCTTAAAAATGAATGAAAGTTCACATTAACCTATACTATCTGAACTGAAATATGATACCTCGACATTGTTTAACATTGATACTATGTAATCATTTATGCGTTCAACCTCTTTATTTGTTGAAACAAAATTACTCTCTTTTAAAATTAATTTCACACTTTAACATATTATGTAATCATTTATATGCTCAACATCTTAAATTGCTAGACGCCAATGTGATATACGATTAATCATAATTACTTTTATCAAAGTATAATTATAAAAACCATAGTATATTAAAAATTAGAGTTAAACATCTAAATATAAATAATTAGTGATTCTTACTTTCAAAATGTTAAAACCATCACAGTTTAATCAATATTTTATTATGAAATTATTGGCATCGAAAAACATATTGAGAGTTTAAGATTGCATGATTATGTCAATTAAAAAGATAACCGATTTAGAGATTGACAAACATAAACTATCCCTTAAAAAGGTACTATACCTCACTAATTTGTTGTATATATATTCTAATATAATCTAAATCAAAATAGCTCATAGAAAATGATTACTGATTTAGTGATTCATAATATAAAAATTAACCAAAAATATGTTAATTGGTTTAGAGTTTTATAAGGAAAGAGTTAATTTCATACATACTCTCTTTAAAAAAGACTAGCAAGGTACCCGTGCAATGCTGCGACGGCAAATAATTTTTATTTTACATCATGTTGCTTTTAAAAATGTAATAATATGTTGTTCGCGCAATTTAATGTCATGAAAAAGTATAATACAGTGTCATTTTTTTTATTTGTATCAACTATTTTATTAATTTTAAAAATAAATTCTAAAAGACATTAAAATAAGAAAAAGATTTATATTTATGAAATAAGGAGGGAGAAGTTAATAAGATTTTAAAAATTATGTTGATGTGGGTGAATAGTTGTGTTTGTGTGTGAGAGTGTCTTAGTGTTAGAGAGATATTTTAAATAGATAAAAAGTTAAAGTAAATAACGGAGTTAATTGGTCAAATGGTCCTTTAACTTAACCATTTCTGTTGATTTAGTCCTTTCACTTCAAAAGTGGTGAAGACTATCCTTTATGAATTTTTTTATGGCGCGTTTCATCCTTTTTAACGGATTCCGTTTATCATCTCCGTTAAGTCAAGGTAAAATGACAATTTTACCCTTATTGAATTACAAGTTTTAAATAATATTATATATATAAAATAAAAATTAATCACTTGTCTCTTCTCTCTTCTTCTCTCTCCACATATCTCTCTCTGCACATTTCTCTCTCTCTACACATTTCTCTGAAACCACCACCATCACCTGACACCACCACCAACTAGTGAGGATGAAGATGTGGATGATTTCCAAGAAATGAGGATGAGGATGAAGATGAAGCATAAACACATTTTTACAGATATGTCAAAAATCAAAGATGATTTGTACCAAATATTTCTTCTCTCTCACACACCTTTCATATTCATCTTCCTTCCCTAATCTTCATCCTAAAAATTTATGGTGGAGACAGTGGCTTTGGTTGTTACGACGGCGGCCTCGTTGGTGGTTCGGTGGTAACAAGTGCTTCGATTACGGAGGCGACGTTGGTGTCTACGGTGGCAGTGATCATGCTTGTTATAAGTTCCGGTAGGGGTTACGCCGCGCTCTAGATCTTCCAGATTTGACACAGAGAAAGTTGTGGTGGTTCTAAAATAAAAATGGGTGAAGAGGAGAGTGAAGGTAAGAGAGTGAGCTGAGAGATCGGTGGCGGTGAGTGGTGATGACGGCGGCGGTGGTGGAGGGTGGTGGTAGGGGCGGTGGTTTCTTTTCTTTGAAAAGGTTAGAAAGTGAGGGAGAGAGAGAGAGAGTGTGTGTGTGTGTGTGTTTGTGTATGTTTTTAGTGAGAGAGAGAGGGAGAGTATATTATTTTTAAAATATGAGAAATATATTATTTTTAATAGTTAAAACTCTCAAAGGGGTAAAAAGACTAAAATGCTCTTGATTTAACAGACCAAACAAACGGCCAACGAAAAAAAGAACGAAACACGCCATAAAATGATTCATAAAGGATAGTCTTCACCACTTTTGAAGTTAAAGGACTAAATCGGCAGAAATGGTTAAGTTAAAGTACCATTTGACCAATTAACTCTAAATAAGGAGAGAGAATGAAATGGTTAAAAAGAGGTATTTTAAATGTTAAAGTAAATTATAAGAGAGAATGAAATGTTTAAGAAGGGGTATTTTAGTACATTCAAGTTACTTAAAATTAAGAGTTTTTAAGGTTGTAAATGTATTATAAATGTAACACCCGCAAACCTGGGCTAGGAGATTAGCGGGTTGACGGTTGTGATTAATTATGTTTTAAATTGTTATGTGTTTATTAAAGATTAATTGAATTAATTAACTTATATAATTGTGTGTGTTAGTTTACTGAAAGTTTGAAAATGAAAGAAAAGAATTTATACTATGCATGTATGTATGTAAGCATGTCAAATGGTATGCATGCTATTTGGATAAATAGTTAGAAGCCATCTCCTGCTTAGATTAAAAACAATTGTGAGTATACGTGGTGATGAAAGACCATCTACTCATTTTATTCTGAAAGTGAAAGTGTGAAGTGTGTGTTTTGAAAAGTAAAACCGTGAGTGAAGAAACAAGCTTACTTGAATTTCCTAAGTCAAGATCTTGTGTGTTTTAACTCAAAAAGAAGGTGAGGATATGTTTATAGCATGCTATGATTCATTTTTATGTGTTTATCTGCTTGATTACATGGTCGTATGAAGTTTCACCATTAATGGAGTTTGGAAGAAAACTTGGTTTGATGGGTTTTGTTGATTTGTAGTTTTTTTTAAGTAATTAAAGTGTTTATAATGCTTTGGTATACATGTTATATGAAATATATGAGTTTAGTTTGAAGAAAAATGATGTTGGTTATGTTTATAAGAAGAGTTTGATGGCTGAAATCCGAGAAGAAGAAGAAGACGAAGACGACCTGTAAAAATAAAGATCGCGTCACGAAAATCTGATGGGTCGCGGCGCGACCCTATGGAAATCCGACACTTTTGTTTCGGATTGTGAGAAACCGAGACTTTGCAAAACCGACCTTAGAAATCCGCTAAAACTCCAAATCCGACCCTTAAATCCGATTCTTTTGAAATCCGAAAGTTGATTCTCGGATTTGAAATCCGAAAGTTGATTCTCGGATTTGAAATCCGATAACGTCGCGGCGCGACGCAGTTATAGGTCGCGGCACGACCGGGCCTCTTTCAGAAAGATTATTTATTTTATTTTTGTTTTGATTGGGATAAGTTGGGATGTTACTTATATGATTATATTAAGTTATTTATATTAATTTAAGATATAAATGTATATTGAAAGATATATATATTCGAGACTGATTTGATTGTTGATGTGTTTTCAGGCAATCAAAAGACTCAGTAATATTAGATCTCCGAGCTCGTGTTGTTTTGAGGTGAGTGGACGTTAATCGCGGATGGTAAAGATTTCGGTTAATGTTATTGATGTGATGTATGATGTGATTGAGATTGGATTGATTGTTTGAACTGTTGATTGTGATATTGATTGTTGATATCTGCTGCCTGACTATTTGGTCGATACACACTCTTAGGATGATTTTGAGTTGCATTGGGAAGTCAGCTACACGTGGACTTGGGCTGGGCTCGTTTACTGGTTGGTTGAACAGTAGTAGCCCTTCTGTTGCATTTGTTGCTTCAGAGGTGGAGTTTACTGTGTCAATTAAGTAGAGAGCTATCCGTAAACCTTTGCTTTGACCGGCATTGGTTGTAGGTTCTGCGTCGAACCGCCGGTCTTCTCGGATATGTGATTACATGCTTTGATATTGACTGTGGATGTTTGTTTTTGGTGTTTAGCCTCTACTCACTTAGCTTTGTGTTAATTCCCCTCAGTTGTTGTTTTGCAGGTTCGTGTTTGTGTGGTTTGCTGAAGGAGAAGTTGACCTGACTCTGATATTTGATTTTAAAAAGAAACGAGCCTGTTTATTTTGTAACACCAAAACAGATAATACGTTTGCTTGTGAATAGTGATTGTAAATTTGTTAATATTGGTTTGTATGTAAATGAGTTTGTTTACTTAAGCTTCCGCAGTGCATTTAAAAAAAATGGCTTGTGATTTTCCGGTGTTACAATAAAGGAATAAGATTAGGTGTCATTACATTACGATTTACACAAAATAGTAACTCACATTTTTCAATTGTTATGTGAAACATACTTTTTTACTAATAAAAAATTTAAAAAATATTTTTTTAATTTTGGGTCATATTATGATAAAATTTATATCGAAATGTAGATAAAAATAAGACGATTATAAATATATAATTATATTTATACCAATTACTATACATTACACGTTATAAAAGAAAAACTATAAACATATACAATTAAATACATCTATTAAATATAAATATATAATCTATACAAACACCCCATATATATTTTCATATAGTTCCCTCGTAATTTGTTCCATATACTCTTTCAAATAGATCATTTTAATTGTGGAAGTCAAAATTAAATTTTTTTGATCAAAATCGAGAAAATGAGAGGTTTTAATTGGTTAATTGAATTTTTATTTAGTGAAACTTTCCTAATAATGATTTTCTTTTGATATATATTGTAAATATTGATCAATTGGTTGGTACTAATAAACCTAAAAAATAACTTAGTATTTTTAAATTTCCTGGTTTTCGGTTACCGTCCGTTTCTAAAATCATAAATCGTACCCAAACCGAATAACCAAATTTTTTTACGTTTGGTTAATCAAACCGAAAAAAATATAATATTCGGTTCAGTTAACTTAGATCTCGGTATGTTTTTCGGTTTTAGATATTTTGAATGCCCCTATCACCCTCCACACTTCAACCCCGGGTGAGGGCCTCATATTGCCACTTTGTGAACCCGTAAATCTTTCCCTTGTGTGTATGTTTCTTCTCTTTCTACCTTTTTGATTTTTTAAACTAAAAAAAGATTGTGTGGGATGAACGTTGGGTTCATGAGTTGGAAGAGGGTTGATAGAAGGATCAACGTGGAAGATGACGCGTGAGACGCTGATATAACATATTAACATATGAGAATGCATGTATTGTGTGGGATGGATGCTAAGTTTTAAACAATGTTGCCTTTACATATACTATCCCTACATCATATTAATTGTCAAAGTATACATATTTTGGCTTTCCATTCCACACCGAAAATAAATAAATAAAGGTTTTACACTATGTGCTTCACATGGGTTTTGAAAGTCAAGAAAAACCTCCTCCATTTAATGTTGCGGCCTTGTTTAGACCTGCTTCATTCTAATTAAAGCTTATGAACAGGTTCCGAAAGTAAAGGCGATTCTATATGTATGGCCGTGGGGTGTGTTGACCTCGCTACTTTTTTACCTTTTAGTAAGTATATATATAGTTTCTTTTTTTTCAAATTAACAGCCTTAGTTAATAGTTTCTTTTTTCACACAATTTCTATTTGATTTTTTTTATCTTGTTGGTTAACTTTGGGAGTAACTTATGAGGCAACTTTGAGGTTAGTTTTTATTAACCCTTGGATTCAACTTTGTGATCATCTTATCCATTATGATGTAAGATTATGGAGTTAATTTCATAAATTGTCCTTTAATTAACTAGAGATTGCAAGTTTACTCATATTTTTCAAAATGTTGCAAAATCCATCCTTAAACTATCAATTTGTTGGATTGATAGTCCTTCATAACTTTTTTTCGTTAAGTTAGTCTGTTAAGTTTTTTAAATTGACTATTCTACCATTATCCTTATTTTTTATTTTTTCTTAATAACTTTATTATAATAATAATAATTAAATACATTAAAAACCAACCCTCCCCCTCTAATTCTCTTTTATCAGCAGACCCTAACCCCCCCCCCCCCTTTTCTTTCACTCCTCCCCTCTTTACACCCTACCACCGCCTCACATCCGTCTCACCAAAGAAGGCCACCTTCACCACTCACCATTCACCCACCGTTGCATCACCACCGCCTGTGACCCCTCACTCCCTCAGACTCTCTATCTACACTAGTCGGAGATGATACCAGCTCCTCACCTCAGACTCTCTATCTGTTTAGTGCCACCATCACCTCTACCAATGTGCACCACCATAGCCATCGTCATCTCCAAACTGTCACCGTCTCCTCAATATCTCTCTCTACACCTAGTGTCGGTATGTATGCGAGTGTCAACGTTACTTCAATCTCACTCTCTCCCACAGATTTAGGGTTTTCCGAGTTTCTAGTGGTTGTAGCTGTGTGTTCTTGGTGGTGTGATGACATAGCTAGTGACGACGCGTGCGTGCGCAATTTATCCCCCCTCAGATCTAGGGTTTTGGTGTGGTGGTAGAATAGTGCACCACCATCTGTTTCTTGTTTGTAGAGTTCATTTGAGAACCGTTTTTTTCTCGAAAACTAATCTTAGCCATTCATTTTGAATAATAAAATTCATGGATGAAGAGCGTGAGGGGATTGAGTGTGGCAGAGTGCATGTCAGAAATTCATGAATGGGCAATTCAATTGAAGGAGGAAGAACTGGACGGCTAAGATTGGTTCTCGAGATTCTCGCAATAAAAACGGTTCTCAAATGAACTTTTCACTATATATATATATATATATATATATATATATATATATATATATATGGTGAACCTTCCCCTATATATAGAGTTCTCGTTTAAACCTTCCATATATATATATATATACTATTATATAAAGCATTTAAGCTTTTTTTAGAACTCTTAAATTTTAAGTCACTTAAGATTACTATTCTACCTTCATCTACCAACAAATGATTCCATAAAATAAACTTAATAACATTCCTTCTTCATAATATCCAGAATATTCCTTTTCCATAAATTCCATAGCAAAACTTACCAAACAGAATATTTCATAATTTAATAACATTCCATAAATTCCAGAAAGGAAAAATATATAATATTCTCTTTTCACTGTTGAATAAAAATTACAAAATTACATCTAAATTTCATTCTTTTTTACCTACTAACTAAAAATTACAAAATTACGTCTTGTGTGTCCTCTTGATCAATACCTACCAAAACAACTCCTTACAAACCATTTTTATTCACCATCGTCGCATTGCGCGGGTACCCTATATATATATATATATATATATATATATATATATATATATATATATATATATATATATAGGGTATGGTTAGATATATAACCACCCTTATTCATAGAATCATTAGAACTATTATTATATTGACACGTGTCATCAACAAAAAGGGCAAAAAAGAGATTTTTGTTTTTTTCATAAAAGCCACGCGCCCCTATAAAAGACATCAGTTTTTTATTAAAAAAACCTCTTAATCTTTCTAATAATTATAACTATGTCATGTTTAAGATTTTTAACAAAAAAATTATACCATTGGATTCAATTTTTCTTGCTCTTTAATTCAAGACCACTCTTCCCATATTTTTCTAAATTTTTTATTTTGAAAATGGAAATTGCGAAAATGCAAACTTCAAATCTGAACATGCAAACTGTGGATAAAGATGACAATCAAAATGCAATCTAGATGAAGGTGATGACCAAAATGCAACCTAGATGAAAATGAAAACTGAAAGCCGCTATTTAAGATATGTAAATTTTTTATTTTGCATTTTCGGTTATTTGTATTTTGGTTATCTTCTTCATTTGGGTTGCATTTTGGTTATCACTTTCATTTTGTTTGCATTTTGATCATCATCTTCATCTTGGTTGCATCTTGGTTATCATCTTTATCTCGATTGCGATTGCATTTTGATTATCACATTTATTTGAGTTGTATACACAACACTACAAAAAATGCAAATTTCATACACAAACACTACAATGCAAATTTCATACACAACACTATATCAGTTAACTCCTTCTAAATGCAAATTCAAAAAAAATACAAATTTCATACACAACACTATATCAGTTAAGTGCTTCTATTATCTTCTTTCAAAATGCAAAATCTACAAAAAAATGCAAATTTCATATACAAACACTACAATGTAAAATTCATACACAATACTATATCAGTTAACTCCTTCTGTTATCTTCTTCCAAAATGTAAATTCAAAAAAATGCAAATTTCATACACAACACTATATCAACAGCAGCATCTGAAATGCAAACAGCAGCACTTTCACATCAAAAATGCATGTTTATATATTTGCATTTTCATATATATGCATGTTCGTATATTTGCTACCGAAAATGAAAAAAAAGAACAGATAACAAAAATGCAAATTGTTTGACGAAAATGCAAATGCAAAATGCAACCCACATAAAAGAAGATAACAAAAATACAAACTCACGACTCTCGTCTTCATTTCACAAATCTGATTCAATAAATATGCACGTCACAAACCCATTCAATGAAAATGCAGATTAGCAAATAAAAAAATAGTCTAAAATGCAAACAGCAGCATGTGAAATGCAAGTAACAAGGGCTGATATTACATATTCAAACCTAAAATGCAAATGCAAAAAGCAAACAGTAGCACTTTCAAATGTGAAATGCAAACAACAACATGTAATTGCAAATGCAAACAGTAGCATGTAATTGCAAATGCAAACAGCAGACATGTTCAAACCTAAAATGTGAAATGCAAACAGCAGCATGTAATTGCAAATGCAAAATGCAAAATGCAAACATCAGCACTTTCAAGGGCTGATATTACATGTTCAAACTCAAAATGCAAATTCCATATACAACACTACAATGCAAATTTCATACACAAAACACTACACCAGTTTAAAAAATCATTGAATTATCAACCAATTTTTTGGAGTATGAAATGCAAACAGCAGACATGTTCAAACCTAAAATGTGAAATGCAAACAGCAGCATGTAATTGCAAATGCAAAATGCAAACAGCAACACTTTCAAGGGCTGATATTACATGTTCAAACTCAAAATGCAAATTCCATATACAACACTACAATGCAAATTTCATACACAAAACACTACATCAGTTTAAAAAATCATTGAATTATCAACCAATTTTTTGGAGTATGAAGAATTGCATTTTGATTATCATCTTCATCCACATATGCATGTTCGGATATGAAATTTGCATTTTCGTAATTTGCATTTTCAAAATAAAATTTTTAGAAATATGGGAAGAGTGGTCTTGAATTAAAGAGCAAGAAAAACTGAACCTAATGGTATAATTTTTTTGTTAAAAATCTTAAACATGAGATAGTTATGATCATTAGAATGATTAATGAGTTTTTTTAAATAAATATGATAGTGAGGCGTGAGCAGCTGATGATGTTTTTTCAATTCCTTTTTTGCCCTTCTTTTTAATTATAGCATCATAATTATCTATGATAATTACAATTTTGACAAAATTTAATATTAACCCTTGATCAAGTTAATCTAAAAACCCAAAATGGTTATGTTTAAGAGGTGTTATATATTGATGCTATTTCTATATATATATGGTGAATCGCGCTAATCTCCCAGGTGAAGGCGAATTGAATGGGAAATCATACGAGGAACCCGAATCGCTAATTAGCTTCAATTATTAACTGAAATTTGGGCTTAGGAGATTAAAGAATTTAAGTGGGCTTTGAATAGCAAATTGGGTATATACTACAATTGCAAATCACGTATGGGCTTAAAGTTGTAAATCTCTAATTAAAGAGGATCACAGATTAATATTCTTTAGAAATTGAAACCATGTTGATATTTGAGAATCACAAAAAACGAAAGAAAGAAAGAAAGAAATAATAGTCTCAGTGACAATTGCAAATTGTGAGATTAATACAATCGTAAATTACATTTGGAATCACATGTATATTTGGTACAAAGGACTCAACAGTAATTAATAGATGGGGCTTGAATCGCAAATCATGAAGTGAAGTGAAGGGTTGCGTTATATTGCGGCGAAAATGCAACTCGGGCACAGTCAGACACGTGAAATCCTTGGTATGGCTTAGATTAATGTGTTTGTGTGAAATTCATTAGTTCTCTCTTCTCATCTCCTCTCTTGATTTAAACACCTGTCTTCATCTACTAAGTAAAAGGATATGTATGAAGCACCTCGTCCATAAATTATGAAAAATGACAAATTTTGATCGATGAATTTAATACAAAATTTCATAGGCTCTTGGTATCAGAGATTACTCTCTATACCACTGGTGACAACAACAATGGAGGTAGAAAAAATAAACAAAATAATCACATAAGATGAATGCATAGTTATATAAGGAACTGCATTAAAGATTAACATGAACAGCCACTTTGTTGGTCTTTCTCTAATACAGTTTCAGGGATGCCATGGAAGTATCTGTTAAACATGAATTAAGAAAATTAGGATGAAGAAGAAAATGTTTCAGTTAAAAATATGCGATCGCCCAATTCGGGATTTTTTTTCCTCCAACGGGTAAAACAAAAAAATATCGAAAATAACTCTGTATTTATTGGTTTTTCTTAATCATACTTAACACAAATTATTAATAGAATCCATCTTTAGTAAATGGACAAAAAAGTGATCCCGGACAACCCATTGCAGTAATTTTGTGTTCTAACATGTGAGGGACTAATAGTGCAAACCGTGCAATAGGTATTCAATTTTTATAGGCACTTACATGTCTTGTTCAAGCTCGTTTTCTATTGCAGTTTTTGCGATACACAGAAATGCAGCATCCACATTGTGGTCTTCCTTTGCTGATGTCTCAAAGTATGGTACATTCCCTTTTGAAGCACACCAGTCCTTTGCATTCTTCTCTGAAACCTATTTTAAAATTATTTTATTTCGGGTCAGTTGAAGCTTTTGAGTTACAATTATACTTTTACTTCTGTTCCAAATAAAACACCCTTCTTGTTAAAATACATACAAAAAAGGGCAATATACCGAGAAAGTTAACATAAATATTAGATTTTGCTGATAAAGGTGACATGTAAGTTTTTGTGACAAGAAAGGATTTTAAATTTTGCTTTGTTACATAAAAGATCGTAAATTTTCAAAATTGCATAAAAATTATTGTAAATTTCGATTTGTTATTTAAAAGGGTATTCATGACATGACATATATCAAGGTTATCAGGTCAAGGTTTCGGTTTTTAAAACAATTTAAAATTTGCAATTCTTTGGTGGCCAAAAATTAGATGATACCTTTCTTGACAAATTTGATATTTATATTACCTTTCTTGGCATTTACCCTGAAAAACTACAGTTTTATACATGAAAGTGATCGTCCACAAATTATGAAAATGTAAACGCAAAAACATCAACTTTTTTGCAATGTACCGATGTCATGCTGTGTTTCTTCTATTTTTTTTATATGTAGGAAAGATTAATGGCTTTTTTTCAAAGTCAAATCGGCTTGTAGATTTTTCATTAAAAAAAAAACTACCAGCTCCAAATAACTAAGTGTCGAACACACCTGATAGCAGGAAATACTGAAATTGAAAATAGCGTTGCAAGTAAGACCTTACCACTCGGCAATTTCCACCATCAATATCGATCTTGTTACCAAGCAATATGAATGGGAAAGTACTGGAATCTGAGGGATTTGCCTGAAAACACTCCAAGATTCTTTAATACACATCAGTCATATGCTGAAGTTGCTAAAATTTCAAACTTTTAAAAAACAAACATCTACTCTTGCATCAGAATTTATCAAGTGCTTTTAATTTGTATTTCCAGGACAGTTATATGCCAAAAAGGTGACACCAACACTTCTACATTCCTCAAACTAGGCCTCCTACAATTTTCACCTACAATCTTTTTTACCCTTTTACTCATTAATTGTTGTTCAGATAGCATTAACCGAGTAAAATGGAAGGTGCTCCCTAACCAGGAACGCCAAGCCTTTGACTTAGATGCACGCGGCCTAACTGGTATACCCGTGGCTGTTTCCAAAGCATCCCTGATTCAAACCCCTATGGGACTAAAATTCTTGACCTCCCCTATGGGGGCAAGTGCTCTAACTGGTAGGTCATATGGAGTAGACAAAAAATGACTTCCATACGGAGCAGACAAAAAATGAAATTGTTGTTTGTCTGGTGTGCTTAACAGTCTAAACAACTCAAAAATAACCCATATTGTAAGGGAAAACATGGAAAAGTCAATCACTTCAATGGAAAAAAACCCATGACTCCTCTTGTTAAGTCATACTTTCTCAGGATTAATTGGAATAAGGTTAAATTACATATTATACCAATCAACTTTCTCAATTTGTCACACTCACACATTAGTGATGAACTCGTGAAAGTACCTCATGAGTCTTTTAAAGATGGCTTTTTGTTCCACTTAGGTATCAGATAACCTTACGAGAATTGAGACGCTCACATTTCAGTTACTAAATAATCCAAGTAGAACAAAAAGACATCCATTTAAGGAGTGTTTAGATTAACTTATTTTTTCAGCTTATGAGTTCATGAGTTGTATAAGCCCATAAGAAGAAAAAACATTGGCTTATGAGCTTATTCAAAATTTTAAAAAGCTTGTAAGCCAAAAAAGGAGTTAATCCAAACACCCCCTTAATTAGCTGACTGGACCAAAAATAAAATAAAAGTAATTGTCAAGTCATCAGGTTCTTGATATGTCAATGTCTAAACAGGTCAAAAAACCTAAGTGGAACAAAACGCGTTTTTAATGACCTATGCGGTTTTTTCCTCGAGTATCTAAGCTAGTGTGGAACAAATGAAAAAGCGTGTTGGCGTTTTCTGTAATTCACGCAAAAAACAATAAGTCATTTCCCTCATTAATTAAGTTCATGAAGTAAAAATCAAAGAGCAAGTGGCATTCAATGATGTTTATATTTTAGAACACAAGGGCATAAATGAAAAAGATCATTTGATGTGTATAAACACACGCTAAAAAAGTGTCGATTATAGATTATAAATAATCAAAGAACAAAACAAATGATACAACATATTAGAAAAGTTGTACCTGTTTGAGAAATTCCTCATATGAATTGTCAAGTGTAACAAAAGACCGAATTACATTTACATCATACACTAAAACACAGCAATCTGCTCCTCGATAAAATGCAACACCAAGACTTTGATATCTTTCCTGCCCGGCAGTGTCCCATATCTAATCAAAGTCAATTTGACGTAAATCACATATGAGGATAGGGTAAGGTTTTAGAGAGAACATCTCTTTCGGGGAGAGCACGGAGAACACTAGTACAATAGGAAACTTGACAAAATTACAGTCAATTTTATTTGAAACAACATAAAAACAAAAAACTTTTAAAAGCAAAAACAAAATTATATTAAAAAAGCTAGGCGCATATGTAAGATGAAAAGTGCATCTGTCAAATGCACCATATGATCAACTTTTTGTAGTCGTTAGATCAGTTTTTCAAGAGCTCCGGTCTGTATACCCTGAAATAAGCGTTCTCCCTTGATTCTGCCTCTACGAGGATATTACAGTAATAACTGAACTAGCAACAGAAAGCTCACTTGTAGTGTTACAAGCCTGTCATCAATCTGCAATTCCTTAGTGACAAAATCAGCTCCAATTGTAGCCTTATATTGCTGAGTAAACTTCTTATTTACATATCTTTCAATCAGTTAAAGCATCCACACTCACCAATACATGAAGCAAATGACCTAATTCTGCAGCAATTTACAATGCCTAATATACTATGACCCAAATTCTGCGTTTTTGCACTCGGGAAACGTTTTTAACCGATTAGACTGATGATCAAATCAGCACAATTTGTCATTATCCCTAAAAATTACACATCATAATTAGACAGACTTTAACCACAAATGTATAATTAAAATGATGAAGCGAGCATACATAACCAGGTGTTCGAACAGTCAAATGCATTAACAAAACAAATCCACGGAATTTACACATAAATTAAAGGTGTTACGAATGGTTACAAGGATACTGATTCATCAACGAGGTCTTCCCAACCCTAACAAAATTTGACTAGAAATCAAGGGAAATCATAAAATCTAAATCACAAAAATCAACGATCACAAGTATATGAATACGTACCCACAGTCACCGAGGATGATAATCTTGAGCAAATTTCTTCTATGGAAGAACATGGCGAAGTAACTGTACCAAAGAATTTTTCAAACAGTGAAGAGGAACGAAAGGGGGGGCCCAACTTCGATGTGATTATATGTCAACATCCCAAGTTAAATCATTGGCTTTTGCGAGGCAGGTCGGATATGAAAACGACCGGCCGGCGGCCGATCTCTGATAGATTTCATCGCCCAATCGAAATCAGGCTCTCTGAGTAAACAAAGTATTCTGAATGCTGCAGAATGCTAGATGGGGGCAAAACTATTCCGCAAACATTTTATATTGCGAATGTTAATATGGTTATACCAGTTCAAACGAAAACTGTTTTTCGTACGAAAACTGCGAGACCAATTTTGTCCGTTTATTTTGAATAATGGAATTCATAGATGAAGAGCGTGGAGATTGAGTGTGGCAGGGTTAACGTAAGAAATTCATGGGTGGGCAATCCAATTGAAGGAGGAGGAATTGGACGGCTAAGATTGGTTCTCGCGGTTCTCGTACGAAAAACAGTTCTCGTTTAACTTTTGCCTACCTATTAATTTAGGGGATAGAATATATGTTTTAAGTATCATATATCTTAGTTATTTTTATATTTATAATCACTTTAAACGAGGAGTTTATATTATAGAATAGTGATCAAGTTTGAGAGTTGTTCTATCAAGATTATTCATGAGTTATTTCACAATGTAAAATAAAATAAGGAGTAACTTTGATGGAACAGTTTTCAAACTTTGTTACTATTTTGATGGAACAGTTTTCAAATTAAAAACCTATGGCCTATCTCTCTCCTCATCTCCCTATACTAATTTGCTTCAACAAGAACCACTAAGAGTGCAAGGAGTGATAACACTCCATCACATCGCCACACTAGTCTTTTATTAATACCACCCAGTTTCGTAATGTTCACTCTCTACCACATCAAATTCTGGACCTACTTACATACCCACTAACCAAACAAAAAGGAAAAAAGGAAAAAAGAAAAAAGTGATAAACTAATTTGGGTCCACCATTAATTAATCACGCTATTTTTTGTATGTGGTAGTTACCACATACACCCTTCCACCACACCTTCATGGTGTGGTGGCACTACATCTACCACCCAAGTGGCCACCCCACCACACACCCCAACCCCCTTCCACTCCTTACACTCTAATGGTTTCCCACTTTTCTGTATCATGGAAGACCCACCACCATCACTTTATCATGGAAGATCCACCACCATCAATGTATCATGGAAGACCCACCACCATCACAGGCACCTCCACGGCCGCTGCCCACCATTGGAACAGCTTGGTGAGGCGGTTTTAGGGTTTTCTCCATGGTTCTCCACAAATCAGGCCAAGAAGAAGCAACAGATGATACAATCAAGTGTGGATCTGTTTCTGATGTGGTGAATAGTTGCCGCCGCCTTCACTGTCGCTCAATCTCTCGACCTCCACCATTCGCCGCCGCCCTTCTACTGTTTCTGACTTCACCGCCATCAAAGATCTCCTTTTGCCATCGGCCGCCCTCGAGATCTCCTTTGCTACTGCCATTCTATTTCCGACGTCACCGCTAGGGAGATATTCTGAAAAGAAACCACCAGCAGTCAATCGCCGCCACCCTTGCAATCGTTGTCGGCCCTTCAATCGCCGCGCCTTTAATTCACATTGCTATTTTGTCCGGTCGTCATGCAACAAAAAGGTTTGATTTTTATGATTTTTATTTTGTCTTGGATTTTGTTTGATTTTGTTTGTTTGTCTGGGGTTTTTGATTGTGTGTTATAGCATATCATTTTGATGGTGGATCGCAGATTATTTTGTAAGGTTTTATTGGGTTTTTGTTTGTTTATTAGTGAATTAGCAAGTGTTTTTTTATTCACTAATGAATTTTATAATGGTTAATGGTTATTTTTGTTTCTGTATGGATTGTTCAATATTCAATATTTTGTTAATGGTTTTATTTCTATAAGTTTGTGACAACCGTCACCAAAAGCATATATATATATATAAAATAAATAAATAATAAATAATAATAATAATAAATAAATAAATAAATAAAATTATATATATTTATATATAAAAACATGTATATAATTATATATATATATATTGTATATAATAAACAAAAAAAAGAAAAAGAAAATAGAAGTCAACCCCAAACACCATCATTTATCTTACTTACATACTCAACCATTATTACCACCTCACCACCCCCCTCCTCTTGAAATCGTCCCCCCCCCCCCTTCACTCTCTTCTTCTTTTTCTATAAATACCAACCCTTTTCTTTATTTTTCACACTACCTTCGACCAACTTACTCTCTCCCATTTCCTTACACTCTCATACTCTCTCTAAAATCCATATGCAAGATATCAAAGGATTTCAAGGAGGAACCATCTCTTTTTCATACTTGTTGGTGTCTTTTGAAGGTATAATCACCAATCTCTAACACTAGTCTTTGAAATCTTGTTGTTCTTAATAAAACCCACCACATTCATCCTCTTTCCTTTCTTTAACAATGTAAATCTAAGAACCTTAGTATTCTAAGGGTAAATCACACACTAAAAAGTGGTGATCAATAGAAAGTGCAACAATATAAGTAGATGAACACATGCATGTTATGATCCTACCATTATTGAAGTAAGGACTTATCCTACCATTTGATGTATGGATTTATCCTACCAAATGATTTGTATGACAAAAATAAAAACATGCATGTGCTTATCTCTATATTATAACTAATATTATAATGAAAAAGAATGATGAAAGTGGTTGGTGATAAACAAGAACTTCAAGAACAACAAAAACTAAAAATACATATTATATATTTATATATATATTATATATTTTTATACAAGACCATGATGGTGAAACAAAATAATCTTCTACTTTTCATTATTTTCCAAAAGTAAATATATATGATCATGAATGCATGCAAATATGCATTCTTATTTATAGATATATACTACATGCATGTAAACTTACCTATTTTTAATATAAATATATATATATATATATACACACACACATGTGGGTTCATGATCACTTGAAAAACTCTATTTAAAAATCTCATATTATATATGTGTGCAAAAATTATTTAAAAATTATAAATTACACACGAGCGTGTATGTTTACTTAAATACCATATATACATACAAAACTTATTTTCTCATATAAAATATATATATGCGTTGAGAAAATGTATAATTTTCTTAAAAATGAATATATAAGTATAATATATTGCATATATGTCCACTTATTTTTGAACAATCATATACACGCATTTATTTATTTATTTATTTAAAAATAGCAATATATAAGTGTATATATATACATATATCATTTAAATACTATACTTATACACATAAAAGAGTGTCTACTTTTCATGACATAAATAAAATACATAAGTGCGAGTCCACATTTATAGTAAAGCATAATATAACATAATATTATTTTTATTAAAAACTATGTATAAAAATACAATCACCATCATGAAAACTTCAAAGAAAACAATAAAGGAACCTTACGGTAGACATGAACGTAATAGGTTAAGAGCGCGTCAAGAAACTAGAGGATCACTAAGACTTTCTCACTCTTCGTGCTACTAATCAAAGTGAGTATTCACAACCCCATTTTTAAATATGTTTACTCAAATATTTGGGGTGAAAGCATGAATACAAATTGTTTATAAATATTGATTGTTATAACAAATGTTATACAAAATATTGTACCGTATGGTAGTATGCTTGATGTACTTGAGTTTTCAAGAAAGTCCCGTAAAAATTAGACATTATCCATTAACTCCACCAAGGGAGCCTATGGTAATTGTATATAGCGCTATTTGGGGTAGACACCCCCCACTTATGGTTGACAAACTATAGGTGTACTTTACCATCCGCTAACGTCTAACGAGGTGTTAGGTCTAAATTGGGCACAGGTGTCATAGGATTGGTAATGGCTAAAGCAAAGAAAAATATCATAGTATTTTAAAATACCTTGCGCACACAATAAATTTTACAAAAATGTAGGTTGGACAAAAGTTTCCTCCTTCATAAATTTCAATGGGCAAAAATCCCCATCACAAATATTACTGCATTAAAGCTTTATTTTGTGCATATAAAACATGTGTTCTCACCAACTCTCGTAGTTGACCTTTTCTTTACTCATGCCTTTCAGGAAATCGTCGGTAGGTCTTACAGCACATAGGAAGCATACCACGTGTGGACATTTACAAAATTTCCAAACGAAATGTTTTATTTCAAAAACAATTTATATTTCTGTAATATGTATTGGATTCTCGTACCTCCTTTTAAATTTCAAGTTTATTAGTTATGATTGGGAATTACCTATTACCTTGTGCTATGAGACCTTTTGCTGTGACACCTCGTGTTTCCGCTTTAGCGGGGTGTGACAAAGTTTGTACATAAAGGTTGCAAGTTTGATTTCATAATACAAATTGATTGCATTCAATATTAGGTTTGTTTTTATTAGTGATTGAAATGTGTTTTTTAGATTTGGAGATCTTTTTCACTACTCAACAGAAAGTGGAGATAAAAGAAAGAAGATAACACGGTTCACAAGTGATCGTACATAAATTATAAATTCATTATTGAAAAACGGATATTAAAAAGAACTAGTAAAGAAATAATGTATTATCTACGTATTTATTAATGAATATACAGAATACAAGAAGCAGTAAAAAATACAATAACGAAAATTTTGTAAATCATTCACTAATGAGCACAATACATTTAACGGAAAAATTTGTAAATCCTATGTTGTGTTCCGTAGTGAACACCGTATTAATAATAAAATAGAAATAAATTCTATAAATCTGAAAAAAAAATAATTAGAGAGAAAATTTATTAGAGGAGAGAAAAAAATTAGTTTACTTATTTACCCTTTTGAATTAAATAAAAATATTGATTATTATTAATGTGAACCATAAGATCTAAACCAAATCAATGGCAAAAATTGCTTCTCGCACTTTTCGCAAATAAATCATTTTTCGCATGAACTCTCCCGTATATATATACATACATACATACTTATACTATATCATAAAACATTTAGTTATTTTACTTAAACTCTTAAATTTTAAGTGTTTTGAAATTATTAAATTATCACTCATATAAACTAAATTGAATAACTATTAGATATAGTTAATAAGATTTTTATATTTCATTTTAATAACTAAACTTTACATATTTAAGAAAATTAAAGTCAATACAACTGTTTTGAAAGTTAAAACCAATACAAATTAATTTAATTATTAAAAAATATTTTCATAACCTTTTTTTTCAATTATGGAGAATAAAAAGGTAAATGAAATGAAAAAAAGATAAAGAAAATAAATATGTCACCAAACGAAAATTATTCGCTGTCGCCGTATTACATGAATACCATACTCCATAGTCCATACGTCTTGAAAACGGACACGTTAACGAGTACAAATTATTCGTTGACGCCACATTACGTGGGTATCATGCTAGTATATATATATATATATATATATAGGGTTCATACGAAAAGTGTTTTATTTGCGAAAAGTACGAGAAGCAATCTCAACCACTTATTTGTTTTTGATCTAGTGGTCTATATTAATCATGTTGTTTTATTTTTTAATTTAAAAGGGCGTAATGGTAATAAAAACTTTTCTCTCTCCAATCTATTTCTCTCTCTTAATTTTTTAATAAAAAAGGGTTTAGCATCCGAAAGTGTATCGAAGTTGTCACTTTTTGCTATTGTATATATCCAACTTTCAAAACTACCATTTAGTGTATCCAACTTTCTAAAACTACCATTTAATGTATACAAATACCTACTAATCACGTAGCCGGTTTTTTTTGAAATTTTCATTTATTTTTAATACACATCATATGCCACGTCATTAATTACTGCCACATCACTTTTAATAAAAAAAATTAAAATCCATAATTCATACAAAATTTAAAATTTGAAGAACTTGAAAAATTTCTTTATGAAATCCAGAAATCTATGAATATACCTTCAATCGGAATCCCTCGATTTCAAACACAACACATAGATCTAAAATGAAGCAACACATGTGAAGGTGTTCTTGAATGGTTTAAACGAAGATGAAGATGAAGCAACACCACTGATTTGAGCACAAAACCCCAAAATCAAACCTTCGACCCTAATCAGTTGAAATCGATGAACACCATGAAGAACACATGTTGCCAAATCATGAAGAACCCAAACACATACATGAACACCATGAAGAACACATGTTGCCAAATCGATCTAGAACTCTAAGCCATTAACATGTACAGATCTGGAACTCGAACCAAACACTCTAAAAATGAAAACCCTAAAATCAAAATCTAAACCAAGAACCAAGAAGATGAAAACCCTAAAAAACAAAAACCCTAAAATCGAACCAAAAATTGTTAACCAAGAACCAGATCTAAACCAATAAGAAGAACAAGAACTCAATGAAATCCTTTGTTCCATTATCGAAACTTACTTGGAATCCTTTGGATAGATTGAATCGACACATGAAGAAGATGAACCGGATCTGTGATAATCGACACATGAAGAAGACGAACCACACATGTTGAAGAAGACGAAACAGATCTGTTGAAGATGAAACCCTCGATTTTAAACATGAAATCGCATATGAAACCCTCAATTTGATGAAGACGAACCACACCTATTTTGTAAACCATTTCAAGAACGTGATTTTGAAGAAGGTGTACCGAAACCTGATGGTTTTTCAAAAAACAAAATATAATAATAATAATATTTATTATTAATTTATTATTATTATTATTATTATTATTATTATTATATTTTCCATTATTTTTAAACAAAGAAATTACATGTCAGCATCCACGTCAGATGCCACGTCATCAAAACCGGGGCCACGTCAGTGGGTGACCTGATATAACAAGTCATTAAATAGTAGTTTTAGAAAGTTGGATACACTAAATGGTAGTTTTGGGAGTTGGGTATATACAATAGCAAAAAATGACAACTTCGATACACTATCGGATACTAAACCCAATAAAAAACAAAATAAATTAAAAATAATTTACTAGTAAATAACTAATTTTACGGAATTCACCAATGAACACACCAAAAATATTTACGACGATTAGGCGAAGTTCTTGAAGGTGAAGGTTGTCGGGTAGGAGGCGGCGGTGATGAGTTTTTAGGGGTTACATATGGTGTAGAGAGATAAATGTATTTCTTCTTGGCTGCAGATTATAAAGGACGTGATCTTATTTAGAGTAAAGATATTTGTGTGGTAAAATGTCCATCTTACCCCAACTAGTGTTGTGTTATTCTCCTTTAAACTTGTTCTATTTACAAACATGCCACAACTCTCCTTAACCATAGATTTAAGAGTTAATTTCATAAATGGTCCTTTAAGATTGCAAGTATAGTCCTTTTTTTGAAAAAGTTGCAACTTACATCCTTAAACTACCATTTTGTTACATGGATAGTCCTTTCTAACAGATTCCGTTAACTAAGTCCATTAAACCAGGGGTATTTATGTCTTTTTACCATTTTTCTAATTTTTAATTTCTTTTAAATATTTAATTTTTTTTAAATATATATTTCCACCCTTTTTCTCTCTAAAAAGCACAGAGACACTCTCTTTCTCTCTCTCTAAGATTCCAACACACACACACACACTCTCTCTCTCTAAGGTTTTGCCCACCTCCACCTCTACCATTGCCACCTCCGCCCTCTGCCATCACCACCGCCACCTCCGCCCTTTGCCATCACCACCGCCACCTCCATCTTTGCCATCACCACTGTCGCCAAGAACACACACACACACACACTCTCTCTCTCTAAGATTCCAACCACCACCGCCTACCTTTGCCATCACCACCGCCACCTTCGCCGCTGCCATCATCACCGCTACCAAGAACAAACATACATACCACCGCCACATTCACCGCTGCCATCATCACTGCCAACAAATATTTACAACTTTATCGTTGCCATCATCACATTGACACACACACAAGGTAAATCAGAAGTAAATCGAACACGCCACACAAACGCGAGTAAATCGTGCTTCAAGAACAGATTCTGTAGATTTACGGTTTTCATCTATTGTGATTCAAGACAGATTGATGGTTAGTGGCGGTGGTTAGGGCAAAAAGAGACTAAGGGGGTGAGGGGATCAAGGGGGTCACGGTGGTGGTGAGAAGGAGACGGTGGATGATTGTGGTGTTTTTATTTAGTGATAGTGGATGATAGTGGTGGTTTCTCATATTAGGGAAGTGAAGGAGGTGGTAGGTTAGAGAGGGGGAAGGAGAAAGAAGGGAAAAGGGGCTACTGGAACTAAAAGGGGAGAGGGTGGTTTTAAATTTTAATATGTTAAATTGTTTAATAATAATAACAATAATAATGAATTTATCATTAAGATGTAAATAAAAAAGAATGTTAGGGGTATAATAGTCATTTTGTATAAATTATCGGACTCAGTAACGGAATCTGTTAAAAAAGACTACCCATGTAATAAAATGGTAGTTTAAGGATGGAATTTGTAACTTTTTCAAAAAAAGGACTAAACTTGCAATGTGTGATTAGTTGAAGGACCATTTATGAAATTAACTCAAGATTTAATCATCCAATGGCTAAAAATGCTTCTCGCACTTTTTGTAAAAAAAACCTTTTCGCATGAACCTCCCCCCCCCTCTCTCTCTCTCTCTCTATATATATATATATATATATATATATAATTACCTTAATTGAAATCAATTGAATTGCAAGTTTTCCGGACTAATTTTTTTTCATAAAAATGGCAACATATATAGTTAATAGTTTCCTTAATTACAATTAATTAATGTCCAATCATTATGTAGCTATGTGAAAAGGTTGAGAGGGGTATTAAGGTTATTTCAACTTACTTAAAATTTAAGAGTTTTAAACAAAATGTTAAAATGCTTTATAATATAGTATAGATAAATGAAATTTTATTTACATATATTAACTTATATCAACAAAGTCTTCTTTCTACTCATATAAATATTTATCTCAAAGATTATTCACCCAGAGTACCTTTTTTTTCTCCATCTTACATTATCCTCCACATAAGGGAATATAATTTCTAATTACCAAGTATTTAATATTTGTTAAATAAGTAGAAAAATTGAATGGAAGGTCTTTTGAATTAGTGTTATAATACACACTATCTACTTTCGCTCACTTTTCTTTTCTTTACTGTTTATCCGTCAACACGTTTTTATCTTGTAGTTTTTCTTCTTTCATAAATATCTCTTTAATCTGAAACTTTATCTATAAAACTTGTCTCTTTTCTCTCTCTTGCTCTTATATTATCCTCTATGTATTAATATACAATTTCTATATATGAAGTAGTGATTATTAGTTAAATAAGTAGAAAAAGGCGAGAGTTTGAAATTATATATTCATATATGAAGTGGTTAATATTAGAAAACAAAGTATAATCAAGAGAAACCTTGCATTAGGAAATAGAAAGTCCAAAAATGTATATCCATAACATAGAAATACCATAGAACATGATAGGTTCTTTTTTAAGCCCTTCTCAAGTTACCAAGATTACATTTTGATATCTTTAACTTGAGTTGGGTAACGTCATTTTCAAGTCATACGATAACGTTTGAAATAGAAAAATTCATTGTATGCATCTTGAGTAAGAAAATGTGAATGATGTGTCATCAATTATGAAGGTTGATAGAAAGAATATTGTGCAATAGAAATAATATTGACCGTTGAAAATGGTAAAAAAATAGAAAATTAAAGGGAATATTTACATTATCGGTGTATTATAAGTTTATAACACTAATTTCAAAAGGTTCTTATGCAATAACAGGGTATAGTGATGCGTATTAAAAATTATAAAAATAATTTTTGTGAAAAACACACTTCTCGCGGAGTACACGCAGAACACTTGTTAAATTAAGATAATTGACAAAATTACTCTTATTTTTTAATCACGATAACATAAAATCAATAAATTTATAAATCATTAAAAAACGATACAATAAATGGATAAATGTAGCAGGCGCATCAATATGATTGGCTAAGCATATAAATGAGTTATTTTGGGAAAATCAAGCCTTATTAGATAATGACTCATTCACCCACACATTCACATAATTCATGATCGGGTAAGCATATAAATGACCAAATAATCCTTATTAATGAGTCATTAACGAGTATTAATAGGGGTTATAAATGATTCTCGCATTAAAAACATATCTCAAATGAATTTCTCTCTGTACACACACTCATAGACTAAGTTTGTAATGTTATAAAAAGGAAAAATAATCATTTTGACAAATTATGAATTTAAGGGATTATCTCGGTATTTTCTTAAAGATTAAATCAACGATTTTTGCAAACCATATGCACCAAATCAGTAATTCACTATACTTTATTTGTTTGATATATTACTTGTAGATACACATATGATATACATGGACATCATAAAACACACATTACCATATAGATACACATGCTCTTTTTCCTCTCCATAGTTTAAAATAGAGTCTACGTGCACAAAAACCTATATAATATCATTGGCAATTTCACATGACACTCGATAGTCACACTTGTGAGTGCTATAAATCGAGTAATGTTAGCAACCAAGATCCGGAAGATTAAGGGAGACATTATTCTATAGGGTTTTACATAATAAAGGCTAGTAATTTAATAGTTATAATTTACTAGTTATTTATCCAAACGAGTTATTGATTATGTATATCTATTTAGGATTAAATAAATATATGCAATTAAGGTTTTATAAATCAATCAAAGATTAAATTTTTCGATTATTATTTTATTAATAAAGGTGCCGAAAATTCAAGTTTATTTTTAATTAATATTTTCGGCCTTTTCAAATAATTAGGATAATTATTTTATCTTGATTATTTAAATGGTTTTAATATAATAGCTTATCTACCAAGTTTAAATGAGATTGTGTATAAATGGAAATTGTAATACTTTATTAGAGTTATTACCCTATTCAAATAGATTTTATAAACCTATAAATAAGGGTCATGGTTTAAAGGTTCCTAGAGTTAGAAAAATTGAAACCTAAAAGGAAGCGTGAGATCTCACTCCTACTTTTTCTTCCTATTCCTCTTCCTCTCTGCGTCAACTTTAACCAAGAAATCAAGTGGTTTTGGTTTTGTGATTTTTAACCAAGGCAAGTCACCCAAAGCTTCGGGATTGTTTGGATGTTGTTGTATCCGGCTAGTAGGAAAACTCGTTTGTATCATTACACGTGGACTAGAACTTGATCAACATACGTGCTAAGTGTAACACCATGTTTTTCTTTAATAAATATTTTCATAATTTCTCAAAGTTTAAAACAAAATTTCGTGCAACCAATTCTTTTATCCAAACAATATAGCGGAAGCAAAAAAAATTCTTTTAGTACATTAAACTTAACAAGCTTATAGTACTTGAAAACATTTAATAACAAAACATTTACTCCAAAACACATTTATTTCAAAATCGTTCAACAACAAACATAACTTAAATTTGAAACAAACACTTGCACTACTCGAGCCCATCTACTGGATCATCATCTCGGCATTAAGAAAGACCTGAAAATGATTAAAAGTATGTAAAAAGCTATAAAGCTCAGTGAGTACTTAAACTCTGAAAGTTGTAAAATATAAATTAAATTAATCATATAATCTTCATTATAATTTGTTAAAGATACATAACACGGTTCTTTCACAAAATCATATACTCTTAATATGATTTTTCATCATTCCAGATTAATCACTTATTGGAGATTATGTATTAGTTTAGTATAATACATAACGCGTCTCACTTGTTACGTTTCTCATATCAGTCTCACTACTTTACATCCGTTTCATTATAATATTTCCATCTTAAATATAGATTTATAATCACTTTGAATTCATTGTCCCCCTTTTGATTTCATCACATGTCTTCACTTTGTAAATAATTAGTGATTTGAAAGATAATTTATAGATATTCTTTATTAGTGGATAAGTGATTTGAAAGATAATTTATAGATATTCTTTATTCATAATAACTGAATCAATAGCTTACTCATACAAATAAGATAAAGACATTCTCATATGTTTCTTTAATTCTCAACTTGTGTAATTAACCATTCAATCATTATATAAATTCTCATAATTACTTTAGATCCCTTATCACCTCTTATGATTATATTTCCAATCCCTACTTGTTCCCGGTTAACATGGGTCAGTTGAAGGGAATTCGTATACTTTCTTTACTTTCAATATTTGAGCCTATAATTCCATATATCTCTTATATATATATATAGAGAGAGAGAGAGAGAGTGGTTCATGCGAGAAGCAGTATTTTTGCGAGAAATGCGAGAAGCATTTTTGATCATTGGATGACTTAATTAAAGGTTAAGATCGCTAATGGTAATTTGGTAATTAAATTGAATTCCTAGGAGATTAATATATAACCAACAAGGGTAAATATGTCATACACTCACTAAAATCCTTACCCTAAATACTCCCTCTCTCTTCTTTATCAGCCCACGCCCCCACCCTCATATCTCATTTACATCTTTGTAGAAATTAACCCCATTACCTCCATGACAACCGGCCACCACCACTTCACCTTCTTCCCCTATCTCTCTAATGGCAGCCCCCATCTCATTTCTCTCTCTATGTGTCGATCCAATCAAGTCAAAGAGAAAACGACGCATGCCAACCTCCATAAACCGCGGCCGGTTTTCTCGCTACTGCCGCTGGTCTTCTCAGTTTAGGGATTTTATTTTTGTTTTGGTTTGCTTATTGTTCAACGTGAGATTTAGATAAACATGTGAGGTTTTATTTTCTTTTTTGCTTTTGCTTTTTTCTTTTTTTTCCTTTGCTTTTTTTCCCCGATGTTTGTTTAATTATTAAACTTTTAGGTATATATTTTTTTTGTTTTGTTTATTAGTGAACTCAAAAAACTTTGTTTTTTTGTTGATATTAGGTAGTTCAGCGTTAAACGTAATTATAAGTTATTAATTTTTCTGTTCATGATTAAACATAATTATTAGTTGTTAATGGATTCTATTCATAATATCAAGGTTTTTAATTTGTCTAATGTTCAATAATAAACACTAGAAAAACGAACTTCCAAAAATCTGGTATTATGTTTGTAACATGCTCACTAGTGAACATCGAATTATATGGTATAAAAAAGTCTATTAATTGTTGGGCATGGACGTGTTCACTAATGAATTCACTAATAAAGACTACATACAAAACGAAAAACTTGTAAATTGTAAGTTGTATTCAGTAGTGAATACCGTATTAATAATTAAGTAAAAGTAAATTCAAAAAATCTTTAAAAAACAATAATTAGAAAGAGAAAAAATTAATTTGGGGGAGGAGAGAGAAAATATATTTTTTTACTAATTTACCCTTTTGAATTAAGTAAAAATATTAATTATAATTAATGTGAACCACAAGATCAAAAACCAATCATCGGTTGAAATTGCTTCTCGCACTTCTCGCAAAAAAACACTTCTCGCATGAACCCTCTCCTATATAAATATATATATATATATACATACATATATATAATTGTAACTTTGACCACTTCTTTAATTCTCAACTTCAGACATTTAACCATTTCATCTTTTTCCTCTTCTAACTTTCATATAATACTTGCTTTACATAATTAATAATTCATCTTCTAATTTTAATTGATTCAGAATAACACTATACCACATATATTAAAGTATAAATTCTCTACATACTTCAATCTAATCATATCAATTACTCAATATAATAACTCATGAAAAGTATATATAATATAAAATACTTCCTCGAATAATCTTTTTCCGATTTAAAACATATCATATATTTACTTCAATAAAATTCTACCTCTTCTCTCTATCTAATTTAATATTTCACGATAACTATTTTATTCATGATACGTTCTTCATGACAATTACTCCTTCACTATTCAGTAAAATGTATCACATATAATCTCGCTCTTTTTGTATTTTATTAATTATTTAAGATTATATACTCAATAAACTTCTCAAATAGTTATGGTAAGTTCTTAGGTAATTTCAATGCATTCAAACATGTAATCATTTAGCTTACAGCTACAAGTACCAGTTCCGAGGTACTCACCTGATGTTCAAGAAATGTAAGTATCTTTTAACAATGTTCCTTGTCCGGTTTTTAACTATAATTATAAACCATACATCAAGATTTGATAAAAACAAACAAAATAGTGATATGTGTCAATGGACGTGACGTCGCGTCCATCCTCTTGATACGTCGCATCGCTATTGCAGTCAAGAACACCACTTCATTTTTTGACTTAAAATCACCAAATTTCTTCATTTAACCTCAAATTAACGACATACAGTCACTTATAAGTGTTCTACCTAAGTATCTAAACTCCAAATCAACATAAAAGCATAACATGCAACTCACATCCAAACTTAAATCAAACTTTCTCTCTCTAGAAACATAAGAACACAAGAGGTTAAGAGTTTCTAACCTTTAATCCAGTAGATTAACACTTGTTTAGCTTGAAATAACACATGATATATGCTTCTAGATCATATTCTTCAACATGCAAAGCAAGATCCTTTCTTAATCTTCAATTTCTTGAACTTTCTCTTTCTAGATTTCTCTCTTACCAAGAACACCTAGTAAGTGTGTGTTTCCAGATCTTCACGATGATGAAGAACAACCCCAAATCTCGATTATAAAGTTGACATAAACTTGATTATGCCTTAAACTTGTTTAATCACCCCTTTCTTTCTCTAAAATGGTGTTTCTCTCTCTAACCCACACACACTCAAAAGCTCCCGCATACTCTAGTGTAGGCCCGTCGAAAATAACCGATAACCGAAATAACCAACCGATCCGGTTAACGTTCGGTTAAATCGGGTCGGTTAAAACGGTTATTGGGTAGGCTTAAGGTTAGTTCGGGTTACCCGTTTTAATTACGATTCGGTTATCGCTTAAATTATTATCCATTTGGGTATATCCGAATTACCTAAAAAAATAAAAAAAGGAATTTAATCTATTTTCATACAAGTTTTGTTAATTACATATATATCTTTTCAAACATTTAAATTACATCAATATACTTCTAAAAGTTATAAAGTCTCATATATGTCCATATAAATAACTTAATAACAATTAAATCATCTAAAAATTTAAAAATCTAAAAATATTTTGTTTAACTTGGTTTAATTTGTAGAATAAAAGTGAGAATTTAGTTCTTTGGTTTTGTTTACTTTATATAACAAGAATTATATACACTAAAAAAGGTTGAAAATATACGTTCGTTAGGTTAGCATGGTTTGTTTACTGTTTTTGTTTAGCTTGGTTTCTTTTTATGATGATAATAGTATTTTAGTTGTTATTAAAAATAAATCATCAAAAGCATAAAATAAATCAAAGTTAGTATTTTTGGTTATACCTGATACTTGTTATAACTGAACCGTACCCAAATCTACTCATAACCGATACCCGAATATTAAATATGATTCGGTTAGCGTTTAATGTAATATCCTCGATTTGGACCTAGTTGTAGTATGTGCGTACGTGTATGTAAATTAGTAAAGTGTGTAAATACTTATGTTGTGTAAGTATATTTGAAGTTAGTTAAATGTGTTTAATATATATATATATATATATATATATATATATAATTGTGTATTAGTTGTGATTAAAAGATATATATATATATATATATATATATATAGGGGAAGGTTCAAACGAGAACTGTTTTTCTTACGAGAACTCGAGAACCAATCTTGGCCGTTGATTTTGGATAATGGAATTCATAGATGAAGAGCGTGTGGAGATTGAGTGTGGTAGAGTGCATGTAAGGAATTCATGGGTGGGTAATCCAATTGAAGGAGGGGGAATTGAACGGCTAAGATTGGTTCTCGCGGTTCTCGTACGAAAAACAATTCTTGTTTGAACTTTTGCCTATATATATATTAATGTAAAAGTTAACTAAATGAAATATTTAGAAGAAGTAATAGTGAAGAAATCCAGAGGCGGTTTGCCTCTGGATAAGAATACATATATATGTATGTGTTTAAGTTGACAATATTAGTCAAACTAGAAACACACACAAACACAAACTCTCTCTCTCATGAGTTTATGGAAATAAGAAGAAGCTTTGAAAGATCTTGTGTTGTTGAATCAAAGCAAGGTTAGTAGTTTGTTATGAAGTTTAAACATATTTGAAGTTAGATGTGTAGTTCGTTAAGGCTGGAACTCATGTTGGAGTGAAGAACTCCATTGTTGAGCAAATGAAGCTTACTTTACAAGTGGGTTTTGTTTGTTTGTTGCTTTTAATTTGTGTTAATGAGTTCATGAGGTTTGGATGAGTGGTGTATGAAGTTCTAAAGTGTTTTTGGAGTGATTCTATCAAGTTTGAAATTTTGGCTTTTTGAAATATTAAGGTTAAGTCGGCTGGTATATAAATTGAAGAAGATGATAAACTGTCAAACACATAGTCGCGGCGCGACCATGTAACAACCTGATTTTCAGTCCAAATTTAAATTTTTCAAAACTCAATTTAAATCATACTTTATACAAAACTCTTTAAACTTTTCGCGGAAGCATCGTAATATTCTTAAAATATTTCATCAAAATACAATAACATTTTAACAATAAACTTTATCTCGTAAATATTTCCCAAAACCATTTGGTGTTACTACACTCAATCTCACGACCATAAACAAAGAGTAGAAAATCCAAGATTACCGGAAATTGCAATTAATCCAAAGCTATGCCCAAGGCATCTACCCGCCTCACCAAAGCCTCTATACAACCTGCGGATACAAAACATTTAAACCACACTGGGTTAGTTATAAACATAGCTAGTGAGTACAACCAAAATCAATTGTCTTTTCAAAACCAAGTCGACATCTTTTCTCTTTTGAAAACATGAGTTTGACAATCAATATACTTTCAAAGTATACACATAAGCACATAAGGATGCGGGTCTGTCCATTGGGCCACAATGTATCCCCGTGGTAGCTAGCCACGGTCAACACGTGCCCACATCGGGGATAACCACATCTCCCTATCAAGGTGGGGGATGCACGAAGCAGTCGACCATACAATGGTTATCCGGAGTGCATGCCCTGTTCACCAAATCCACTCGTGTTTCCCCGGGTTCGGTGGCTCGTCAGCCCAGTGAACCCACACGGTCATGATGGCAACTGATATCACCAAATTTAGATATATATTTTAAGCGAAATCTGTTTTATTTTAGCCTGTTATTGTTCGTAAATAAGTAAAAGATACTTAAATATCTTTAATTATTGAATTTCAGGTTAAAAAAGCGGAATATGAAAAGTTTTGAGCAAAAAAACGGAAGAAAGCGAAGAAATATGAAAAGCTGTCCGCGCCGACACACCTCCACTGTTTTGATCATATCCCACTCATACGAACTCGGATTGAGGTGATTCAAAAGGCCACGGAAACTAGACTCAGAGGGCTACAAAATCACTTTTATGGTCAAAGTCTAAAAAAGGGAGGTCGCGGTGCGACTATTAAGGATGTCGCAGTGCGACACGACCTGATAAGAAACATTTCAAATTTTGAAAGAGTTTTGGATCGCGTCAAACTCACCCGTCGCGACGCGACACTTACCCGTCGCGACGCAACGCCCCTGTTTTCAGTTTTTTATATAAACGAATGTCCAGATCTGTTTTGGGGAGAACAAACCAACTTATACTACCCAAATACTGCCAAAACACGTCCAAAAGCATTCTAGGGGCTGTGAAGCTCAACTTTTAAGGATTGGAGCTTATTTTTTGAAGATTTCGGCTTAGATTCATCACGGTTCTATCATTCTTATTATTTATCTTCTATGTTTATGTTGTTCTTAATTTCCAGAAGCTATTTTATGGTGTTTCTAGGCTAGAATTTCATGTATTCCTCCCTAGAGGAGATGAACCTCAATAAAGCTGATTAATTTATGTTAATTTGGACATGTTTGCTATATAGTTTGTCTTGTATTGCTTAATTGATGATCCGCATGTGTTCTTATTTCTGTTTTTGAAGTTTATTTACTGAGTTTATACAAGTTGGAGGACCAATCCGCTTGTGTGACTTGAATCTTGATTGTTTAAGACCAATAGACAATCTAGACTAGTGATAGACCAATCCTAGGTTAAAATTCTAAAAAAGAAAACTTTAATGTGTGTGATGAATATATAATGACCATTTATATGTTAATACATATTTTGTTAACTCAAACAAACATAAAGATTAAGTCTTTCTTGACACGAACTTAAAATCGGGTAATTATGTGTTTTGATCAATCTCATGACCATAAGGTTTGTTAAAACCATAATTATAGAGGTATATAATCTGACCATGATTATAACCAATATAGGAATCGGTATATAGTAATTACATGTCTATTGCACGAGTTAATTGAATTAATCAGTTTAAAATAGGTGAAATCAAATCTAGGGAGGGAGTCTTCACATTATAAGCTTAATTCCAGTAAAGTTTGTTGCTTTTCACTTTCTTTGGTTTATTCTTGGTTGGTGATATTATTATTTAGTGAGTTGGATAATAAATTTTGAATCTTTATTGATAAGATTCAAAATTCCCTCTTTAGTTGTTTATATTAGTTTAATATTTAATTAGTAGAGTTTTATTCAAAATCATACTCGTTCCCCTTGTGTTTGACACCCGTACTTATTTACTATACTACGATACGATTAGGTTATCTTGCCTATTTGTGTTGTAGTCGTGTTAAATAACTCAGATTTATAAATTTAAAACTGGTACGCTACACGCACATCAGCTACTGACATACCCCTCCACTCTCTACACCGATTCCTCAACCACCCGTACATCGCGGTTCCTCAATTGCCGAAGCCACATGAACCTCTGTGCACGTCTCAATGGCTACGAACCATATGATACAAAGTTTATATCACACAGTGGCCCGGACCAAAACACATACCCCAAAGGGTCACATAAGCACATACCCCGAGGGGTCACATAATCACATTGCCCCGAAGGGTCATATAATCACATACCCTGAAGGGTCACATAAATCATATGCCAACAAGGCCAAATATCACATGCCATAAAGGCCACAAATATCATGCCATAAAGGCTAAGTAATCTAAGCATACAAGCTTATCACGAACACATAAGTGTCACAAACATATCACTTGAGCATACATGCTCAACAATAAAAACCATAATTGGCATCTCAATGCCCAAAACATCATTAGTGAAAACATATCCTTCATTTCCCAAACCGTGTTTGTTATTTCAAAATCAAATTTCACTCCACATGGAGTAACGTGTTTCAAAACCATCAATTAGAACTGACATTAACTTTGACCATCTCCAAAATGGAGCAATGGTCTTATTTTGGAAAAACATCATTTAAACACATCTTATATCAAGTTTACAATTCCACATTCTTTAAACTCAAGGGTTACATAAAACATTTATAATTCATATAAACCATATTTGTTGTTACCAAATCAAAGCTTACTCCTACATGGAGTATTGGTTTCAAAACCGTCATGTAAAAACAAACTTTAACATAGACCATCTCCAAAGTGGAGCCATGGTCCTATTTGAAAACCATTTTCTCAAAATACCTCATATACTAAATTCGTAATCTCGACAGTCTTTAGATTCAACAATCATCTTGAAAACATTTGCAATTCATGAAAATCACATTGTAAACAAAGCCATAGACCACATCCGTTAATTCATCACATTTCATCAAACATTTGCCAAACAATCAAAACATATCATGATAACTTGAAAACTTTAACAAGTTTTGGGTATCCGCAGGGTGTACTCACCTGAGGGTGTGATGAGGATCACAACCCCATCCAAACCAAAGCTCAAATACTTGATCATAAACCTATGATCACCAAAACACAAGGTTAACTTAGTTAAGTTAACCATACATGGAAGTTACACGCAAGTATGGACCCAAAACACAACTTAATAGCTCATTTCGGGTCTTTCGGACTCTCTATGAACTTCCTAAAACCATTAGAAACACAACTTAATAGCATATCAGTTAATCATGATCATCATATCATAAACTCATACCTTGTACTCGCGTGTGGCCACTCGGACTAGCTCCAGCCGATAGCTCATTGTAACATTTAACATTTAAAAAGGTTTCAAAACTTTGTTTTAAATCTTTCACGAACAAAGGTTTAAGTTCAAATACGTGGAAATGCATTTGAATCTCTTAAACCTAGGCTCTGATACCAAGTTCAAATACGTGGAAATGCATTTGAATCTCTTTCACGAACCAAGGTTTAAGTTCAAATACGGTCTAATCATTCCCGTCACCGGAGTGAACGGTCTCATCATTCCCGTCACCGAAGTGAACGGTCTGATCCTTCTCGTCACCGAAGTAAACGGTCTCATCATTCCCATCACTGAAGTGAACGGTCTAATCATTCCTGTCACCGAAGTGAACGGTCTAAGCAATAGCATAGCATAACACATTATCAATGTATCAATTCATCAATCATCAATCATCATTCATCATTCATCATTCATGGGTTCATCATTCATTCACCATTCATAGGGTCATCATTCATTCATCATTTATAGGTTCATCATTCATTATTCATATAACATATAGCACTATACATCATAAGGTTTATATAGTAACTAAGAATACTCACCTGTCTTGCAGTTCAATCTCACAATCTTAGCTTACTAGAACACTTGTGATTGCTTGCTAGTCAACCGTCACCTACAATAGGTCTAACACATCAATTTCGTATACGAATCCCTTGTTCGTTTTCCCACATAATACATTCGGGTTTCACACGACATGCACAATAAAAATATTAAGGTCCATTATGTCGGGGACGCGTCGCATCCATCAAACCGACGCGTCGCGTCGAGTGTATGAGTGTCGGATTTTAGTTCAACTTTGAAAGCTCTCGGATTTCACCCAACTGCAATAAGTCACATGAGGGTTCCTTAAGTCGCATGAAGTCTCAACATAGTGCCCCATGCGACAGTCGCATGGGGTGCATCATTCCCAGACACGAAGGTCGCATAGTGTATCTCGTGGGTTGCCCCATGCGACAGTCGCACCATGCGAAAGTCGCATGGGAGTATCCTTGGTATGAAAGTTGCATGGAACTTATGCAAGTATTAAAAGTCGCATGAACATGCATATCTATACACTTGAAAGTCGCATGGAATAGCTGGGAGTCTATATGGAAGTCGCATGGACTTCACAAAAGTCGCATGGAGCCATGCGAAGGTCGCATGGAACTCCACCTTCCCTGTCAGTTCGTTTTTCTCAAAAACCCGGCTTCCATAACCAAAATCAAACTCTTTCAAAACTTAACCAAAACACTTTATTTTTGTTCCAAAACGTTTCTTCATTCATTTAAAAACTTCTTTCAAGATTTAACTACATTTTATCAAGTATTGAAGCTTTTATCTTAAATTTCTTTCTCTTGTTCTTCATAAACCCATAACTCAAAAACCCAGATGCTAAATCATGCTATCATCACCAAACAAGATAAATTTGATACCCACAGTATCATAGTGAGGTAAGAAACATTACCTGATGATTCTTTCACCAATTCTTCAAGTTTTCAGCTGACTCTTGGCTCTCCTTCTTCTTTTTCATGGGTTTCAAGCACAGACACAACACCCACTAACTCTCTCTCTCTCTCTCTCTCTTAATGAAACAGTAACAAGTCTTTGAAATGGTGTTGGGGGCTGTGCCCTAATCCTCTATATATACATACATCTTTTAAAAAGGCTTAGCCCAACACCCAATTGAAGAGCCCAATATTAAATCCCATAATATATATTCAAGCCCAACATGGACATACACATATAACCCAATAAGACTTAACTTGTCCAACATAATTATCTCATATATTTTTGCAATTCAATTCACAATACTATTTCTCAACAAAATATTTCCTTTACTTATTTTCGGAGTTCGGGTATTACAACTCTCCCCCACTTAAACACGATTTCGTCCTCGAAATCTTCACTCGAACATTGCGGGTTAGTTCTTTTTCATTTCTTCCTCAGACTCCCACGTCCACTCTGAACCTTTACGGTGCTCCCACTGCACCTTTACCATTCCCACTTCTCTGTTGCGTAATCGTTTGATCTTTCTTTCAAGGATCGCAACCGGTCTCTCGATGTAGTTTAGTCTTTCATCTACCGTGATATCCTCCAATGGTACAAACGCCGACTCGTTGGCCAAGCAACTTCTTAGATGAGACACATGGAACGTGTTGTGTATTTTTGACAATTATTCGGATAGCTCTAGACGATAAGCTACCTTACCAACTCTTTCTATAACTTTGAAAGGTCCAAATAAATCTTGGGTTCAGTTTCCCACGCATCACTCCTTTCCACGGAGATACTTTAAGTAACACATAGTTACCCACTTGAAATTCTAGTACTGATCTTCGTTTATCCGCATAACTTTTCTGTCGGCTCTGAGCCGCTTTAAGCCGTTCACGGACTTGTTGCGCATATTCTGAGGTCCTCTACACTATCTCTGTGTTGCCAAGCTCTTTCTGCCCAACCTCACCCCAACAGATCGGGGTTCTACATTTCCTACCGTACAACATCTCGTACGGTGGCATACCAATACTCGCATGGTAGCTATTGTTATACGAAAATTCTGCTAGGGGTAGATACAAATCCCAGCTTCCCCCGAAATCAATTACACACGCTCGTAGCATGTCCTCCAATGTCTGGATAGTTCGTTCACTTTGCCCTTTAGTTTGAGGGTAATATGCCGTACTCAAGTTCACCCTTGTTCCCAAATCCTCATGGAACTTATTCCAAAATCTGGATGTGAATCGTACATCCCGGTCAGAAATAATGGTCACCGGCACTCCGTGCCTCGAAATGATCTCTTTCACATAATTATCAGCCAATCTTTCAGCCGAACTGGCTTCTCGGATCGGTATGAAGTGAGCGCTTTTCGTTAACCGATCCACCACTACCCAGATTGCATCGTAGTTCCTCGGTGTTTTCGGTAGCTTCGTTATCAGATCCATGGTGATATGCTCCCATTTCCACTCTGGTATCTCCGGCGGTTGCAGTTTAGCATGCGGTCGTTGGTGCTCCCCTTTCACTCGTAGGCATGTAAGGCACTTTTCAACATACTTTGCTACATCTCGCTTCATTCCTGGCCACCAATAGTCCATTTTCAAGTCTCTATACATTTTCGTGACTCCCGGATGAATAGAAAATTTTGACTTGTGCGCTTCATCAAGAATGAGATTCCGGACTTCAGTGACCTTGGGTACCCAAATTCATCCGTATGGGTCCACAACCCGCGGCTATCCTTAATCATCAACGCCAACTGGCCCTTTACCCTCTTGACTTTCTGATTTTCTTCTTTGACTGCCTCACCTTGGGCAGCTGAAATCGACTCAAACAGCGAAGTCGTAACCGTCATCCTTAAGCATTTCACGTTCAGCTGTGCGTGGTTTGCCTTACGGCTCAGCGCGTCGGCTACAACGTTAGCTTTTCCTGGATGATACAAAATTTCACAATCGTAGTCCTTGACCAGGTCTAGCCATCTCCGCTGGCGCATGTTCAGGTTCTTTTGATCCGCGAAATACTTCAAACTCTTGTGATCTGTGTAAATGGTACACTTAACTCCGTACAGATAATGTCTCCATAGTTTCAGTGCGAAAACCACAGCAGCTAACTCCAAGTCATGGGTCGGATAGTTGCATTCGTGCGGTCTCAGTTGTCGCGAAGCATAGGCAATCACCTTTCCTCTCTGCATCAACACACAACCAAGTCCCACATGGGACGCATCGCAATAAACTACCAGATCCTCCATCGAAACGAACACTTTTATTTGTCAACTTGGTTAACGGTACCGCTATCTTTTAGAAATCCTTAATAAACCTCCTGTAGTAACCGGCCAAACCTAGGAAACTTCGAATCTCCGTAGGACTCTTCGGCGTTTCCCACTTCATTACAGCCTCGATCTTGGCGGGGTCAACTTTGATTCCCTCTTGGTTAACCAGGTGCCCGAGGAACTGAACTTCTGGTAACCAAAACTCGCACTTGGAAAACTTTGCGTAAAGATCCTCCCTCTTTAAGATTTCAAGTACTTCACGTAAATGTAGCTCGTGCTCGGCCTCCGTCTTTGAGTAAACCAAGATGTCATCGATGAATACTATCACGGACTTGTCAAGCATTGGTCTGCAGACCCGGTTCATTAGATCCATAAAAGCTGCCGGCGCGTGCGTAAGACCGCTAGGCATGACGACGAACTCAAAGTGCCCGTAGCGCGTGCGAAAAGCCGTTTTGGCTATATCCTCCTCCCGGACCTTAAGTTGATGATATCCCGATCGCAGGTCTATCTTCGAAAAACAGGCCGCTCCTTGCAGTTGGTCAAACAAATCATCGATCCTTAGCAGCGGATAACGATTCTTAATTGTCACCTTGTTGAGTTCGCGATAATCTATACACATCCTGAAGGTTCCATCCTTCTTCTTCACGAAAAGGATCGGTGCTCCCCACGGTGAGCTACTTTGGCGTATGAATCCCTTATAAAGCAGTTCTTGCAGTTGCGACATCAGTTCTTGCATTTCTGGCGGTGCTAGGCGGTATGGCGCCTTCGCGATAGGTGCCACCCCCGGCACTAAGTCCATTCGGAACTCCACTTGTCTGTCTGGCGGAATCCCCGGCAGTTCCTCCGGAAATACTTCCGGGTACTCACATACCACTAGTACATCTGAAACTATCAGTTTCTTCTTTTCCATCCTCGAGTCGATCACATGAGCTATGAAGGCCGTGCAGCCCTTACGTAGGTACTTTGCCGCTTTAGTCACGGTGCAGCATGTTGTCAATCCATTCTGTCGTTTGCCGTAGATGGAGATATCTCCCCCACTTGGACTCTGGATCCGTATGATCCCTTGCTTGCATAAGATGTTGGCCTGGTGACGTCCCAGCCAATCCATTCCCACAATTACTTGGAACTCTCTCATCGGAGTCGGTAGTAGATCGATCGTAAACCGTACATCGTCTATCACTATTACATTACCCCTATAGACCGAGGTAACACACAAAGCCTTATTATCGGCTATCTCTACTTCTAACGGTATTTCTAATTTCACCGGAGCTATTACAAACTTATTTCAGAAAGTAGTAGATACAAAGGACTTACTCGCCCCGGAATCAAATAATACAAGTGCAGGTAGAGAGTTAACAATAAATGTACCTGCAATCACATCTGGCTCCTTCTTAGCCTCCTCCACGGTCATTTGGAAAGCACGCCCCCGAGGCTTCGGAACCTCGGGTTTCTTCCCTTTATCTCCTTCGGTGATCCGGAGCGGTGGTTGCCAAGCAGGTCTCCCGCTTCCTCCGGTAGCCTCCGGGCACTCTGCTATGCGGTGCCCCGGTTTGGTGCACCTGAAACAAACGTTCAGGTGGGCCTTACAATCCTTCCCATAATGTCCGATTTTACCACACAAGAAGCAGTTCACAGTCCTAGCCCGGCACTCCCCGGCGTGCCCCTTCCCGCACTTCCCACATCTTGCCCCCGAATTTCTAACGACAGGCTTGAAGTTTCCAGTATTTGGTTTCTTGAACGGTTGCCTACTGGCATTACCTCCACTGCAGCCCGCTCCGCGGACCTCTTCTTGTTTCTCTCGATCAAATACAGTTCCCTCTTCCTGGCTCCTTCAATCAGTTGGTCCAGCGTTGCATACTGACCATTCGACACGAACTCTTGGATGTCTTCCCTCAGCATCTGCGTATACCTATGTATCTGCAGTCGTTCATCACTTGCATAGGCTGGACAATATAGTAGTTTCTCCTTGAATATCGCGGTTATTTGATTAACCATCTCAGTAGTTTGCTTGAGTTTCATAAGCTCATCCATCACCCGCTCCACCTCGACCTTGGGAGCATACTCTTCAAAGAACAACTTTGTAAACTCTTCCCACTTCATTCTGGCGATAGCTTCGCCTTTCATCTTTCTTAACAAGTTCCACCAATCCTTGGCCGCTCCTCTAAGGAAGTTAGAGGCGAACCAAACTTTAGAGTCTTCAGCGCAACGGCTGGTGAAGAAAGCTCCTTCTATCGCAGAGACCCATCTGGTGCTCCGCCCGGGTCTGGTACTCCGTCAAAAACAGGCGGCTGACACGCTGAAAAATCCCTGAAAGTTCCTCCAGTAATCACTTGGTTAGCAGCTTGTGCTACTGGTTGCGCGACCACGACAACAACGGTGTCCTCCTTTGCAGCCCATAGGGCTCCTAGCTTTTGATCCATCATCATGCCCATATCCTGTTTTAGGTCCTCCACGATCTTGGGCAGTAGTTCTTTCAGTGTGTTGGTAACCACAGTAGTTACCAGCTCAGTCATCGCCTCATTCTCATACTCTTCATCATTCATCGCATTTTCCGGAACCACATCTTCCGGATTCACATTCTCTGTTTCGTTCAAGACTAACTGTGCACGGGGGTCGCTCTCTCCCGTCACACTTGCATTCTCACCATCAGGTGGGTTCTCAAAACCCGTCGGTATCACAGATCGATTTCTTGTAGTCACCATACTGGATGTATAGACAATGCACTTAATTAACAGGCGGCATTGCCACACAGTCCTCATTACTATATCATTTCATGTTTCACGTATTTCATGTCATAAGTACAGCTATCAGGCAACCCTAGTCATTCTAAGGCACCCTAGCTACAGGCATCTTATCTCTACAAGTACCCCTCACCGGATCCACAAGATTCCCCGGATTCTGACAAGTTTCAATAAGTGTCGTGTGCAAATAATAATATGGGCCCTATTATTACAAACACGCTACACGTACTGGATCTGGTCATTATCACTAGGAATCCCGATTCACTGGCTTGGGCCATGTATCAATCATCTCATCAAGCATATAACCAGTCATCATGCAAGCATTTAACATGTCATTCTATTTTGATTCTACTAGGGCACTTAAATTGCAAAGCCTTAGTCATCATAGTTAGTATATCATAATTTCAGCATATCAGTTAATCATGATCATCATATCATAAACTCATACCTTGTACTCGCGTGTGGCCACTCGGACTAGCTCCAACCGATAGCTCATTGTAACATTTAACATTTAAAAAGGTTTCAAAACTTTGTTTAAAATCTTTCACGAACCAAGGTTTAAGTTCAAATACGTGGAAATGCATTTGAATCTCTTAAACCTAGGCTTTGATACCAAGTTGTAACGTCCCAAATTTTTTTTTTACAATTAAACAAGAGTAAGATGGATAACGCATCACAATTAAAACCTTGTATCAGTTGATTACAACACCGGGTGATAACCCGTAGAATTCGAATGTAATAGTTTGGAATACATCATTAAAACAAATAGTGTAAACACTGCGGAAGCTTGTGGAGAGGAGAGCTATCAACTGCGTGCTGGAGCCCCGCCGTGGCCATCACCTGAAAAGAAGGTTAAACAACAACCGTAAGCACGAAGCTTAGCGAGTACACTTACTTACAACCGACCATATGACATCACATTATTTGCTTGACGATCATGTTACATCTTTCATTCCCGCTACCGTAGTAGACGGTCCCAACATTCCCGTCACCGAAGTAAACGGTCTTATCATTCCCGTCACCGTAGTGAACGGTCTCATCGTTCCCATCACCGAAGCAAACGGTCTAATCATTCCCGTCACCGGAGTGAACGGTCTCATCATTCCCGTCACCGAAGTGAACGGTCTCATCCTTCCCGTCACCGAAATGAACGGTCTCATCATTCCCGTCACCGAAGTGAACGGTCTAAGCAATAGCATAGCATAACACATTATCAATGTATCAATTCATCAATCATCATTCATCATTCATGGGTTCATCATTCATTCACCATTCATAGGGTCATCATTCGTTCATCATTTATAGGTTCATCATTCATTATTCATATAACATATAGCACTTTAAACACATACATCATAAGGTTTAAATAGTAAGTAAGAATACTCACCTGTCTTGCAGTTCAATCTCACAATCTTAGCTTACTAGAACACTTGTGATTGCTTGCTAGTCAACCGTCACCTACAATAGGTCTAACACATCAATTTCGTATACGAATCCCTTGTTCGTTTTCCCACATAATACATTCTGGTTTCACACGACATGCACAATAAAAATATTAAGGTCCATTATGTCGGGGACGCGTCGCGTCCATCAAACCGACGCGTCGCGTCGAGTGTATGAGTGTCGGATTTTAGTTCAACTTTGAAAGCTCTCGGATTTCACCCAACTGCAATAAGTCGCATGAGGGTTCCTTAAGTCGCATGAAGTATCAACATAGTGCCCCATGCGACAGTCGCATGGGGTGTATCATTCCCAGACACGAAGGTCGCATAGTGTATCTCGTGGGTTGCCCCATGCGACAGTCGCACCATGCGAAAGTCGAATGGGAGTATCCTTTGTATGAAAGTCGCATGGAACTTATGCAAGTATTAAAAGTCGCATGAACATGCATATCTATACACTTGAAAGTCGCATGGAATAGCTGGGAGTCTATATGGAAGTCGCATGGACTTCACAAAAGTCGCATGGAGCCATGCGAAGGTCGCATGGAACTCCACCTTCCCTGTCAGTTCGTTTTTCTTAAAAACCCGGCTTCCATAACCAAAATCAAACTCTTTCAAAACTTAACCAAAACACTTTTTTTTTTCAAAACGTTTCTTCATTCATTTAAACACTTCTTTCAAGATTTAACTACATTTTATCAAGTATTGAAGCTTTTATCTTAAATTTCTTTCTCTTGTTCTTCATAAACCCATAACTAAAAAACCCAGATGCTAAATCATGCTATCATCAACCAAACAAGATAAAATTGATACCCAGAGTATCATAGTGAGGTAAGAAACATTACCCGGTGATTCTTTCACCAATTCTTCAAGTTTTCAGTTGACTCTTGGCTTTCCTTCTTCTTCTTTTTCGTGGGTTTCAAGCACAGACACAGCACCCACTAACTCTCTCTCTCTTAATGAAACAGTAACAAGTCTTTGAAATGGTGTTGGGGGCTGTGCCCTAATCCTCTATATATACATACATCTTTTAAAAAGGCTTAGCCCAACACCCAATTGAAGAGCCCATATTAAATCCCATAATATATATTCAAACCCAACATGGACATACACATATAACCCAATAAGACTTAACTTGTCCAACATAATTATCTCATATATTTTTGCAATTCAATTCACAATACTATTTCTCAACAAAATATTTCCTTTACTTATTTTCGGAGTTCGGGTATTACATAATACATAAATACCAACCTAAAACATAATTTTACTAATTTTCAAGTAGACTTGCATATATCTGCATTTTTATAATTTGCAGAAATACGGGTATTACAGACCATGTTTAAACCATGCGACTTATTTGGACATCCGACTTTTTTTAAACCATGCGACATATTTGAACATCCGACTTTTTTTAAACCATACGACTTATTTAGACATCCGACTTTTGGGTCCGACTTTCGGATGAACCATCCGACTAGTTGATCCGACTTTCGGATGAGTCATGCGACTCTTAGGTCCGACTTTTACACGTCGCGACGCGACTGGGGCATTTTCGGCAAGAACTTTGTTTTGATACATGTTCTTGTTGGATATGTACTCTTATCTCAGAAGTGAATATAATGAGTGATCTATGAACATTAGAAGGTTCTTATAAGGGTTCTAGTAATAGAATCTCGTATGTGCAAACGCTTAACGCGAATGATGATGATTTTAGGTGAACTTGTCGAGTTAGCTGAACCGGAGCTAAAGTAATCTGTTATTTCTAAGCTAAGCTACTCAGGTGAGTACCGGCTTTCATAAGTCTCAATAGAGGGAGACTTGCTGGCTGATTGATTGAATATGATATAAAGATGTTTATTGTAGCTTTTGTTGCATGTATGCTTAAAAGTAAAGATGTAAGTCTTACCATGTTGCCTTGTTGTACTATGCCATGTTGGTATTTGTTATTCATGTTGAGTGCATGCTAGCAGAATCCAGAATCGGAGCCGCCTAGCTAAACTAAATGATATGTATGTTACTGATCCGGATTTGATCAACTATGTTGAAATTGATGATATGTATGCTATGGATCCAAATTGGATCCGACTCGTTGAAATGTATGAATACGTATGCTTAATGAATTTTCAAGAACGGAGAAAGATGAGTGTGTTTGAATACGTGTGTGTGTGTGTTTGAATACACGTGTGTGTGTGTGATAAGGGAGACTGACATGTGGGTAAATATTATCCACAAGTGGGTATTTTGTTCCCTTTTTCAACTTATAACTCGTCTCTCGTTTAACCGTTTCAACTAACGAGGATATTTTTAAAATCCTCGTTTGAAACCGTTCGATATTTTATAATCTTTATCTACTTTTATTAATATTTTTAATAACCCATTTATTTATTATTTTCATATTTTATATCATTTTCTAAAATATATATATTTTATAAGTAGACCCGTATATATCCGAATGACGGCAAGAGCCAACAATTAATCACCCATACGGTGAGAAAAGTTTTGGTGACTTTTAGTCGTAAAACTGGTCAAATCTTTTTAAGTGCTATATGTGAACCAATTGTTAATTTGTTACTCTTACTGTTGAATCTCTAAACATGTTAATTTGCTATGTTTTGATTTATGCCAAAACGTCAAGGTTTATTCTAAAACAATGTCTTTTACATAAAATTTTGAGTTTCCACTTGAGAAAACTTGAATTATTTATCCGAACCATTTTTGTCTTGAAATTTTATTATTTTTATTTATTATAATTTGTGCCACTAGAAAAAAAATTCTTGGTCCGCCCGGGGATCAAGTTATGAGTTTCCTCTTTGGTTGGCATTGAAGTCAACTTTGGAGTCGGTTTGAGTTTGGCTTTGGCGTTAACTTATTGGTGAGTTTTGTGTTTCCCTTATGAACAAGCATTGAGGTCACCTTATTGATCAATTTTGGGTTCTCCTTATAGGTCACATTTTGTGTGAGCATCGAGGTTAGCTTTGTAGTCACTTTTCGGCTCAAGTTCGGTATTAGCTTTTGATGATACCAAGGTCCAACTTATGGTTCGACCTGTCTTCAGATTATGTATCAGCTTTGAGCTCGGCTCTTGGATCAGCTTTGAGTTCAAGTAATTGGTTAGCTTAATGGTCTGGTTCGTAGTGAGTTTTTGATTCAACTTATAGATCTTATTATAGTTTAGCCGTTCTTGACAGATTGTGCAGTTGTACATGCAAAATATGTCACTATTATATTTGATTTTTTGAGTCAGTCCGGTTCTATATATACCGGTCTAAACCTGCAAAGAAATAATCAATTCTCGGTTACGGACTCACAACTCAACTTCATGTCTCACGAGGCGAGTGAAGTTATGAATCCGCTCGATCACGATAGTTCCTGATGTGTTCGATTAGTAGCAAACGGGTACCAGCAATAGCAAATAGAATATTTGTTCGCGGATCAAACTTTTGTTTACTAATTGATTGCTTATAGTTGATCAATTTCTCAATTGCTTGAATTGTTATTATTAATCGCTTATGGTTGTTCGTTGAATGGCTGAACTCAAATTCTCATTCATCATCTTATTTTTTTACTAATTAATTGCATATTATTAATCACTTTAGAGTAATTGCTTGTGTTGGCTTCTCGACTCTACATACTTAATTAGTGTCTTACTCTTTCTTTTCGTCATCTATACTATATTATCTATATTATATCATAAAGCATTTAGTCATTTTACTTAATCTCTTGAATTTTAAGTTTTTTGAAATTACTAAATTACCCTCATATAAACTTAAAGGAAACTATTATATAAAGTAACTATTAAATAGAGTTAATAAAAATCTTATATTCTATTTTAATAACTAAACTTTCCACAATTTAAAAATTTAAATAAATTAACTTAATTATTAAAAAAATACTCTCGTAACCAAACCTTTTATATTAAATATTATATAATGTAATAAATATTTTAACATAATTATCAGAAAATATGTACAAGTAAAACTCATAAATCTGAATAATCTATAATAAGAATTAATAAACATATATTTTAAATTTTTTTAAATGGCTCATATCATTAATAGTTTCAAATTAGTTTACTATTTTCTTAATCTCTTAATTTTAAATAGTTTCAAATTACTAATTTACACTCAGTATTTTCATGCAATTTAACTTATTTTATAAGTAAAGACTTTTTTTCTTATTTAATTGTTCTCAAAGTTTATTTAAAAATAATAAAAGAGTTGATTAAGAACAGAAAAATAAAGACAATAAAGAAAATAGACATGTTACCAATGTAAAATTATTTGTTGTCACCGTATTATGTAAATTTCCAAACGAACAAGTTATCGAGTAAAAACTATTTGATGCCGCCGCATTGCGCGGGTACCATGCTAGTATATTATAAACCATTTAGGCATTTTGCTTAATCTCTTAAATTTTAAGTCTTTTGAAATTACCAAATTACCCTCATATAAACTAAATGGAAACTATTATATAAAGTAACAATTAAATAGAGTTAATAAAAATCTTATATTCTATTTTAATAACTAAACATTCTATATTTAAAAAATTCAAATAAATTAACTTATTATAAAGCATTTAGGCATTTTGCTTAATCTTTTAAATTTTAAGTCTTTTGAAATTACTAAATTACCCTCATATAAACTAAATGGAAACTATTATATAAAGTAACTATTAAATAGAGTTAATAAGAATCTTATATTCTATTTTAATAACTAAACCTTCTATATTTAAAAATTTCAAATAAATTAACTTAATTATTAAAAAAATACTTTCATAACCAAACCTTTTATATTAAATATTATATCATGTAATAAATATTTTAACATATTTATCAGAAAATGTGTACAAGTAGAACTCATAAATCTAAATAATCTATGATAAGAATTTATAAACATATAATTTAAAAATTTTAAATAGCTCATATAATTAATAGTTTCAAATTAGTTTACTATTTTCTTAATCTCTTAATTTTAAATAGTTTCAAGTTACTAATTTACATTCGGTATTTTCATGCAATTTAACTTATTTTATAAGTAAAGACTTTTTTTCTTATTTAATTGTTCTCAAAGTTTATTTAAATATAATAAGAGAGTTGATTAAGAACAAGAAAATAAAGAAAATAGACATGTTACCAATGTAAAATTATTCGTTGTCACCGTATTACGTAAATTACTAAAACGAACAAGTTATCGAGTAGAAACTATTTGATGTCGCAGCAATGCGCGGGTACCATGCTAGTACACATATATAAATTTGTGTTTTTTTATGATCCTTCCACTTCTAACCCACATGTTTGAGGGTTTTCTAATCTATAAATGTTGATTTTCTTGATTTCTAGTCTCAATCTTTTGTTAGATTATATAACTCCTCAATTAATTACATTACATCAAACTAATATAAATAAAATACAAATAGGAAAACCCTAATGAGCTTTAAGCCCTAACCTAATGGACTCAATATATACACTAACATCTTTTGGATTCCAACTTGTTTTTTTAATCTTTTATTTAGATGTTTAGATGAACATTTGGTTTTGTTATTTTTTTATAAAAAATAAAATAAAAAATCAAGGGTGCATAGCACAATAGAAAGAATCAATAATTTTATAGTGAATTATCAAAGACACGTTTCAAATACATGAAAATGTAAGTTATCCTTTTTCATCATTTAATGGTTATATTATATACGAATTTTTGTGTTTTGTTTATACAATTTATTATTTTAGAGGTCTTTTTTCTATGTTTTCCCCGACCTATAATATATTTGGACCGACCCTGCTAAGATTTGCATGTTAACAATTCTCAAAACATCTTGTTTGAATTTGCTTGGTCAAAGAATCTCTTACATTGTTTTCCAGTTTACAGTTTGAAGAGAAAATAAGATATTTGAAAGCCAATAATGAAAGTCAGGCACAATACTTATTTCTTATAATATTTTATGAACTTTGAAATTAAACATAAGGAACAATAGTTTGACTTACACAACTGCAACACATGATAATTAAACGAAATGTTAACACATAAATTGCTCCGAATTAGAAATGTAGGCTCTAATTATACATTGGAATCCAGTAGAGGATCCCTCAACATCAAATCCCTGTAAGATTGAAAAGTTGTTAACAAAAGAGAAAATCAAAGACTAGAGAAGATATATACATACATACATACATATATATATATATATATATATATATATTATAGTGAACAGTTCATTTGAGAACCGTTTTTATTGCGAAAACCGCGAGAACCAATCTTAACCGTCCAATTCCCCGTCCTTTAATTGGATTGTCCACCCATGAACTCCTTATATGCACATTGTCACACTCAATCCCTCCACGCTCTTCATCCATGAATTTCATTATCCAAAATAAACGGTTAAGATTGGTTCCCGCAATAAAAACAGTTTTCAAACGAACCTTCCCCTATATATATATATATATATATACACACACACACACGCAACAAATATCAAAATTAACCAAGTTCATTTAGTTAGTCTTACCTGCTACTTTTGCGGAAAAGTATTAAGGAAACATCTTGTTCATGTGAGAGATTGAACAACTCTCGCGCTAGATATGCACACATTGTAATGCTGTGAAAGATATAAAATAAAAATCTATGAAATATCTCATATATTTTGCATCATATGCAAACGACTTTAGAATTCTTATAAGATGATAGCGTGTAAAATCAACCTTTGAAAACACATATAGTCACTACTATTTTTATATTCCTAGCATCATACCCGCGCAATGCTGCGATGACAAATAGTTTTCATTTTACAACATTCGTTTTCAAGAATGTAATAATATATTATTCGCGCGATTCAATGTCATAAAAGAATTTTCTACTGCAACATGTCCGTTTTTTCAATTTTTCTTTTATTTGCATCAACTATTTTATTAATTTTAAATTCTAACAGACATTAAAATAAGAAGAAAGATTTATATTATGAAATAAGGAGAGAAAAGTTAATAAGATTTTAGAAATTATGTTGATGTGTGTGGATAATTGTGTTTGTGTGAGAGAGTGTGTGTTAGTGTGTGAGAGTATATTTTAAATAAATAAAAAAATTTAGTAAATTAGGAGAGAGAATGAAATGTTTAAAAACTGAATAGATGAAATTAATTTAGATAAAATAAAAGGTCAAGATTTTGTCTTGATTGAATTTTAAGAACTCTTAAAATTAAAGAGGAGAGAGAATGTTAAATGGTTTATATAGTAGTATAGAATAATTTTAAGTTATATTGATCATATATTTTAAGAAAGTAGCTAGAATTTTGTAAGTTATGATCATAGATCCTTACCTCCAAAAACATTGAAGCAAAATTATCCAAAAGAAAGCGATTATCCAACTTGATTCCTTGTAACCTATCCACACCTGAAAAGCAACAATCATATATTGTTGTTATAATTAAGAAAACTTGATCCATTGTCTCGAGAGTAGCAAACTACCGTATGTGTATAGGGATGTAAATGAGCTGAGCTACTCGCGAGCTATTCGAGCTCAGATCGTTAAAAGTTCAAAACAAGCCGAGCCTTAACGAGCTCGAGCTCGAGCCTAGGTTAAAGCTCATTTAATAAACGAGCCGAGCTAGAGCTCCAAAGAGGGGGCTCGCGAGCTTAAACGAGTCTAAACGAGCTCCACATATAATATAATTTATATTTTATATTTTTTAATTTTTAATAATTATATATATCATTTTAATAAAAATATCAAAATAATACCCGAGCCTAAACGAGCCGAGCCCCAGCTTCATAAATATTAAACAAGCCGAGCTCGAGCTCAACATCATAAGCTCTAAGCAAGTTGAGCTCGAGCTCGAGCTTAAAAAGTCCTAAACGAGCCCGGCTCGATAAGTGTCTGGCTCGGCTCGGCTCGTTTACATCCCTATGTGTCTTTGTTAAAAAGCTCTAAAATCAGAGCTATTAATATATATAGCAAGAATTATATCTAAAAACTAACAAATACATCTATAGAAAAAAGTTTAAATGGAAATTATTTTTCGTATAAGAACTACGAGAACTGCTTTTAACGCTATTAATGACTCATTAATAGGTGCAATTTGGTAATTTATATTTTTACCCGACCGTGACTTGCGTCCGGATGAGCCGTCATTAATTTACAAGGCTTGATTTTCCTAAATAACCCTCGTTAATGTGTCATTAAAGATCCATTAATGAGTGGCCAAAAAATCTTAGCCGTTGATTAAGTTTAATCAAGGGCTAAGATTGGTTCTCGTAGTTCTTGTAAGAAAAACAGTTCTCGTTTGAACCCTCCCTTATATATATATATATATATATATATATATATATATATGTGGGAAAGGTTCATTCGAGAACCATTATTATTGTGAGAACCGCGAGAATCAATCTTAGCCGTTTAATTGGTAAGTGAAATTCATGAATGAAGAGTGTGAGGGGATTGAGTGTGGCAATGTGCATGTAAGGAATTAATGGATGGGCAATCCAATTGAAGGAGGGGGAATTTGACAGCTAAGATTTGTTCTTGCGGTTCTCGCAATAAAAACGGTTCTCAAATAAACTTTTATATATATATATATATATATATATACTATATTATAAAGCATTTAAGCCTTTTGCTTAAACTCTTAAATTTTAAGTGTTTTAAAATTACTAAATTACCCCTCATATATATTAAATGAAAACTAAATAGAGTTAACAAGATTCTTAAATTCCATTTTAATAGCTAAACCTTCCATATTTAAAAAAGTTCAAGTCAAAACAAATTAACTTAATTATTTAAAAATATTTTCATAACAAAACATATCATTTTAAATATTCTATCATGTAATAAATATTTTAACGTGATTATTAGAAAATGTGTATAAGTAAAACTCATAAACCTGAATAACCTATAATCAAAATTTATAAACATATATTTTTAATTTTTTTAAATAGCTAACATAATCAATAGTTTACTAATTTACGCTCTATATTTTCATGTAATTTACCCTATTGTATAAGTGGAGACCCTTTTTTCTTATCTTATCGTTCTCAAAATTTATTTAAAAATAATAAAAAAGTTGATTGAGAACAGAAAAATAAAGAAAATAGACATGTTACCGAAGAAAAATTATCCGTTGTGATCGTATTACGTGAATACCGAAAACGGATAAATTTTCGAATAGAAACTATTTTAATACCGCTGATTGCGTGGGTACCATGCTAGTATATGTATATAAATCAAGTGTGTGTATATGTATCATAAATGAATGAATGAAAACAAACCGAAAAAATCGCAGTCTCGATACATAGATCAATTAGCGTCACTAGCATACACCTGTTAGCATTTACTAATTATTGTCAACTTAATTACCATATCATAATATATAATGAGCTAAAGAAGAATATATAAACAATTAAGTAAAGATTGAAAAACTAAACTATATATCCTTCTCTATGAGAATAACTTAGCTACATCATCATGTCGCCAGTTAGCTATATGATACACACACAAACATATAATGGAGTCACCATGGTGCATAGTGTATAAGTATGGCCCACCATGTGTTTGTTTGTGCATCATGTAGCTAACTCGTTACATAAATGATGTAACTAAGTTATTCTATATATATATATATATATATATATATATATAGAGTTAATTACATTTTTGGTCCCTGTGGTTTACATGAAATTGCAGATTTAGTCCTTATGCTTCAATAATTACGACATTAATCCTTACGGTTTACATTTCGTTTCAATCTTAGTCCAACTACACATAAAAAGACAAAAATACCCTTACATCTATATTTTTTTAATAAGCTTAATTCTATAAATAATAATTAATATTAAAATAATACTAAATGTCCAACCTTATCCCCTGCAATTTCATTCCTACCCTTCAATCTCTCTCGTTCCTCTCACCCACCCCTATCACCGCCACCCACCGCCTCCCATTCACCGGAGTGATAACCGCCACTCACCGCCTCCCCTTGACGGACGCAAACCAGACCCTCCCTCTTTCAATCTCTCTCGTTCCTCTCTTAGCCTACCATCGTCAATCCAAGTTTGCTGGACAAGACCACCCTCGCCATTGCCACATCATCACCCTTGCCACCGCCGCATCACCACCCCCGCCATGTAATTCCTTAATCTGTGGGACGATACAAATCCACTAAACAGGTAATTTATTAATTAAGAAATTTGTTACTACTGAGCCCAACAAAATCTGCTAATCCAACCAAAGTAAAGCTTAACCCTACAATAATGTAAATTATTAAATTGTGTGATCTTTTGAAATTTAATCCATAGGCGAAATGTGCTTTTTGTTACTAACATCAGACAAAAGGGAATATTTCGAGCAGGATTCCTAATCGAACAGCAAATGTCGAAGTGACACTGAGAAAGCAAATAGAGTAGTCAAACAGGATTCCTTGATCGAATAGCGAGACTTTGAGAGAAGAGGGGCTCAGTGCAAAATAGACGGAGACATATCTTCAGGAGAGAGAGAGAGAGTGCCGCAGGTGGAGATGATGATGAATTGCAGGGAGAGAGAGCGCCGCCGGTGGGAGAGAGAAACGAGATATACATTTAAGGATGGAGGGGTGTTTAGTTATAATAATGATAATAATATAATAAAAATAATTTAGAATTAAGTAAATAAGGAAAAAAAGGATTTGGGTATTTATTAACCATATTTAATGGAATAAAAATGTTAAATTAAAAAGAGAGGGGCATTTTTGTCTTTTTATGTGGGTTAAGGACTAACATTGAAACAAGATGTAAACCGTAAGGATGAATGTCGCAATTATTGAAGCACAAGGACTAAATTTGCAATTTCATGTAAACCACAGGGATCAAAAATGTAATTAACTCATATATATATATATATATATATATATATATATATGTATCTTTAAAAAAAGAAAAGGAAATATATTGAATTACGGTGAGAGTATTTCTGCACGGATTGGAGATCCATCAATGATAAAGACGATAATGATAAATCCGACCGTAATGCATCCTGTCGCAACAACAATTACTCTTGTCGCTGTAACAGAAGCTCCTCCTCCCGAGTGTCCAGCTATAACATCCCTGATTAATTAAGCCCATCCACCAAATTTTTAAAAATTAAATAAACTTACTGCGTGCATGGTTAATATCTTATCGGCTGTAACAGATCTATCTGCCTCGATATATCCAATTAGAAAGAAAAAACTATATTTATTAATTTACCCTTGTTGACGTTTTGCTAACACAAAGTATAATGGATCTTTTAACGATTCTTCACGTGACAACTTGAAGAGCTGCATAACGATGTATCCACAAAATGTGGTGCTGTAGAAATTAAGAAGGAAATTGCTTTATTAATATTTGCAACAAGTTAGTCAAATGGTTTTTAAACAAGATATTCATATGTCTAATGAATGAATGAAAAAAGTTTAAACGATAAATGTTGTTATTTGTGAGAAAATTTCTAATATAATCAGTGACTCTGTATTAGGAGTATTTTGGTCATTTATATATTTAACAAATCGTGAATTGCGTTTAAATGGATAAATCATTATTTAATGAGGTTTGATTTTTCTATAATAGCCATATTAATAGTCATTAATAAGCATTAATGAGTCATTATCATTTTTAGCCATTGGTTTATCTTAATCAAGGGTCATTTGATAACCGTTTTTATTACGAGTACGGTGAGAACCAACCGTCTAATTCTCCCTCCTTCAATGTCATCACCCACACATGAATTCATCTCATGCACCTTGCCACACTCAATTCCCCACGCTCTCCATCCATTTATTCCACTTACCAAATGAACGGCTAAGATCAATTCTCGTGATACTCACAATAAAATCGGTTATCAAATGAACATTCCTATATATATATATATATATATATATAGGTTTTGTTCAATGTAGTCCTAATTTCATAATCATGAGACAATAATTTTTAGCCATTAGATTTCAAGATTCAATTGTTCAGATTCAATCTTAGATAATAATCAAAATTGATATAAGGAGGACATTTCTGACTTTTGCTTATTAGTCTCCACTTTCTCTCTACTGTAATTTATTTAAAATTAATTATCTCACAAACCGTTAATCGTTAGACGTAACGAATTATACCGTTACGATCCTCGTGTTCCCCTCTTTTATTAGAGAGGTCACTTGATATACTTTCGACAATTTTTTTTCATTTTATTAGGTTGGACTTAAATTTTGGTAATGTATAATCACATGTGATTCATAATAATATTACATGTGTTGTTTTATTAATTTTTTATCTTCTTAAATTGTATATCATTTAACGTTTATTAATTTTGAATATTTGCTTAAAAAAATCAACGTTTGCTTAAAACCGTTTATACATGTTGAACCGTTTATGAATATATATATATATATATATATATATATATATTATAATGCATTTAAGCCTTTTGCTTAAACTCTTAAATTTTAAGTGTTTTGATATTACTAAATTACTCCTCATATAAATTATATTGAGTAACTATTAGATATACCTAATAAGATTCTTATATTCTATTTTAATAATTAAACTTTACATATTTAAGAAAATAAAAGTCAATACAATTGTTTGAAAGTCAAAGTCAATACAAATTAACTTAACTATTAAAAAAATATCTTCATAACCTTTTTTTCAATTATGGAGAACAAAAAAGTAAAGAAAGTAGAAAAAAGATAAAGAAAATATATATGTCACCAAATAAAAATTATTCGTTTTACCGTATTACGTGAATACTATACTCTCAACGTTTTGAAAACGGACATGTTAATGAGTAAAAATTATTCGTTGCAGCCGCATTGCGCGGATATTATGCTAGTGTGTGTGTGTGTATATATATATATATATATATATATATATATATATATATTTGCACTTAAAATATAGATGTACAAGAATCTTTCTTTGTATTCATACTTAAAAGAATATTAATGAGAAACTTTTTTTTTGACATCTGCATCTAAAAAACAAACCCAACGATGTATATATTGCGTACCAAAGTAATGTACAATATAGTGCAAAAAGTGTGCAAAGCTATTTTGTAAAAGTTGGTCAATGCAATGTTGTAAAGGTGTGCAACATAGTGTAAAAATCGTGCAACATAGTGTAAAAATATGCAACACAATGCCAATGCTTTGCAACAAATTAATTTGTTAGAATATAGTGTAAAAGTTATGTAACACAACACAAATGCGTGCACCACAGTAGTATGTCTCACAATACAAAATTAGTGCAACATAATATAAATATTGTGCAACATAGTTTTTTTAAAACTTAAATGGTGTATTGGGTTTTATACACAGCCATTCTTCGCGCCCTTTTACCAATATACCTCTCCAACCAATTTTTTTCTTACCCTTTCCCTGAAAATGTATTTTAATTACAAAAATATCATCAATCATAGATTTAATTTGATTAAAGGCTAGGGTTGCTTCCTAGCCTTCCTAATTTAAGCCCCTTCTTCATGGATATATAGGCTAGAGATCCATTAAGAACTTAAGAAGTGTCTAATTATAGGAAGACTAGAAAGAAATCCTAGCCATTGATCAAATTAAATCAAAGGTTTAAATAGTTGATGACATTCTTGTGATTAATATACATTTTACGAGGAAAGAGTATGAAAAAAGTTTTTGGTAAAAAGATGTGGCTCCTAAAAAGAGAGTGTGATGTGTATAAAACCCAATATCTTCTAAATTCTTATCGTATAATATCTTCTATATAGTAAATTTTTATTCTAAAAAAATACACCCTTTAAAATATTAAATTATGTCTTTTTAATTGATACAAGAATTGCATAATTTAAAAAAAAAACTGGAACTATGTTGCACAATATTTACATTTTATTGCACTAATTTCACACTAGAAGATATATTACTGTGGTGCACGTATTTTGCGTTGCGTTGCATAACTTTTATACTATTTTATACAAAGTTAATCTCTTGCACATTGGCATTGTGTTGTACGTCTTTACACCGTGTTGCATGTTTTTTACACTGTATTACACAAATTTTACAACTGAACGTTGCACAGTTTTTACAATGCATCATTGCACAATTTTTAACACCGATTTGCATAGCTTTTATAGCATAATGTTGCACAATTTTATTTACTATTATGCACAAAAAAAAAAAGATTCATGTGAGGGCATTTTTACGTACATATGTAAAAAAAATGGATTCATATGGATGTACTTTTTAAGTAAAGATACAAACAAAAAAGTATAATGTTAGGGGTTTTCTCATGTATAGATGAAAAAAAGATTAAAGTTGAGTTTTTTTGAAATGCGTATGCAAAGCAAAAAAAGGGAGAGGTGTGTAAAAAATGATGGCGGAGTGGAAGGAAAGAGAAAGAAAACATAATCAATTATCACAATTATACCCTTAATGAGCGAGGAACACTTTCATCACTTCCTAGAAAAATAAGGAGAGAAAATGATAGTGTAGTATTGAAAATTGTATTGATATGTGTGGAAATTTGTGTTAGTATGGGAGAACGTGTTGCTAGGTTTTTTTGAACAACAATCATACTATTCTATTTGTAAATCTACTCCATTGTCTATAGTGGGACTTGAACCCATAACCTCTTAGGAGGGTACACTACTCTACAATACAAGATATTATTGAGCTACAAGCCTTTTGGTCATATCTAATTATTTAAATTTTAAAGGATTAAGTAAAGTATAAGAGAGTTAAATGTAACATACTAATATAGATATATGAAAAAGTTCATTTGAAAATAATTTATATTGCGAAAACCACATTATTTACTCACTAATATGAGTATTTTGCTCATTTTATATATTACATAATCATAAATTACATTCGAATGAACCGTTTTTAAAGATTTAGTAAGATTTGATATTTCTAAATATCTCTAATTTATGAATTATTAATGATAGTAGGTGACGTTTGATTCTATAATCACAATTTACGAGTCATTAATGTATCATTAATGATGGATCGTTATTAAAAAATTAATTCTCACAATTTTCATAATTAGAACAATTTATATATACACACACCCTCAAACCATTAACATGCATTAACCTAACAAGCCAAACCTATCCAACTGGCCGGTATTTTAACCAAGAGGAGAAATGTTGTGATTTAACATAAACGAAAACAAGATTATGTACGTACATACCTTCCAAGCCAAAATTGTATCACCATTAAAACAGCTCTCGTACTCCATCTTGATTCTTTATAAAAATACCAAGCCTAAGAATAAAGCTTACAAGTAAACAACCACGAACATTATATATATATATATATATATATATATATATATATATATATATATATATATATATATATGTGTGTGTGTGTGTGTGTGTGTGAGAACCATTATTGGAGGATTCGTTTGAGAACTATTATTATTGCGAATATCACAAGAATCAATCTCCCTTAAATTCGTTTGAGAACTATTAGGATGTGTTTGACAGAAACAGCTTGTAGCTGTAGCTTGAGCTTGAGCTTGAGCTGGAGGCTATATTTGCTATATAAAAAGCTTCCTTTTTGTTTGTGTTTTTTAAAAGCTTGTAATTTTTTATTGAAACATTACTTGTAATTTTTTATTGAAACATTACTTGTAATTTTTTATTTTAAAATAAAAGACTATAAATTGTAAAAGAAACTTTAAAAAAATACGTACCAAACATACCCTTATAGAAAAAAAAACTATATTCAACTATTTTTAAAATATTTTTTAAGCATGCATGCTTTCATATATATATATATATATATATATATATATATATATATATATATATATATATATATATATACCACTATGAAACAATAATATGTGAGAAATTCTATGGTTCCCACTTGCATCCACCTGCAACAAAATCATTTTCGCTATTAGTTAATATTAATATTATCAGAAATAACCATATATATATATATATATATAAGATTAACATAAATAAATAAAAGTTATTAGACAATCCTTACCGCTAATTTAGATAAAATTAAAACTTATCTTTCCACCCAAATTCAATGCTAATTTTGATTTCTTTCCTTATTTTGTAGTTTGAAATTTAAAACTTATCAAATTAGAATAATAGTTTGGTTTATTAATTATTTTTAACTAAGCATCCTCTATCATTAAATTTATTTTCTAAACTCTTTAGAATATAAATATTTTTTAATTTTTGTTATTTATTATACTTTTAGGTTCCGTCTTATAATTATTTAATATCTTTTTATTAATATTTATTTTTTAGCATTTTATAAATCAACCTGTATATCATACGGACATCTAATCTAGTGTGTATATATATATATATATAATCAGTTAATTAATGATATATAGCTTAATTAATAATTATAGTATGTAAATACATACGAACGTACCAAGCATGTAGATCGAAACAAGAAGAGAAGTAATCTTCAAGAAATGCAAAAAAAAGTGATACGAACATCGCACAACTCAACATGCTCAACGATATCTTCAGTGCTTGTACTAATACCATCATTTTGATCGATTTTTGTCAGAAGAAAGAAATTAAAATGTTCTTACGCACGCACGTACAGATCGAATGCGATTGCATGCAATTCATGTAAACCGATCCATCAATCGACCATATATATATAAGTTAAATCTACTACCCGGCCACCAACTCATTAATAGCCGGCCGGACAGTCTCATAAATGAACAACTCATAAAGCTTCTACATCCTCCTGTTGATTATTCCTATTAATTTATACTCGTACTCATTAATTAGATGAACACTAATGCCAAAAGAAGTGTGTATATATATATATATATATATATATATATAGGGTAGAGATCAAGAAAATTAAAGTAAAAAGAGTAAAAGTGATGATTATTTGATCATTTTTCGATATATATATCAACTGATAATCGTTAGTTCATCATCTTTATTGATTAAAACTAGTTCTTCATCAATTTCTTTTTGATGAATCCAACATATTCATCACTTTTTAGATGAAAGTATTTTGTTCATCAACAAATTATTCCAAAATTTTGTTTTCAAAATCTGTATTTGAAATCAAAAAGAAATTGATGAAGAACTAGTTTTAATCAATAAAGATGATGAACTAACGATTATCAGTTGATATATATACCGAAAAATGATCAAATAATCATCCTTTTTACACTTTTTACTTTAATTTTTTTTATTTGATCTCATCCCTATATATATATATATATATATATATTTCAAACGAGAATTGTTTTTCGTACGAGAACTGCGAGAACCAATCTTAGCCGTCCAATTCCTCCTCCTTCAGTGGATTGTCCACCTATGAATTCCTTACATGCACCCTGCCACACTCAATATATATATATATATATATATATTTCAAACGAGAATTGTTTTTCGTACGAGAACTGCGAGAACCAATCTTAGCCGTCCAATTCCTCTTCCTTCAATTGGATTGTCCACCAATGAATTCCTTACATGCACCCTGCCACACTCAATATATATATATATATATATATATATATATTTCAAACGAGAATTGTTTTTCGTACGAGAATTACGAGAACCAATCTTAGCCGTCCAATTCCTCCTCCTTCAATTGAATTGTCCACCCATGAATTCCTTACATGCACCCTGTCACACTCAATCCCCCCACGCTCTTCATGGATGAATTCCATTATTTAAAATGAACGGCTAAGATTGGTTCTTGCAATTTTCGGATGAAAATAGTTTTCGTTTGAACCGTCCTAATATATATATATATATATACATACATACATATATATATAAATATATATATATATATATATATATTCAGTTATTCAAGGGTTCACATTACATGTAAATTTGGTTTAAATTAAAACTCTTATTATATTGAATGTTGTATGTCCTTTTTTCTAATAATCATTTCTAACTGCTAAATGTTATTTTTAAAATAAAAACTATCAAAAATGGTATCCATAACTCAATTTGAACATGGTTTAAAAGAGATATTTTTAAACATGATAAATTGTTTAATTTATTTATCAACTAATTATGATAGAAGAAAAATAGTATAAATAGATACGCGAATAAAATAAAGTGAAATTAACTTAGAAAGTTCTAAATAATAAGATTTATTAACCAAGTTAACCTAATTAATAACTAATGTATTGAAACTGTAATGTACATATTGGTTTTTGGTAACATTTTGTATGACTTGATAATTATTGTATTGTAAATATTGATCAATCGGTTGATATTAATAAACCTAGAAAATAACTTAATACTATAAATTTTTTGTTTTTTGATTAACCGTCCATCATAAATTTTGTATGACATGAACCGTGGGGTGTGTTGTTCCCACTACTTTTTTCCTTTCTTTAAGTATATATATACAAATTTTCTGGACCTCTCTAAAATAAGTGATTGGACCCCTTAAATTTTCTGGACCTCTCTAATTTTCTGGACCTCTCTAACTATTCAAAATTTGATAATTCATTATTGTAGTTTCATAATTTTTTGTTGGCTAATTTGGTTTACTCTAGTTTAACAAAATCAAATTATTTTGGTTATAATCTTGAGGTTTTTAAAAAAGAAGTGAATTTAGTTTGATCGATCCGTAATTAAAAATAACTATTTTATCCGTTACCTAATCCTCATCATAATCACTTTATCATGTGATCCGTTGGACCTCAATAGGTTTCAATCCTGGATTCGCCACGGTTGAAAGGGTGTTTATGATAGCGTTTGGAATAATAATAATGATAATAATAATGTTTTAAAAATATACCATATAATCAGACATGACAAAACGTATATTATAATGTTTGGATTGTATTATGCTATCTGATATCACAATAAATCAAAACCCGAATAATGTTGTTTGATGATATTCGGTATGACCTCTTTGTTTAATTAACAACATAGTATTTCACTTTATGCGAGAGTTGTTATTTCCTTCTTCAAGTTTTTTACATAGTTTATTGATTTCTTTAAGACTTGTAATTTTTAGGTCGAAACTAAACCTTATTTGAACCCGACACGAAAAAGTGACACGAACCCTCGAAACGGGTCAAATGGTATCCATATCTCAGTTTGGACATGGTTTAAATTAGATATTTATAAACATTATAAATCGTTTAGTTTATTTATCAACTAATTATTATAGAAGGAAAATAGCATGAATAGAGACATGAATAAAATAAAGTGAAACTAAGTTAGAAAAGAGTAATAATAAGATTTCTAAACCAGGTCAACCTAATTAATACCTATATGTATTGAAAATTGTAATGTACATATTGGTTTTTGGTAACAATTTGTTATGACTTGATAATTATTGTACTAGTTAAATAACCCGTACACATACGAGGTTAAAAAACCTAAAACATTTAACATGTAATAAAGCATAAATAAAATATATAAAACAATTTAAACAAACAAAATCATATACATAGAAAAAATAACTAATAAAATAAGATATTTATCAAATGTTCTAAGATTAAATTAAGCCGGATTTTCATATTTTCTATAGTTTTTTTTTGTATTACATTCATAATTTTATTTGTTATGTTACTACCATCATCACAAAGATAAAACCTTGAGTGAATTAACTATATTTGATGTGTGTAATGATTCTTAAAAATGAATTAAAGTTCACTTTAACATATACTATCTGAACTGAAATATGATACATCGACATTGTTTAACATTGATACAATGCAATCATTTGTGCGTTCAATCTCTTTATTTGTTGAAACAAAATTACTCTCTTTTAAAATTAATTTCATTCAACAAGATATTCATTGATATTATGTAATCATTTATATGCTCAACATCTTAAATTTTTAGACGCCAATGTGATATACGATTAATCATAATTACTTTTATCAAAGTATAATTATAAAAATCATAGTATATTAAGAATTAGAGTTAAACATCTAAATATAAATAATTAATGATTTTTACTTTCAAAATCTTAAAACCATTAAAGTTTAGTCAATATTTTATTATTAAATTATTGGTATCGAAAAACATATTGAGAGTTTAACATTGCTTGATTATGTCAATTAAAAAGATAAGCGATTTAGGGTTGACAAACATAAACTATCCCATAAAAAGATATTATACCTCACTAATTGGTTGTATATATATTCTAATATAATCTAAATCAAAATAGCTCATAAAAAATGATTATTGATTTAGTGATTCATAATATAAAAATTAACCAAAAATATGTTAATTGGTTTAGAGTTTTATAAGGAAAATAAGCAAAAAAAATACATATTCTCTTTAAAAAATATAAGGTGTCATTACATTACGATTTACACAAAATAGTAACTCACCTTTTACAATGGTTATGTGAAACATACTTTTTTACTAATAAAATATTTTAAAAATATTTTTTTAATTTTGTGTCAGGTTATAGTAAAATTTACATCAAAGCGTATATAAAAATAAGATGATTATAAATATATAATTAATCTATACCGATTACTATACATTACACGTTATAAAAGAAAAATTATAAACATATACAATTTAATACATCTATTAAAAATAAATATATAATCTATACAAATACCCCATATATATTTTCATATAGTTCCCTCATAATTTATTTCATATACTCTTTCAAATAGTTTATTTTAATTGTGGAAGTCAAAATTAAATCTTTTGGTCAAAATTGAGAAAATGAGAGGTTTTGATTGGTTAATTGAATTTTTATTTAGTGAAACTTTCCTAATAATGATTTTCTTTTAATATATATTGGTACTAATAAACCTAAAAAATAACTTAGTATTTTTAAAATTTCTGGTTTTCGGTTATACTGTCCGTTTCTAAAATCATAAATCATACCCGAACCAAATAACCAATTTTTTAGGTTTGGTTAATCAAACCAAAAAAAATATAATATTCGGTTCGGTTAACTTAGAATTCGGTATGTTTTTCAGTTTTAGATATTTTGAACACCCCTATCACCCTCCACACTCCAACCCCGGGCGAGGGCCTCATATTGCTGCTTTGTTAACCCGTAAATCCTCCTATGTGTCTTTTCCTTCTCTATATCTTTCTTCTCTCTCTACCTTTTTTATTTTTTCAACTAAAAAAAGATTGTGTGGGATAAATGTTGGGTTCATGAGTTGGAAGAGGGTTGATAGTAGGATGAAAGTGGAAGATGACGCGCGTGACGCTGATATAACATATTAACATATGAGAATGCATGTATTGTGTGGGATGGATGCTAAGTTGTAATATCCTCAGATTGTGCCTAGTCGTGTTCGAATCTGGTATGTCGAAATCTTGAATTAAATATTGAATAAAAGAATGTTATTTAATTAATTAAGTTGGAATTAGAAGAAAATAATAAAGAAATGATAATATAAAAATATTAATAAAAATAGATAAGAATAATAAATTTTTAAATGGTTTAGAACGAGGATTCCAAAAATATCTCCGTTAGTTAAAACGGGTACTCGTGCGTTGAGTTGTATGTTGAAAAGGAGAACAAAATACCCACTTGTGGATAATATTAATCCACAAGTTGGTTAGTCATCTCCTCCCCCACGTATTCAAACACACATACACCTACAACTCATTTTGCTTTATCTTGTTCTTGGCTTTGAAGGAGAGAAGTTTGAAGATCATCCAAGCAATCTAATTTGTTGCTGTAAATTCAAGTGAAGATTCAAGTTACAATCTGTTTTTGATTCTCCATCTCCCTAATCTCCATCTTCAAGTGAGTTCTTGTCCATGTTCTTCATTTTTCCCAAGTCTAAGTCCAAATGGGTCAAATTGAATTTGACCTCAATAATTTAGCTTGATGTTTCCAATCAGTTCTTACTTCAATGATAAGTCCATAGAAACCAGAATTAGAATTAAAATGATGTTTAAGATGTATTTCTAGAATTAAAGTGCAAATGGGTCAAAATGGTGATTTTGATCCCAAAGTGTGAATTGATTGTTTAAATGCATAAAAAGTGTTGTTTTAGCTTGGTTATATAGTATAGATTCATATGTGAAAGAAAGAAATGGTCTGAAAATAGTTTTGGTATGATTTGCAGAACCTGCTGCTGTAAATGGAAAGGCATGGGCGTGCCTCTCAAGAACAGGCCGTACCCTGGGAGGCATGACCGTACCTCTAAAAGGTACGGGCATGCCTAACCCTATCTAGTCCGGGAGGTGCCCTGCAGTCACGGGGGTAACTGTGTGTCTTAAAAATTGAAGCATTTGAAGTGAAGATTGAAGGTTTATCTTCCTAGATTCTAAGTTTAGTTGCTATTTAATCATGTTTAGCTCTGTCCTTACGAATTTCTATGGTTGTATTCCTCTGATTATGGGCTAAACACCCTGTATTCTCTACTTGGACATGATTTACATATACTATCCCTACATCATATTAATTATCAAAGAATACATACTTTGGCTTTCCATTCCACACCGAAAAAAATAAATAAATAAAGGATTTACACCATGTGCTTCCCATGTGTTTTGAAAGTCAAGAAAAACCTCCTCCTTGTAATGTTGTGGCCTTGTTTAGACCTTCCTTTTAATGTTGTGGCCTTGTTTAGACTCGGTTTCATTCTAATTAAAGCTTATAATCAGGTTCCGAAAGGTAGAGGCGATTCTATATGTATGGCCGTGGGTGTGTTGACCTTACTACTTTTTTACCTTTTTAGTAAGTATTATATATATATATATATAGTTTCCTTTTTCCAAATTGACAGCCTTAGTTAATAGTTTCTTTTTTTATGCAATATTTTTTTTTAATTTTTTTATCTTATTGGTAACTTTGGTCGTAACTTATTAGGCAACTTTGAGGTTAGTTTTTATTAACCCTTGAATTCAACTTTGTGGTCAACTTATCTGTTATGATGTAAGATTATGGAGTAAATTTTATAAATTGTCCTTTAACTAACCAAAGATTGCAAGTTTAGTCATATTTTTTAAAATGTTGCAAACTCCATCCTTAAACTATCAATTTGTTGCACTGATAGTCCTTCATAACTTTTTTCGTTAAGTCAGTCCGTTAATTTTTTTAAATTGACTATTCTACCATTATCCTTATTTTTTATTTTTTCTTAATAACTTTATGATAATAATAATAATTAAATACATTAAAAACCAACCCTCCCCTCTAATTCTCTTCACATCCGCCTCACCGGATAAGGCCACCTTTAATGCTCACCATTCACCCATCACTGCATCACAACCACATGTTAGCAATCTTTCATACCATTAACAAAAAAGATTTACATTAAATATCCCTTCAGTTACATGTATACATAATTATATATAATTAGCTACTATGTAATTGTTGGCAATTAATTATTCTTCATTACTAAATTAAATTAGTTTATATATTTCAACTATTATCCTTCATAATTTAAAAATAGTTTGTTACATATTTAAGAAATTTTTGTTACTTTTATTAAATAAATTACGAAATTCATTTTTATTATAGTTATTATAAGCTAATTTAAATATTGTTACCACTACAAAAAAATTGCCATTTACTGGCACACGTTTTTACTGGCATTTATTTTTTATGCCACTAATTCACGGTTTTAGTGACACTTTGTATATGCCACCGAAGAAATTAACGGTTTTAGTGGCACTTTGTATTTTATGCCACTAGTATACACAGTTTAATAGTGACATAAAAAATCTAATATGCCAATAATGCCATTATAAATTTAAGAATTAATGACACATCATAATGTTATACCACTAAAAAGTTGGGGTTGTAAACAAGTAATGAAAAAGTGTGCTTCTAAAATGAGTTTTTCAAATTATTATAATTAACTTTAGCAAAAACAAAAAAGAAAATTAAATTTTGTTCCATTATTTAGACAAAGCAACAGCGATGGCAAAGAAAATAAAAAAAATTGGTTCTCTTAACATGCTTGGCGGCTAAAATTCCCCCCATCATTTTTCATCACCAAAATCTTCCCTCCATAGCTAAAAATTGTAGCTCTAGTTCTGTTGTTTCCCTTGATTCTCACTTATCTTTATTTCCTTTCTCCAGTACCTCGAATCCTCACTCTTTCTTCTCTCGTTTCTCACTATGCCCTAGTTTTCCAGATTAGTCATAGCTCCAAGTTCATAGCCAGATTTGCGAATTAGTCATGGCTTACAAGTTTCTGAAATCAGGGCTTCATCTCATCTAATTAGTCTGGTATGTCTCTAATTTCTACTCAAGAATCAGATTTTATCTCATCTTAGTTAGCCATGACTAATGAACATATTTAATTAGACGCAGATTTTCATAACATGGGGAAAAAATGGAGGACGTGGAAATGTTCACTCAAGGCAAGTGTATATGATCCAAGCCTAACTATTGATGAAATTGTGGCACAACAAACTAAAAATGACGATAGAGTCAATCCAGCTCAATTTAAAGAACTTGTTACTCGTTGGTTCAATCCGGAATTTGAGGTAACGATCCCTATAATTATGGAACTAAATCAAACAAGTCATATCATGTATTAATTTACCATTTACCATAGAGCACATGTGATATAAGAAAATCGAGCCGCTCAAAGATGAACGAGCCTCATGTGACCGGGACAAAATCATTTGCTAGACTTGCTCATGAAATGATATTGTTCTATCTATTTTGAAATACATTATTGTCTTTTTGTAAGCTTTTTTTCTCTAACCATTAAACATAAATGATTCGTTTTATAGGCAATGAATAATAATGGTGTATATCCAACATGACGAGAAATGTATGTAACAACTTGTACTCGTAAAGATGGAAGTATTGTTGATGACAAAGCTGCTGAAGTTGTGGTAATTAATTTTTATCAAATTTAAAGGTTCTTTATCACTTATTATGTTTACTTGTAAGGATATTTTTATTATTATATACATAGGCTTCTTTGAAAGCTATTGCAAGTGACTCCACAAGCACACCCGGAGATGAAGATGATTTTACAAATAATGACTACTCAAAAGTTAAAGGACCGGAAAAAAGGGGATACGTTCGACTAGTTGGAAGGATGCTGGGAGTTAAAAAGAATGGCGATTTTTCAACGGATTCACAAACTATTCACCAACTAAAAAACGTTGTCAATGTAATGTTGAACATCATTCAAGAACATATTCCCAATGCAAATTTATCAGCGGTTCTTAACAATATGAACATAGAGGTACTTAGATGAACTATTGCTTATTTGTCCTTTTACGTATTTATGCATTAACAACATTTGTGTTCGTTAAATTGTTTTAGGTCCTTGGTATTTCTTTGGTCCCAAACAACTCTTAGTCGGTTAATCAAAGATCACCTTCAGGAAGTCGTACAAATAATGGTAATTACTTTTATGTTTCTAATTTCATATATGTAGTTATCAAGGTAATTGATTACTAGATGATAGTTTATCATTTGAATATTGAATACTTGAATAGTATACTCATTGAAAAGTCTTTATTTTCTATACAGGTAACCAATAGTATGGTTACGCGCTAAGAAAGAGTTAACAAGAGGATCATTTAGCCTTCATGAAGATTAGATTACGGATAAGGTTTATGAGTGTATTGAAGTTTCAGTTTTTTATTCAAACATTTGTTAGATTCATGTTTGATATTTAGACTTCGACAATTATTAGACATTTTTGTTTGTAGACGTTTGTTGATTGAACATTTAATCGAAGTTATGCTATTATGATTATGACATTGTGATGTTATTATAATATGATATGATAAACGTGTATAGCGGCATTTAATTTGTAATGCATTTTTATAGCAAAATTATGTGCCACTAAAAGTAGAATGAATTTCCAAATAACAATAGTTTTTACCGGCATAATATTTGTGCCACAATTGTCTCTTTGTTTATTGTGACAAAAAAAAGTGCCACTAAAGACGTTTTTGGTATCTCTGGCACACTAAAAAAGTGCCACTAAAAGGCTTTAAAGGCAGCGTTTTTAGTGGCACTTTTTCTATGTGCCAGAGATGTCCAAAAAGGTCTATAGTGACACTTTTTTGATTTTTTGTGGCATTTTTTGTATGCCATTAAATGGCATTTTTTTGTAGTGTACTTTTGAAAATTTGATCTTCAAAACACAATTTGAAGATTAATGAAGATAATCCTAACTAATTAAAATATTATCCTAACTAATTTGAAGATTAGTTTGTTAAAGGGAATATTGTCATTGTATGCAACCAACTTTATTTTATACCTAAAAATATACAAAACTTATAAATTTGGTTCATTGTATGCAAGTTACCTATAACTTAGCAAAAACTAAAAGAACTTTGATACCTGAAAATACAAACAACTTTCAAATTTTGTTCATTGTATATAATTGGTGACCAGTAAACTGGTAATCAGGTCACCATTTGCATACAATGAATCAAAATTGTAAGTTGTTTTTATTTTTAAGTACAAAATAAAGTTGGTTGTATACAATAACAACATTGACATAGTTTATTGTATTTTCGCGTATTTTACCCTTTGTTAAAAGATTCAATTTATGATATACGTCATTTGAAGATTAGTTAGTATATACAAATTTGAAAATTATCCTAACTAATTAACATATTTGTTTGAAAATTATTTAAAAATGATTTTTTACTCCCCATATATCCGTCCATCAACGAACATCTTTATGATCAAAATTATTTTCGGAAAAAGCAACAAATGAGGAGGTTAAAGTCATAAATGATTACATGATATCAAAGATAAATGCCGAGGAAGTATCATATTTCAGTTCTGATAGTATTTGTTCTACCGAAGAATCTAATAACTTTAAAGAACCATGACACTCTCCTGACATATTAAATTCAATAAAGGTATCTGGTTTTCCAAACCATAAATTAACCTTAAAGGTTGGTGTGCGTGTAATGTTGCTTCGTAATCTTGAACAATCTAAAGGTCTCTACAATAGAACAAGATTACAAGTTACTCGACTTGGTACACATGTGGTTGAAGCAAAAGTTATTTCAGGTAAGAATGTTCGCGATATTACTCATATTCCAAGATTGAAGTTAATTTCATCATATCCTAAATTCCATTCAAGTTCCAACAAAGACAATTTCCTCTCATGATTTGTTTTGCAATGACGATTAACAAAAGTGAAGGTCAATCGTTGTCTAATGTTGGATTGTTTTTTAGACAGTCCGTTTTCTCTTATGAATAGTTATATGTGACGGTTTCTAGAGTGAAGATTAAGGATGGTTTGAGAGTTCTAATTTATGATGAAGAAGACAACCATACTCATAAAACCATCAATGTTGTTTATAAAGAAGTTTTATGAAAAATATGATGACGATGTTGCATATGAATTTTTGAATTAGTTTAGATTTACTCATTTAAAAATACATTCTATATTATATATATGTTTTACAGTTTTATTTTCTATACATGTTAGTAATCTAAAAATCTAAAAAAATTTAAAAATGACTTTAATCATTCTCGTGTTTATACACGGGGTGTTAAACTAGTTTATAAAATTTCACATCTATCTCACACAACCTTTCTCTCTTTAAGACCATCAACATTCATCCCACATTTTTCCATTACCACGCCATCCCCAAATTATTTTTCTTTCCATCTCATAAACCCCCCACATCCATCCCACACCATCATTATCTATTTTAAAAAAATAATAAATAAAGTAGAGAGAAGAGAGAGAATGTGTTGAAGTTTTATCAAGATAAAATATTCGAGTTATTATTTTAGTTAATATTATACTTCTAGCATATTAATTCATGACAAACGAACTGTCGATCATGAAAAAATTTGATTATTGATTTTGGCAAAGCTTAAGCGTTATTTTAACACGTAAGTTTCTTGTCTTTAAATGAACTTTCATTATTGATTTATCTAGACAAATAATGAAACTATTTTACGGCTTTCATATCTATACTATCTTATAAATCATTTAGCTCTTTTGTCTTAATCTTATAATTTTAAATTACTAATTTACCGTTAATATTAAACTAAATAGAAACTTTTAAATAAAGTAACTAGATGGTGGAGTTAATAACAATCTTATATACTATTTTAATAATTAAACCTTCCAAAATAATGAATATTTAAAAAATAAAATCAATGCACATTAACTTAATAATTACAAAAATTAATAATGAAACCTTTCATATTAAATATTCTATTATATAATAAATAATTTAAATTAACTATTTAGAAATATTAAATTTAAATAACATATAAACTACATTTATAAAATTTCTGGATTTTTAAATGGGTAATATAATTAAAATTATAGAGTTACAATGTTAACACTCTTGTTCGATTTTATCATTCATGTGAAATTTTATTGACCCATTATAATTTAGACAAAAGGGAACTTGAAGAGGATGCACCGAGATTGAGGGAGAGGAACGAGAGAAAGGCAATGACAGCACAGAGAAATCTTTTCCTATTTAGCAGATGACAAAAGATAGAAAAAGACCTCCAATTAAGAAAAAAATTACCTTAGGACCCCTACCAAAAAAAGAATAAAACACAAAAAGAAAAAGCTTATTTCAATAAAGTTTCAATACAAGATTGATAATTCAACAAGAAGGAGAAATAAGATGGAAAGAAGCCCATCTTAAAACAATCATAACGTTTGATCCCTTTGGAGTTAGGACGAGTACTTTAAACGGAATGGAAAGCCAACAACGAGACATAAATTAATTGTGGCACACGCCCAACAGAGGTTTGGCCCAACGGTGCCACTTTTGGGAATGGCAACCGGGAAGGTATTGGTGATCCCAATCCCATACTGGTTATAAAACCATGTCCCATACCTCGTCCCGTCCCGTCCCGCCGAGTACCCAGCTACTAAATAACCATCCGATTCATGGGTATACCCGTTGATATTGGGTATCACAATTTAACAATCTTAGTTGATTAAAACTCACCAATAAGGATTTTCATTTCCTATATACTTGACGTTAATCACATCAAAACAATGAGTAATGTTTTTTTAATATTTTTAAACTTTAAATCATTAACAACATTAACAAGTTCAAATTTTTAATGTTACATAAGTACAAAAGTACAATCATCCACATACAAGTTTAAAATATCTAAATTTTATAATTAGCTACATCAAATCATTACATAATAAGTAAACGAAATATTCTTAATATTCATTTCTCTATTCTCACACATTAGTAGTTCCAAAGATAATAAATTGTAAAAATAAATTAATAACTATTAAAGATGTTGGCAGTAGCTTAAGAAATTAGAGCCTCCTGCATCGATCATAACTAGAAGAACAATCGATCTGTTGGAAATAGAACTTGTTCAAACTTAATTGGTTTAAATTAGTTCGTAGTAATCTGATTTTTTATCATATATATCAAATGAGTGCATTTAATTTTTTATGACCGAAGGTGTTTATGGATTGTTAATCGAAAAACAACGGCGATTAACATGATAATATTGGTTCGACTTTTTTTTAACCTAAACAAATTAAACAGCTAGCTAGCGACTAACCATATTTTTCGGTTTGGTAATATGGTTAACCAAAAAACGTAGCTAGCTAGTTTGTATTAAAATAAAAAAAATTAAAGACAATATATAACCCAACAAATAGTTAGATGCCTGATGAGCGTCCGTACGATGCACACCTGCACTTGGACTTAATTTGAGCTAGCTGTATAGAAAGAAACATATATAGTTAATCAGTAGTTACTAGTTATATATGTTAAATTGCTGTTGCTCGGTGTACATATAAATATTGCATATACATTATTCATATTACTTTATTGGGCCAGTTACTAATTAATAATTACTACACATTATTTACGGCTAGCTTTATATATACACATTAGTATTGTAGAGCACTACATACACACACACATATATATGTAATTTTATCCGTTTTCGATTAACCGTCCGTCTTAAATATATATCATGAATGTAACTAAACCTAAAAAATAATGGATTCAGTTAACCAAACCGAAAAATAAAATAAAATCAGTTTGTTAACCTCAAGTTCGGACTCCTTTGAAGACCCTTAATTTGACCACGAATCTTGGAGCATCATTATTTGAAACTTTCACCTAGACACGTGTTTCATCAATTGCTCCTACACTCTTACACAGTCCTTAAAAAGGATAAAATCATTTTTTTCTTGAATTTCTTTTTGAAACAATTTGATTGGTTGACCTGAATCAGAAGTAGATCAAATTGTTGTTCGCTCAATCACTCTAAAAATCAGTAATCACAGTCAATTGTTGAACGCCTAAATCACATATATAATTGTTGTTCGCCAATCAGGTTTCAGTTTACTAATTGATTGCTTATAGTTAATCATTTATCAACTTGTTATTTGTAATTGCTTATGGTTGTATGTTGAATGCCTAAATCTCAACTTCTTCATCCTATTTGATCATAGTCTCTGATGACTAATTAATTGCTTTATCAATCACATTAGAGTAATTGCTTATGTTGTCTTCTCTGCTAGCTACTACTTACTTATGGTCTTACTCTTTCTTTTCATCATTTACATAAACATGCTTGAGAGTTTTAATCTTAAGTGATGTTGATTTTCTTGATTCTGATCTCAATATTTGGATTCAAATTAACTTGTTAGAACCTTGTTGTGTTTATTTTATTATTCTAGTTAAGTTTTGTTTTTAGATGTATTTATCTAAAAGTATAGGGACTATTATTGTATATATGATCATGGTATTTAAACCATAGGTTAATTAACCCTAATTAAGGTTTTCCCATTTATTTTCAGCCGTATACTATTTTGTTATTTGCTCTTTGAATACGTACATACATACGGTTCATATAAACATTGATTATCATTCTGTTTAAGTAGAAATCTTCAATTGCTATTGTTGTGATACTGATTGGAATCATACAAAACTTGTTTTGTGATATCTTTTATTTAGTTGTTTAGATTATATTGACATTTGTTTTGTTACTTTATAAAAGTCAAGGGTGCAGAGCACAATAAAAGAATCAATAATTCCAATATCAAGCATTAATAAAAATAGGTTTTGAATACATGAAAATAAAAGTTATCCTTTTCCAACATATATGAATTTAGTATTTTATTTATATATTTTATTATTTTCAGGTGTCATTTTTTTTTATGTTAGCCCACCCTTAATGCGTTTAGACCGGCTCAGATATAATTCCCAGAAGATCCTATCCAAAAATGTTTGGTCAAACAATCCTCACGATGGAATTCAGATAAGATCTTATACAACTACAGTAATAAAGATAAGAAGCAGTAGTTTGACTTATACAACTATAGTAATAAAGATAAGAAGCAGTAGTTTGACTTATACAACTACAGTAATAAAGATAAGAAGCAGTAGTTTGACTTATACAACTACAGTAATAAAGATAAGAAGCAGTAGTATGACTTATACAACTACAGTAATAAAGATAAAAAACAGTAGTTTGACTTATACAACTACAGTAATAAAGATAAGAAGTAGTAGTTTGACTTATACAACTACAATACACGATAATTAAACAAAATAAAAACACATAAAATGCTCCGAAGTAGAAATTTAGGCCTTGCTTATACATTGGAATGCATTAGAGGAACCCTCAACATCAAATCTCTGCAATATTGAAAAGATGTTAGCAAAAGAGAAAATCAAAGACTAAAGAAGACATATGCAAGACTATCAAAATTAACCAACTTCATTTAGTTAGACTTGCCTGCTACTTTTGCTGAAAAGTATTAAGGAAACATCTTGTTCACGTGAGAGAGAGAACAACTCTCGCGCTAGGTATGCACACAATGTAATGCTGTGAAAGATATAAAATAAAAATCTATGAAATATAACATATATATTTTGTATCATATACAAACGACTTTAAAATTATTTTAAGATGATAGCGTGTATAATCGACCTTTAAAAATACATACTTAGTCGCTACTATTCTTATGTTACTAGCTTTTAAGTTATATTGATCATATATTTTAAGAAAGTAGCTAGAATTTTGTAAGTTATGATCATAGATCCTTACCTCCAAAAACATACAAGCAAAATTATCCAAAAGAAAGCGTTTATCCAACTTGATTCCTTGTAACCTATCCACACCTGAAAAGCAACAATCATATATTGTTGTTATAATTAAGAAAACTTGATCCATTCTCTCGAGAGTAGCAAACTACCGTATGTGTATCTTTTTAAAAAGCTCTAAAATCAGATCTATATATATATATATATATATATATATATAGCAAGAATTATATCCAAAAACTGATAACTATATATATATATATAGGCAAAAGTTCAAACGAGAACTGTTATTCGTACGAGAATCGCGAGAACCAATTTTAGCTGTCCAATTCCCTCTCCTTCATTTGGATTGCCCACCTATGAATTCCTTACATGCACTCTGTCACACTCAATCCCCCACGCTCTTCATCCATGAATTCCATTATCCAAAATAAACTGTTAAGATTGGTTCTCACAGTTCTCGTACGAAAAACAGTTCTTGTTTGAACCCTCCCCTATATATATATATAGGGGAGGGTTCAAACAAGAACTGTTTTTCGTACGAGAACTGCGAGAACCAATCTTGGCCGTTCATATTGGATAATGGAATTCATGGATGAAGAGCGTGGGGGATTGAGTGTGGCAGGGTGCATGTAAGGAATTCATGTGTGGACAATCCAATTAAAGGAGGGGGAATTGGACGGCTAAGATTGGTTCTTGTACGAAAAACAGTTCTCGTTTGAACTTTTCCATATATATATATATATATATATATATCAAGTGTGTGTGTGTATGTATCATAAATAAATGAGTGAAAACAGACCGAAAAAACCGCAGCGTGGATACATATATCAGTTAGCATCACTCGCATACACCTGTTAGCATTTACTAATTATGTCAACTTAATTACCATATCATAATATATAATGAGCTAGAGAAGAATATATAAACAATTAAGTTAAGATTGAAAAAGTAAACTACATATCCTTCTCTAGCTAGCTAATTCATCAGAACTAAGATTAATTAAATTAATGACGTCATATATATATATATTAAAAAAAAAGGAAATTGAATTACGGTGAGAGTATTTCTGCACGGATTGGAGATCCTTGAATGATAAAGACGATAGTGATTAATCCGACCGTAATGCATCCTACCGCAACAACAATTACTCTTGTCACTACAACAGAAACTCCGCCTTCACCGGAATGTCCAACTATAACATCCCTGATTAATTAAGTCCCTCCAACAATTTTACAAATTAGTTAAATGGACTTATGGTGCACATGGTTAATATATATTATCATGTGTAACAAATCGATCTGCCTCCATGTATACGAAATACAATCCTTAGGTTGTGTTTGGTTACAGAAAATTATTTTTAGTATTTTTTATAAAAAAATTTTAGAAAATGGGTGGAGTTTTCATTTTCAATTTTATGTAAAAAATTTAGAAAACGCGTTTGGTAAAAACATTTGAGTTTTCATTTTCTATTTTAGAAAATTAGAAAACATGTTTAGAAAAAAAATGAAAAAGAGAGGATACGAGCTTTTCTAATTTTCTAGAAAATTTAAAAAGTGAAAACTCATTTCTTATAAACCAAACACATCCATTTCTTATAAACATATAGAGTTAATTACATTTTTAGTACATGTGGTTTATATGAAATTTCACATTTAGTCCTTATGTTTTAAAAATTACGACATTGATCTTTATAATTTACATTATATTTCAATGTTAGTCCTTAAATCACTTAAAAAGACAAAATTACTCTTATCCTTTCTATTATTTATTTCTTTTAAGTGTAAAATTATTTTCTTTTATTAATAAATCATCAAATGTTATATTAATAAATAACAAATAATTATTATTTAAAAAATTAAACAATACAAATATAGTATCCCTCCTCCCACCCATCCCCTTTAGTTTCCCATCACCACCACAAGATCTCTCTCTCCACCGTCTTTCTCTCACATACCATCACCACCACCACCAATCTGACCGGCTACTATCTCTAGCCATCTTCACTTCACTATGTACGGCCTCATCACCTCCATCCTCAAATACCAAGACTCCCACTCTACCCACACCCACTCTCAAACCCTTAAAAACACCATCACCATCACCGTGAATGTGACCCTAAACCTCATCACCATTGTCAATCCCAACCTCTATAAACACTACCACCACCGTTAATCTAAAACCCTATACATGACCACAACCATTAACCTCCAAAAAAACAACCACCACTATCAATCAAACCAAAAACCCTAAATACCATGTTAAACCTCTAAAAACACAAATCTCAAACATATTCTTGAGGTCATCTTCAAGATCTAGTCGTCGGAAGAAAGGGCCGACAACAATGAGAGCCAAACTATCACCAATGATTTAAGGAATCACCACTAGCCTCCTGTTGCCGGAGGAAAGAACATTCTAGGATAAAGAGAGTGAGAGAGGGTGCACACGATTTATGGTCACAAGTGGTGGTATGCACGGATTTGTGTAGTTGTCCACAAAAACGCACAAAAAAAAATCAAAACCCTCAATGGCACTTAGAGTTGGATGGTGACGCCGGAGGACTCAACGGTGATGATAGCGACACTAGGACTGTGGTTGGAGCAGAAGGACACTTCACAACAGAGAAAGATATATAAAGAGATTTTCATTTAATTAATGGAGAAGGGGGTTATTACGTGTATAATTAAAAAAATAATGGTTAAAAAGTATTTATTATGTATTATTTATTATTTATTAAGAACATTAAATAATTAATTAACACTTTTATGTGAATAAAGATTACAATAAAAAAATGAAATGAGGACATTTTAGTCTTTTTAAGTGGGTCAGGGACCAACATTGAAAGGAAATGTAAATCACAAGGATCAATGTTGTAATTTTTGAAACATAAGGACTAAATATAAAATTTTATTTAAACCACAAGGACCAAAAATGTAATTAAGTCAAACATATATATATATATATATCCAATTAGAAAGAAAAAATTATATTTATTAATTTACCCTTTTTGACGTTTTGCTAACACAAAATATAATGGATCTGTTAACGATTCTTCATGTGACAACTTGAAGAGCAGCATAACGATGTATCCACAAAGTGTGGCGCTGTAGAAATTAAGAAGGAAACTGCTTTGTTAATATTTGCAACAAGTTAGTCAAATAGTTTTTAAACAAGAAATCCATATGTCAAATGAATGAAAACAAAAGCTTTAAATGATAACTGTTTTTTCTTTCTAATCGTTCCTAATACCATTAGTGACTCGTGATTAGGGTATTTTGATCATTTATATATTTAGCCAACCGGAATTGCGTCTCAATGGATGAATCATTATTTAATGAGTTTAGATTTTTCTAGAATACCCATATTAAGAGTCAATAATAAGCATTAACGAGGGCTCATTAATGAGTCATTATCATTTTTAGCCATTGGTTTATCTTAATCAAGGGTCAAGATTGGTTATTGTAATATGAAACGATTCTCAAATGAACTCTCCCATATATATAATTATATATATATGTATAATATTCAATCTACTAACGACTATCTTTGACTTTACCCTTTCCCTATTTCTTCCTTGTACCTAACGTGTGACCTCACGAATAATTTTTTTCATTTGCACTTAAAAGATAGATGTACAAGAATTTTTTTTTGTATTTGTACTTAAAAAATATCAATGAGAAACTTTTTTTTTGACATCTGCATCTAAAAAAACACACCCAACAATGTATATATTGCATATCAGAGTAATGTGCAACACAATGCAAAAAACTGTGCAAAGCTGTGTTGTAAAAACTACGCAATGCAATGTTGTAAAGCTATGCAACATAGTGTAAAAACCGTGTAACACAGTGTAAAGATGTGCAACACAATACTAATGCTTTGCAACAAATTAATTTGTATAATATAGTGTAAAAGTTATGTAATACATTATAAAATGTGTGCACGACAGTGGTATGTCTCACAATACAAAATTGGTGAAACACAATATAAAAAATGTGCAACATAGTTTTTTAAGAACTTAAATGGTGTATTGAGTTTTATACACAACAATTCTTTGCGCCCTTTTACCAATATACATCTCCAACCAATTTTTATCATACCCTTTCCCTTAAAATGTCATCAATCGTAGATTTAATTTGATCAAGCCTTCCTAATTTAAGCCCCTTCTTCATTGATATATAGGGTAGAGATCCATTAAGAACTTAGGAAGTGTCTTATCATAGGAAGGCTTGAAAGTAATCCTAACCATTGATCAAATTAATTCAAATGTTTAGACATTTGATGACATTCTTGTAATTAATATGCATTTTTAAGAGGGAAGAGTATGCAAAAAGTGACTGAAAAGGTATTTTAGTAAATAAAACCCAATATCTCCTAAATTTTTAACGTATAATATCTTTTATATAGTAAGTTTTTATTTAAAAAAAATACATCCTTTAAAAGATTAAATTATGTCCTTTTCAATTGATACGAGTATTGCATATTTTTACAAAAAAAATTGGAACTATGTTGCACAATATTTATATTGTATTGCACTAATTTCGCACTATAAGACACATTACTGTAGTGCACGTATTTTGTGCCGTGTTGCATAACTTTTATACTATTTTATACAAAGTTTATTTGTTGCACAACATTGACACTGTGTTGTACATCTTTACACCATGTTGCATGTTTTTACTCTGTATTACACAGATTTTACAACAGGGGGTTGCACCGTTTTTACAACACATGATTGCACAACTTTTTACACTGGTTTGCATAGCTTTTACAGCACAAACGTTGCATAGTTTTTTTTACTATTTTGCAAAAAAAGATTCATGTGAGGGTATTATTATGTACGGATGTAAAAAAATGGATTCGTATGGACGTACTTTTACAGTAAAGATACAAACCTAAAAGATTAATGTTAGGGGGTTTCTCATGTGTAGATGACAAAAAGATTAAACTTGAGTTTCTTCAAATTGCGTATGCAAAACAAAAAATGGGGAGGTTTGTCAAAAAAGTTGGTCGAGGCTGCAGAGTAGAAGGAAAGAGAAGGGAAACATAATCAATTATTATAATTATACCATTAATGAGTGAGGAACACGTGGTATGCTTTTATCACTTCCTAGAAAACTAAGGAGAGAAAATGATAGTGTAGTATTGAAAATTGTATTGATATGTGTGAAAATTTGTGTTGGTATAAGAGAATGTGTTGCTAGGTGAGTTTTAAATAAATAAAATCTTATTTAAGGCGTATATTAGTCATATCTAATTGTTTAACTTTTAAGGAATTAAGTAATGTATGATAGAGTTCAATGTAATATACTAATATCAATATATGGAGAAGTTCATTTGAAAACAATTTATATTGCGAAAACCGTATTAATTACTCACTAATATGGGTATTTTGCTCATTTTATATATTACCGAATCGTGAATTACGTTCGAATAAACCATTATTAACGATTTATTAAGAATTGACATTTTTAAAATATCTCTAATTTATGAATTATTAATGCAACATTAATGATAGTAGTGATGTGTGATTCTTTATTCATAATTTATGAATCATTAATGATGGATCATTATTAAAGACTTGATTCTCACAATTTTCACAATTAGAATGGTTTATATATATATATATAAATGGGGATCGGTTGTTGGTTTTAAAGGTAAACAACTTCAAGCATTCAATACAGTGATCTTTTCCTTTGTTGGATTGTTTGGGACTATAGGAGCAACAAGGTCTTCAATTCAAAATCGGTATCGTTTGTTCATCTCTATAATCAATTACGGAGTTTGTCTTTGTTTTGGATAAATGTAAGGGGTAAGCTTGGTAGGAAACTTACTTGGATAGGTTGGTATTGTGATCCAAGAGGTGTCTAATTTTTTGTAATTTTCTTTTTGTTTTTTCCTTTCTAGCTTCTTGCTAGTTCTTAATAAAATCTTCTGCAGTTCAATATATATATATATATATATATATATATATATATATATATATATATATATATATATATATAGGGTGAGGTTATATATAGAACCTTACTTATTCATAGAACCTAAAGAATAAACCTGACGATGACACGTGGCATAAAGGGTAAGGGAAAAACTGGAAACTGAATTACAATTTAACACTCAAGCCTCCCCCTCCTTCAAACCAGGAAACTTCCATTAAAAAAAAAATCCTACTAAACATTCAAATGGTCATAATATATTCATCCTTAAAAATTTTAGCAAAAAAAGAATACCATTAAATTCAGTTTTTTATCCTCTTTAATTCAAGACCAGAATTGATATGTTTTCATTTTTTTTTCATGGGTGGGCAATCCAATTGAAGGAGGGGGAATTGGACGACTAAGATTGGTTCTCGCGGTTCTCACAATAAGAACGGTTCTCAAATAAACTTTTCAATATATATATATATATATATATATATATATATATATATATATATATATATATATATATATATATATATATATATATATATATATATATATAGACACACTCAAATCATTAACATGCATTAACCTAACAAGACAAACCTATCCGGCCGGCTGGTATTTTAACCAAGTGGAGAAATGTTGTGATTTAACATAAACAAAAACAAGATTAAGTACGTACATACCTTCCGAGCGAAAATTGCATCACCATTAAAACAGCTCTCATAATCTATTTTGATTCTTTGTAAAAATACCAAGCCTAAGAATAAAGCTTACATGTAAACAACCACGAACATTATATATATATATATATATATATATATATATATATATATATATATATATATATATATATATATGTATATAGGGATGATTCATTTGAAAACCGTTTTTATTACGAGAACCGTGAGAACCAATCTTAGCCGTTCATTTTGGATAATGGAATTCATGGATGAAGAGCGTTGGGAGATTAAGTGTGGCAGGGTGCATGTAAGGAATTCATGAGTGCGCAATCCAATTGAAGGAGGGGAATTTGGACGGCTAAGATTGGTTCTCGTGGTTCTCGCAATAAAAATGGTTCTCAAATGAACTTTTCACTATATATATATATATATATATATATATATATATATATATATATATATGTGTGTGTGTGTGTGTGTGTGTGTATGTGTGTGTAAAAGTTAATTTAAGAACTGTTCTTATTAGGAGTACCGCGAGTATCATTTGTAACCACAATTAATGTTCATTGATAGGGGTAAATATTTTTCAACCGTAAATTGGGTTAGGTGAATTGTCATTAAAGAGCGAGTTTTGATTTTTCCAAAATACCCCTAATTAATGAGTCATTAATTAATCGTCATTTTTATTGACCATTTATTTATTTTAATCAAGTGCTAAGATTAGTTATTATAGTACTCACAATAAAAATGGTTTTAAAATTAAACCTCTTACGAATATTTAGGTGAGAATGAGAGAACAACTCATTGCCATCAATTAGATGTTGATCTATTAGATCTCACTGTCGCAATTAATGGTTAGGTTATGAATAAAAAGAAGAAATCAAATATAGATCATCCGATCAAACCAAACAAAGGTTTATGATCCAGTCTCTCATTCTCACCTAAATGTTAATTCTATTTAAAAATCCCTCTATATATTATCGAGAACTATTTTTTGTACGAGAACTACGTAATGTGTTTGTAACACAATTAATGACCCATTAATAGAAGTATTTGTCATTTATATATTTACCCAATCGTGAATTTCGTTTAGGTGAGCCATCATTAATTTACGAGGCTTGATTTTTCTAAAATACATCTTATTTAATTCGTCATTGATGAGCCGTAAGAAAATTCTTAGTCATTGATTAATTTTAATCAAGGGTTAATATTGATTCTCACATTTCTTCTACGAAAAATAGTTGTCATTCGAACCCTCACACACATACACATACACACATACATACATGCACACACACACACACACACACACACATATATATATATATATATATATATATGGGAGGATTCATTTGAGAACCATTCTTATTCTGAATATCGCGAGAACCAATATCTCTTAAATCAAGTTTAACTCTTTCTCTCTCTCTCTCATATATATATATATATATATATATATATATGAAGGTGTGTTTGACAGAAATAGCTGGTAGCTGGAGTTAGAATTTATTTTTTTAGTTTTATATGTGTTTAATTGAGAAATTAACTGGTTGTTAGAGCTGAATAGTATAAAATAACAAAAAAAGGCAAATCATAAAAATACGAGGAATTATAAAAAAATTAAAGAGGGTATTTAAGTAATTTGGTATATAAAAAGTTTCCTTTTTATTTTAGTTTTTTAAAAAGCTTACAGTTTTTTTATCCAAACATGACTTATAGTTTTTTCTTTTAAAACAAAAGGTTACCCGCTCTAAATAAATTCAAAAAGATACATACCAAACACACCCTTATTGAAAAAAACTATATTCAACTATTTTAAAAATACTTTCTAAACATGCATGCTTTCATATATATATATATATATATATATATATATATATATATACCATTATGACACAATAATATGTGAGAAATTCTATGTTTCCCACTTGCATCCACCTGCAACAATATCATTTTTGCCGGATCAAATAGAAACAGTTTTTAAAATAGAAACGTTAAAAACACTGCATCTAATCTATAAAATCAGTGCATTTAACTTAAAATTATTGCATCATATCTAAAAAATATGGAGTTCTCATAGAATTAGTCCATCATGCGCGAATTAATCAGTAAATTCTCATTTAAAAACCAATATATCTTGTCTAAAAATCACTGCGTCTAGTATAAAATCAGTGCATCTTGTCTAAAAACACTGCATCTTATCTTTACACACACAATAATAATAATAATAATAATAATAATAATAATAATAATAAATAATGATGATAATAATAATAGTAATAATAATAATAATAATAATTACACAAAATTTGACTTTTGAAAACGTTTGCAAATTGCGAACGATTTGTCCGTTCGTAATAGATCCTATATATATATATATATATATATATATATATATATATATATATATATATATATATAGGTAGGATCAAATTAGAACACCTACTAATGTGAGAACTTGGAGAACAGTTTATAGCTATTGGATGATCTTTATTTAATGGATGAGATCAAATAAAAAGAAAATTAAAGTAAAAAGTATAAAAGAGATGATTATTTGATCATTTTTCGGTATATATATCAACTGATAATCATTAGTTAATTATCTTTATTGATTAAAACTAGTTGTTACAATATTGTGGACTAGACCTGATTCATTGTATGCTCTTTTTTACATACTAATTAAAGTCTATAATCAGGTGCTGGAAGGGGGTGTTTATGATAGCGTTTTAATAATAATAATAATAATCTTTATCTTTAATATATATTAAAAGAATAAAATTACGATGTCATCTTATTTTTAGAATATTTTTACCCATCATGTTCATTTATTTTCTTAAATACCTTTGAATTAGTTGTTTGAAATTCATCTTCTTTATTGTTAATTTTCATTGTAACATCCGCAAACCCGGACTAGTCGTTAGTGGTTTAATGTGAGTAAAAGGCAGCTCATGCTTAAATATGTGCGTAAGTATGTGTACGTGTGTTTTTATGTGAGTTTAGAGAAGCCACCTCCTTATTAGGCCTTCCGTAAAGGGTCACCCGAAGGACTCGGGTTACCTTCGGGTTCCTCGGGTGCCTTCGAGAACACCCCTACGGGTGTGTCTTCGGGTGTCTGGTCGGGTCCTTGAAACCGAACGATGAAGCCTTTTTTTTATTTATTTATTCGATGTTTAACGGCTACTTAAAAAAAAAAATTCAACCCCAATTGACATATATACGTTAGACATATATATATATATATATATATATATATATATATATATATATATCTTTTTTTTAATTCTCCTATAAATACCCAAACCAACCCTTTTCAAACTCTAAACTTTCAACTTCTCTTCCAACTTCAAACTTTCAACTCGGGTTTTCACAATACTCGGAATCACCCGGCTTCCATCCTAGCTTTCAATCCGGTTTTCAACCTTGCATCCCTCATCAACTGACGTACCAAGGGATGTTACAAGCGGGTTTCGTTCCGGCAACCTTCAATCCTCCAAACCCGACATATCAACAAACCCAAGGTGAAGACGACGGTGACGATATAGAGTTTGTCCCGGAAAGTCAACTACCAGAGACGCCCCAATCTTTGCCGACCCAACAATCGAACCCAGCCCAAGACGAAATCCCGACAACTCAAACGGGAAAGAAAAAATTCGAGAGCCGAGCAAAAGCGATTAAATGGACGCTCGTTGAAGAGGTGGCATTGGTTCAAGCTTGGGTTGACGTTTCCGAGGACTACGTTATCGGCAACGCGAAATCGGGAGGTATAATATTATTATTACTGTATATATATATATTATTATATATATTGTTACATATATATATTATATATTATTACATATATATATATTATACATATATTTATTACTATATATATTTACTATATATATTATTACGTATATATATATATATATTATTACATATATATATTATTATTACTATATATATTATTACGTATATAAATATATATATATATATATTATTACTGTATATATATTATTGTTACTATATATATATATATTATTACTAATATATTTTATTATTTTTAATATATATGTGCAGAAAGCTTTTGGAAGAGGGTAGAAATCTCGTTTCACAATCAAATGCAACGTGGAGAATATAGAAACGTACATCAATTATCGTCCAAATACAAGTACATGAATCGAAAAATCACGGCTTTCGCGGGCATCTACAACAATATTATAAATACAAGACGTAGCGGTCAAAGCGAAGCCGATATCATGACTTTGGCCCACCAACCTTATCGGGATGATAACCACGGGGCTGCTTTCACGCACCAAAATGCGTAGAACGTCCTAAAAAATGTCCAAAATAGTGCACGGTGGAACCAATGCCCTCTTTTTCTTCCTGGCCCACCAAACGTAGTAAAACGTCTTCGAACAACAACCCGCCGACGCCATCATCCGATGCACACGTTGGGGTTAACCTCAACGGCCCGTCGGGAGAAACAAGGGAAAGAGGGCATCAACGAGCACGACAAATACCGCCGTACCGCCGGGAGAAAAATATCATTTGTTGGTGGACAAATTATCTACTTTCGACCGGCGGATAGAACAAAACGTAGAATATAAAATGAAAAAACTTGATTTCGATCGAGAAGCGTTGTCGCTTAAAAAAGACGAGCTCGAAGTACAAAAACAACTTATACTTGAAAGAGACTTCGAGTTTTATATTTCCCCGCATGATCACCTTACGGGTGCTATTTTAAAGGCAACTTTAGCGAGAAAAAAGCAATTAGTGAAAAATACGGTTGGGATTAATGTATTATTATTATTAGTATTAATGAAATTTTTATTTATATTATTTTGTTATTTTTTTTTAAGCACGTTGGTTCTGCAGAACCTTGACCCAGGATGCACCCCGAGTCACCGTTAAATCCAGAAATGACCGAAGTCCTGTTAGGATCCAGCTAACCGGCTGACCTTAACCATGCGTCAGATAGTCTGCAGACAGGTCGCATACACATATACGTACATTTAATCCCACAGGGCTCCATCATCTTACATATAACATCATTAAGCAGTTATTCATGCATAGCATCATATACTAACTAAGTGGTTCCAAACTGGACCCACTGGCATGCTCCTGACACACATTCTAACATCATACAAGTCACACACCTACCTCTCTGAGCGTACCTGCAAAAGCAAGTTAGTCATAGTACATTCACATAAGTGAAATCACTTAGCAGGAAAGCCTTACTCTACTGAGTCTCATGATCGTAGGCACTCACCTAAGCTGTTACAAGGCACATGTATTCGACTTGAATCCTCTAACTAGTTCACCTAGCATATCATACTTACATCAATCATTCACATGTGCATTCAAGACTTCACAAAACAACATTCAACTTTGGACATTACACAAATCCGCTAGAACTGTCGGATTTGGGGAAATCCGATGGTTCTGTCGGATTCATGAAATCCGACACTTCAAACCATGAAATCCGATACTTAACATTCGGGTTCCAACACTTATGAATTTCAACCATGCACACAAAATCCGACACTTGCGGATTCCGATACTTAGAAGGAAATCCGATACTTCCATTGAAATCCGATACTTATCGGATTCCGACACTTAGAATCCGAAACTATGGAAATCTGATAACTTGCGGATTTAGGAAATCCAACAACTTGCGGATTCCACACAAGGAATTCAAAGCATGAAATCTGACAGAGTTTCGGAATCCGACACTTCTATCGGATTCCGATAATTCCTTCGGTTTCCATCACATTCGGATTCCGACAACTTCATAGTTGCGGAATCCGACAACTTCATCAACTGTAATTCCGATAACATCATTTGATCATCTAAACAACTACATTTTGGCTTACTTTAAGCCCATAACATCATAACATCATCATCTAATCATCATGCACGCATGAAATCCCAACAAGAACACCATATATACCAAAACCCACTTTAAAGTAAGCTTTTGCATGTTCTTCATGGTGTTCTTGCATGATTTCATGATTCTAATATTCATGAAATCTTCTAACATCATTGATTCTAAGTTGCTAACCTTTTGTAGATTAAACAACCGAGAATTCTTGTTCTTCTTTCTTTTCTTATGGAAATCCGAGAGAGCAGCGAGAGGATAGAGAGATGAGAGAAAAGCTTGCGGTTTTGGGTGTGTGTTTGCGATGTTTGACTTTAGTCAACAACCACACACATATACATTTCTAATTTCCAGAGGCGGTTGCCTCTTTCTTCACTATGGGTTTTCCTCTTCTTTTATTTCTAACTAACTAATTACATACACACTTAACATACATACATATTTAATATGCATGCATACGTACATACATATAAACACATAATTAAACATGCACTTGTATTCACATAATTCAACAAGTACACATAAAATACTTCTTATTACAATAACTATATATACGTACGTACTAATTACAACTAGGCCCAAGTTGAGGATGTTACAAATCTACCCCCCTTAAGAAGATTCCGTCCTCGGAATCTACTTAGTGATAAACAGGTGAGGGTACCTTGTCTTCATCTCGTCCTCAACTTCCCACGTCAGGTTTGGACCTAGGTTGTGCTTCCACTTCACAAGGACTAGTTTAATCATCTTCTTGCGTAGCTTGTTGACCTTTGTGTCAAGAATCTCAACAGGTTCTTCAACTAGTCGCTTGGAAGAGTCAACTTTCAATTCCTGCAAAGGAATAATCTGTTCTTTCTCAACGTGGCACTTGCGTAAGTAGCACACGTTAAAGGTGTCGTGTATTCCAGATAGTTTAGGCGGCAGCTCTAGAGTCACCGTCTGATCATTCACTTTGCGTATAACCTTGAATGGGCCAATGAAACGTGGACTTAGCTTCCCCTTACGCCCGAAACAAATGACGCCTTTCCAAGGAGAAACCTTCAAGAACACACGGTCACCGACTTCGAATGTAGCGGGACGACGCTTTGGATCCGCATACTTCTTCTGTCGATCCCGAGCTGCTTTCAGCTTTTCAAGAACCACATTCACTTTGTCAGAAATAATCTGGACAATTTCAGGTCCAGCGAACTGCTTCTCACCAGGCTCCAACCAACAGGTCGGAGTGCGACATCGTCTTCCGTAAAGCATCTCGTATGGTGGCATTCCAATGCTGGAATAATATTAATTGTTGTAGCAAATTCAATCAATGGGAGATAAGAATCCCATGATCCACCAAATTCGAGTATACAGGCACGAAGCATATCTTCTAACGTCTGTCTCGTACGTTCAGATTGGCCATCAGTCTGTGGATGATAGGCAGTGCTCAGATGAACACGAGTGCCAAGTTCGCGTTGCAGACTCTGCCAAAAGTTTGAGACAAACCGAGAGTCACGATCAGATACAATAGAACATGGAAGACCATGACGTGACACAATCTCATCAATATACAACTGGGCTAAACGGGTCAGCGAAGCAGACTCGTTCGTTGCCAAGAAATGAGCACTCTTCGTTAGTCGATCAACGACAACCCAAATCATGTCGTGCCCTCTGGACGTTCTCGGTAGCTTCGTCACGAAATCCATCGTGATATTATCCGATTTCCACTCCGGAATATCCAATTGCTGCAGATTACCATAAGGTCTCTGGTGCTCCGTCTTCACTTGCGCGCAGATCTGACATCTCTCCACGAATGAAGCGATGTCTTTCTTCAGAGTTGGCCACCAATATAGCATCTTCAAGTCGTGGTACATCTTTGTAATTCCCGGATGGACAGATAATTTGGACTTATGGGCTTCTTGCAGAATCAATTAACGGTTACCTCCCGCAGAAGGTACCCAAATCCTGGATTGAAAAGTCTTCAACCCACGATTATCTTCTGCAAGCTGATCCTTTAACTTCTTCATTGTCTCAGCTTTCAGATTTTCTTCTTGCAATACAGTCTGCTGAGCTTCCTTCAGTCTAGAAATTAAATCTGAGACAATAGTGATCCTCATAAATTTAGCTTCTGTTGTCGGTCCTTTACAGCTTAAAGCGTCCGCTATAACATTGGCCTTGCCAGGATGGTAACGGATTTCACAATCATAGTCTTTTATTAACTCCAACCAACGGCGTTGCCGCATGTTGAGAGTTCTTTATGAGTAAAGACATACTGAAGACTTTTGTGATCTGTGCAAATCACACACTTTGTGCCATAAAGATAATGTCTCCACAACTTCAGTGCAAAGACAACAGCAGCAAGTTCCAGATCATGGGTTGGGTAGTTCCGCTCGTGTGATTTCAACTGTCTAGAAGCGTAGGCAATGACTTTATCACGTTGCATCAGGACGCAACCCAAACCCGCATACGAAGCATCACAATATACCGTGAAGTCCTCCGAACCCTCAGGCAGAGTAAGGATTGGAGCTTCACACAACAATCGTTTCAAGGTCTGAAAAGCTTCTTCTTGAGCTTCCGACCAGATAAAAGCAACATCCTTGCGAGTTAGTTTGGTCAACGGACCCGCAAGCTTCGAGGAATCGCGGATAAACCACCGATAGTAGCCAGCCAAGCCAAGGAAGCTTTTAATTTCGGAAGGAGTCCGAGGAACTCCCCAATTCATCACAACCTCCACCTTAGTTGGATCTACTTTAACACCGTCATGACATATAACATGGCCCAGAAAATGAACTTCCCTAAGCCAGAATTCACACTTGGACAGCTTGGCATACAATTGTTCTTGCTTTAACGTCTCGAGAACCTGACGAAGATGAAGCTCGTGATCAGCTCCCGTCTTCGAGTAGACAAGAATGTCATCAATAAACACAATCACAGATCTGTCAAGAAACGGACGACAAACCCAATTCATCAGATCCATGAAGACGGCAGGGGCATTGGTTAAGCCGAACAGCATAACCAGAAATTCGCAGTGACCATAACGAGTTCGAAACGCGATTTTCGGAACATCTTCTTCACGAACTCGTACTTGGTGATACCCCGACCGGAGATCAATCTTAGAGAAGCATGTAGCTCCCTGTAACTGATCGAAAAGATCGTCTATTCGAGGAAGCGGATACTTATTCTTTACAGTTTGCTTGTTAAGCTCCCTGTAATCTATGCACATTCGCATTGTTCCGTCCTTTTTCTTCACAAATAATACAGGAGCTCCCCACGGCGAGGAACTCGATCGAATAAAACCTTTGTCTAGCAACTCCTGAATTTGAGTCATCATATCTCTTATTTCAGAAGGAGCAAGACGATACGGAGAACGAGCCACAGGTGTAGCTCCTGGAATAAGCTCTATCTTAAATTCAACATCACGTATTGGAGGCAAACCCGGAAGTTCTTCAGGGAATACCTCAGGGTAGTCAGACACCACCCGAATATCACGAACTGGTCGCTTTTCCATCGTAGCATCAATAACGTATGCCAGATAAGAGTCACAACCTTTAGCAATTGACTTTCGAGCTTTTATCATGGAGACAATAGGAATATCAGAATCCCGTCGTTCTCCACGTGCAACAACATAAGATCCATCAGAAAGAGGGATCTTAATCATCTTTTTGGAACAGATAATCTCAGCATCACGCTTGCTGAGCCAATCCATCCCGATCACGACATCAAAGCCCGCAATAGGCATAACAAAGAAAGAAATAGGGATATTACTCCCGTCAATATAAATCACAGCTATTGGGACTTTCTTTGTAACAGAGACTACTTTGCCGTCAGCGACCTCTACTTTGAGCGGCTCAGTCAAAGGGACAACATGTAATTGCAGTCTTCTACGACAGGCCAAAGATACAAAGGAGTAGGTAGCTCCAGAATCAAATAAAACACTAGCAGGGATATAATTAATAAGAAAAGTACCCGTAACGACATCTCCTGCTGCTTTGGCCTCGTCGGCCGTCATCTGAAAAGCCCTGCCTTTCGCGCGGGGTGCGTCATCTCTTTTCAGTCCTCTAGAAGAAGAAGACCCTTTAGCTCCAGCACTTTGTTTGTCTGGGCAATCAGTCAGCTTGTGCCCAGGCTTGTGGCACCGATAACAGACATCCTCCTTAAAACCACACTCAGTCGTAGCGTGGCTCTTCTGCCCGCACCTCCAGCAACGTCTGGTAGAGTTAGAGCACTCACCAGAGTGGTATGTAGGGCACGGATTACACCAAGGAGAATTAGGCCTCGGCTTCTTGGAGGAATCAGTTTTCCCGCCTGCTGAGGATTGTTCTTTGGAAGGACCCGATTTATCAGACGGTTGAAATTTCCTCTTTGACCCTGCACCGGCAGATTCGCCCTTGCAGTATAAACGATCACCTTCCAGTTGTCGAGCTATATCAAAAGCCCGATCCAGTTCAACAGCTGCCCAAACATGAGGGCGAAATTCCAGTGGCAGAGTTGCCACAAACCGCCTTATCTTGGTGGTCTCATCTGGAATCAAATGGGGAACAAACAGCATCTTGTCAGTAAACACGGTTATATGTTCTTCGATCGGCTTATCCCCATTCTGGAGATCATTGAAATCCCTCTCCATTATTTCCAAATCATAATCGGTGCAATACTTCTCCAGCACCTTTTCAGAAAACTGCTCCCAAGTGAGAGCATTCAACACTTCTTTCCGAACCAAAGCTTTAACCGTATCCCACCAGAAGATGGCACGGCCTTTCAGCATTCATACTGCATACTTGACACAGTACTCGGGTTCACACTCACATGATTCAAATACTTGCTCCATCTCCCGGAGCCATTGAATAGTAACTGTGGGGTTATCACTCCCCTGGAATGTCGGAGGATGGCAAGTCAAGAATTTCTTGTATGAACAAGTCTTGTGGGGCTTGTTCAAGGTAGCCTGTAATAAGAGCTCCTTCGTTACTCGAAGATCCTCCTCCAGACGCCTGATAATAGCAGCCTGATCTGGCTCAGGTCTGCCACCACCAATATTATGCTGAGATCTTTGATCCTCAGCCTGATGAGGCATATGAGAAGCATCATCTTCCATCTCTTTCAATGCTTGCCCTGTGTTGCCACGTTTGGCAGACATCTTATATCAACCTTCTATATGACAGAGAAAGAGCAGTTAATACTCAGTCTCACTGACTTAACTTAACAAGTCATCATATAACACTAGCACACATATATCTCTCTCTCAAACCCCCCTTAGGAACACTTCTTTATGGTCGGGCCCGAGCTTGAGATCGAATACTCTTTCAAGTACTCAATTCACTCAAACTTAGGCTCTGATACCTAATTGTAACACCGCTTCTGAATTCAGTTGCTTTAATGACAAAACATATTTTAGCAGCGGAAATTTTTCTTTTTAAAACAACCAAACAGTTATTTACATTAATAACTTCTCAAAACGACATTGGTGTTACCAAGTACAGGAACCGACCATAGTATCATATTACATTATGACATATAATTACAAGTGTTCCACCCACAAAGGGCAATACATTCCCATAAGCAACCCGCCTTGCACGCCATCTAGTCTTTACCTGAAAAGGGAAAACATAGTATCATTAGCTACACTAGCTAGTGATTACATACAATCATAATCATCAATACAGTATGCCATGCGCCATATCATAAACAATCATTGCTAGCTTAGCACATAGCGGTGTGCTGACAAGATCAGTAAGAGTCGTGTCTTGCAGGGTAATCAATCCCGCTCAAAAACTCAGACCGGGGGATCAGACACGACCAATCTGCGCTGGTGGGGGAGCACAAGGCAGTCCACCAAGAATCGTTCATAGAGTCAAAGACTCCACAGGTAATCCAGCTACAACCGGCTGATCACCACTCACGTTAAGGCACTGTGGTTTTGCAGAACCTTGACCCGGGATGCACCCCGAGTCACCGTTAAATCCAGAAATGACCAAAGTCCTGTTAGGATCCAGCTAACCGGCTGACTTAACCATGCGTCAAATAGTCTGCAGACAGGTCGCATACACATATACGTACATTTGATCCCACAGGGATCCATCATCTTACATATAACATCATTAAGCAGTTATTCATGCATAGCATCATTTACTAACTAAGTGGTTCCAAACTGGACCCACTGGCATGCTCCTGACACACATTCTAACATCATACAAGTCACACACCTACCTCTCTGAGCGTACCTACAAAAGCAAGTTAGTCATAGTGCATTCACACAATCACTTAGCAGGCAAGCCTTACTCTACCGAGTCTCATGATCGTAGGCACTCACCTGAGCTGTTACTAGGCACATGTATTCGACTTGAATCCTCTAACCAGTTCATCTAGCATATCATACTTACATCAATCATTTACATGTGCATTCAAGACTTCACAAAACAACATTCAACTTTGGACATTACACAAATCCGCTAGAACTGTCGGATTTGGGGAAATCCGATGGTTCTGTCGGATTCATGAAATCCGACACTTCAAACCATGAAATCCGATACTTAACATTCGGATTCCAACACTTATGAATTCTAACCATGCACACAAAATCCGACACTTGCGGATTCCGATACTTAGAAGGAAATCCGATACTTCCATTGAAATCCGATACTTATCGGATTCCGACACTTAGAATCCGGAACTATAGAAATCCGATAACTTGCGGATTCAGGAAATCCAACAACTTGCGGATTCCACACAAGGAATTCAAAACATGAAATCTGACAGAGTTTCGGAATCCGACACTTCTATCGGATTCCGATAATTCCTTCGGTTTCCATCACATTCGGATTCCAACAACTTCATAGTTGCGGAATCCGACAACTTCATCAACTGTAATTCCGATAACTTCATTTGATCATCTAAACAACTTCATTGTGGCTTACTTTAAGCCCAGAACATCATAACATCATCATCTAATCATCATGCACACATGAAATCCCAACAAGAACACCATATATACCAAAACCCACTTTAAAGTAAGCTTTTGCATGTTCTTCATGGTGTTCTTGCATGATTTCATGATTGTAATATTCATGAAATCTTCTAACATCATTGATTCTAAGTTGCTAACCTTTTGTAGATTAAAAAACCGAGAATTCTTGTTCTTCTTTCTTCTCTTCTGGAAATCCGAGAGAGCAACGAGAGGATAGAGAGATGAGAGAAAAGCTTGCGGTTTTGGGTGTGTGTTTGCGATGTTTGACTTTAGTCAACAACCACACACATATACATTTCTAATTTCCAGAGGCGGTTGCCTCTTTCTTCACTATGGGTTTTCCTCTTCTTTTTTTTCTAACTAACTAATTACATACACACTTAACATACATACGTATTTAACATGCATGCATACGTACATACATATAAACACATAATTAAACATGCACTTGTATTCACATAATTCAACAAGTACACATAAAATACTTCTTAATACAATAACTATACATACATACGTACTAATTACAACTAGGCCCAAGTTGAGGATGTTACATGAAATCACAACAAATTCAAAACTTTATAATAAAATCATTTTGAAAAAAACTTTGATGATTAAATTGAAATTGAACGAAAACGTTGATGATTAAACCATTTTTCACCCAAATAAAAACTATCAAAAATGCAGGGGAGTTCATTAATTGGTTTCACCCGAAAATCCACCCAATCTATATAATTTTGGGTTAATTGGTTATGGCTTAATTATTGGATTTGGATTGGTTATTTAGATACACCCGGATATTTAATCGGATTATGGTTTGGATTTGGATTTTAAGTTTTCCTTTGGGTCCGACCGAATACCCGAATAAATAAAGGGATTACGTTTTAACTTTTATGATATATATATATATATAAATAATTTATTTCATTTAAGTTTCTTTATGAATTATTGAATATGATAATAATGCTTTAAAAACTTTTGTGGCTAACAAAAGTCAAGTATCTATGTTTTTAAAAATTATAGTAATATAATGGTTTTGGCAGATTACTTGATTAGTTTGACCTAACATAGTAACTTGAGTTATTTAAATTTGGTGATCTTGTGGTCAAGTGCCAAGTGTGTGACTAATTGTAAGTCTTGTATGTGTTTTTTTGGTAAATTTCTTACTTGGTTTTGCACAGTCCGAACCAATTAAACTAATGGTTATTCGGTTGGATTGGTTTGATTTAGTATACTTTTGGTTTGTATAATGGCCGGTTAATATTTTTTCTAAAATCCAATTAAACCGAGCTGATTAAATCTATAAAACCGACAACGGATCGATTGAACATCCCTACAAAAATGGTATTCATAACTCAATTTGGACATGGTTTAAATGAAAAATTTATAAACATTATAAATTATTTAATTTATTTATCAACTAATTATGATAGAAGAAAAATAGTATAAATAGAGTCGTGAATAAAATAAAGGGAAACTAAGTCAGAAAGTACTAAATAATAAGATTTATAAACCAAGTTAAGGTAATTAATAACTAATGTATTGAAAAATGTAATGTACATATTGGTTTTTGGTAACAATTAGTTATGACTTGATATATAATTATTGTATGTAAATATTGATCAATTGGTTGATATTGATAAACCTAAAAAATAACTTAGTATTTTTAAGTTTTCTGTTTTTCGTTTAACCATCTGTCTCTAAAATCATAAATCGTACCCAAATCGAAAACCGAAATTTTTTAGGTTCGGCTAATCAAACCGAAAAAAATATATTATTTGGTTTGGTTAACCTAAATTTCAATATGTTTTTTGATTTTAGACATTTTGAACACCCCTATCACCCTCCACACTTCAACCCATGGGTGAGGGGCTCATATTGCTGCTCCGTGAACCCGTAAATCCTAGTCTCTCTCTCTCTTCCTTTTCTATATCTTTCTCCTCTCTACCTTTTTTATTTCTCTAAACTAAAAAAAAGATTTTGTGGGATAAACATTGGGGTTCATGAGTTGGAAGAGGCTTGATAGAAGGATGAAAGTGGAAGATGAAGCACGTTGCGCTGATATAACATATTAAAATACTTTAGCTTTCCATTCCACACCTAAAAAAAATAAAGGATTTACATTATGTGCTTCCCATGTGTTCTAAAGTCAAGTTTAATGTTGTGGCCTTGTTTAGACCTGCTTCATTCTATTTAAAGCTTACAGATAATTCTATGTGTATGGTCGTGAGGTGTGTTGACCCCACTACTTTTTTCCTTTTTTAGTAAGTATGTGTATAAAATTTTCTGGACCTCTCTAAAATAAGTGAATAGACCCTTAAGTTAAGTTGAACCTAATTAAATAATGAAGAAATGAAAAAAAGGACGTGAAATTAAGATTCGTCAAAGGCTCAAACCTTTAACCATAAAGTTGAAAAATATTAAACCTTGTCATTTCTGAATCATCCCTCTCCATGATTCAAACTCTAAATAACTGCTAAGTTGCCGGTCTACAGTATCGGTTGACTGTTGTCTAGTGTCAATTCTCCCTTCTACAAGCCCTCACGCCCGGAGTTGAAATTTGAAGGAGAAAGAGTGAAGAAATCAATGCATCAAAGTTCTTGAAAGAGAAATAGCTAGTGAACAATGTGACAGAGATAAAGAGTGCAGATGGTGGGAAATGTGAAAAGACACTCATAGACACAATATTAATAGAGTGTTAGAGTTGTATATGGTGGAAATTGTGATCGTAGACACAAGTACAAAGTAAGACTTTTTTTAGATTTTGTTAAATACTAACTATTCAAAATTTGATAATTAGTGATTGTTGTTTCGTAATTTTTTTGTTGATTAATTTGGTTTACTCTAGTTTTAACATAATTAAACTATTTTGGTTATAATCTTGAGGTTTTTAAAAAATAAGTGAATCTAGTTTGATCGATTCTTAATTAAAAATAACTATTTTATCCGTTACCTAATCCTCATAATATAATCACTTTATCATGTAAATTGTTGGACCTCGGTAGGTTTAAATTCTGGATTCACCACTGCTAAAAGGGGTGTTTTTTATAGCGTTTTGAAAATATACCGTATAATAATAACAACAACAACACTAATACTAATAGAAGAATGTTCAATATAGTCTATGATTAATTCATAGTCCTAAGGGGCTAATTTTATCCTTTGGATCAATGTCATCAATGGTTCAGATTAAATTTTAAAAATTTTGGCGGTGTGGCAATTTCGTAATTTTTCGTAATTCACATGTGATGTTTTTACAAATCACATGTGATTGTATACTGAAATACTTGTAATTGAATATTAAAATTTCAGAACTACGTTTTTAAAGTGGATTTTATTAAACACAACTCAATACTAATAATACTAATAATAATAATGTTTTAAAAATATACCATATAATCAGACATGACAAAACGTACTGTATAATAATAATGTTTGAATTGTATTATGTTATTTGATTTGATATCACAATAATGAAAATCAAAACCCGAATAATGTTGTTTGATGATATTTCACTTTATGCAGGATCCTTTGTTTTTTCCTTCTTCGTTTTTTTACATAGTTTATTGATTTCTTGTATTTAATAGCAAGGCTGGTAATTTTTATGTTGACACTACACTCGATCCGAACGCGATACGAAAAAGTGACACGAACTTAAAACGTGTCAAAAGCGAGTTGACATGAAGTAGACAGGAAAATAAATACGCTGTTAATCTAACAACCCGAAAGTGACCGGTTTAAGAGTAACCTATAACATTATAAAATCTACACTTAAAATTTAAATTTTTAAAAGAAGATTATGAATTCAAATAATAGAGTGATATCTTAGGGCAACAAAACCTGACAAACAAAAATACAAATCCCTTAAACGTTAAAAATTTAAAATAAACAATAAAATAACTTTTTTAATAATGATTTTCTTTATATATATGAGAGAGATTGTAAATATTGATCAATTGGTTGGTATTGATAAACCTAAAAAATAACTTAGTATTTTTAAATTTTTTGTTTTTCCGTTAACCATCCTTCTCTAAAATCATAATCGTACCCGAACCGCTAACCGAATTTTTTAGGTTCGGGTAATCAAACCGAAAAAATATAATATTCGGTTCGGTTAACTTAAATTTCGGTATATTTTTAGGTTTGAGAGATTTTGAACACCCCTATCACTTAACAAACTAGAGATCTAATTTCGGTATGTTTTTCCGGTAATCATCCTTTTAATGCCTTTTAATGTTGTGCCCTTGTTTAGACATACTTTATTGTAATTAAAGCTTATAAACATGATATGAATTATGATGTTAGATTATGGAC
>JARJIL010000004.1:96686646-96898007 GCA_038502395.1 Dittrichia graveolens
GGGTAATTCTGTCATTTTACATGACTGAAATCAAATTCATCCACATTATCTGCGAATCAAACATAATATGGAAATAGAATCCAATTTCATTTCTTGCCAACCAAATAGATTACAGATTTAAATTCCAATTCCTAACATATTCCAATTCTTTCACAGATTCCAATTCCTTCAGAAACATTTCGCGAACCAAACGCCACCTAAAACTTGTAAGAATATTAATAGTAGAAATCATAACTATTCCATGAAAGATTTATTTTCATAACATATCATCATTGCTACAATTACATTCTCTTAACTTCACTTGTTTAGATTGAACACGTACACGATCTACTTATTCCAACTTGTAATCATCAAATCAAATTCCTTATTTCATATCAAGGCAAATATCTTAAGCATAGGCAAAAGTTCAAACGATAACTGTTTTTCGTACGAGAACCGCAAGAATCAATTTAACCATCCAATTCCCCCTCTTTCAATTGGACTGCCCACCCATAAATTCCTTACATGTACCCTGTCACACTCAATCCCCCTACACTCTTCATCCATGAATTCCATTATCCAAAATGAACGACCAAGATTGGTTTTTGTAGTTCTCGTACGAAAAACAGTTCTCTTTAAACTCTCCCCTTAAGCATATACACCCATATGTAGTCTCTAATCACTTGGTCATATCTTTATTATTTATTTAGTACTTTAATATTATATAAGTATTGAAGATGACTCTTTTTTACACACACACTTTATATAATAAGTTCATAACCAGCGAGTCCATATTTAGTTTATCATTAGGTATTTCATCAATCATGACATCTTCTGCCATTCATATTTGTAGCATTGTCTTGGGATGAATAGTCATCAATTTTATGATTTTATTGGGTAGGTAAGTATTCTTTATAATTCTTTGTTTTTGTCATATATAAATTACCCGTTACTTATAATCAATTCATAAAAAATAACTATTCATTTCAATTTTCATTTTATTTCAATTTTATTTTTTATTCTTTACTTTATATAATTGCATTTGATCTTCATTTTTTAATTTTCATCCACAAATAGATTTTTACTTTTCACATTCAATTTATATAAGATTACATTTTAACTCATTACATAATTTATAATTTCATCATCATCATCATCATTATTATTATTTTTTGTTATAACTACTACTATTAAATATGTTTTTGGACCAAACTAGATTGCATAAAACTCTAAAGCTAGAAGTATAAGTGAATGTGTTAAACACATAAGATATGTAAGTGGAAAATTTAACATGGGACAAGATGGAAAATTAACAAATGAAAAATGCTTACAGTAATTTAATAAATTGACATGGATATGAAAATTATACATTTAGTTTTGTACAATATATAAATAAAATAATATTACAAATGACACCATAAAATATCTAAGTTTACAACTACATATGTTGGATAAATGTTAAGTTATGTTAGTGGAATCTAACTTAATTGAAGGCTAAATTAGTGATTTAGTTTTGCATTTAATTTATCAATCTATAATTTATATGATGATAAAACATTTAAGTTACATGGAGCTAGCATCATCTCAGATTTTTTCATACATGTTTACTTTATATGTATATTGCTTTTAGATATATTTTTTATGTAACAAACTCTTAAATATCATATTTTTATTAAGATATTTATATACCAAATTTATCTCAAATTTCTATTGTGTGTAAGCAAATATAAATATAACTTCTAAAAGATTAGTACAACAAAAGGTAAGATTTTTATATGATACAAACAACCATATGTAAACATATTTATTTAAATTATAGCATCTATGAATTGTATTTCTATTAAAGATCTTTGTTGCTTTTCTTTACATATTTTTGAAGTCTGGAGAATCATTTTAATAACAAGTGTTATGACTGGTTTCTTCATTTATACATGTGACACAAAAGTTTTCCAACTAATTCAAAATTATTCTTTTTCAATTATCTAATTATAATTCAATAAAATTCTTATTTATATTTCAAATTTTGCCTTATTAATCAAAGTATACATAAATAATTAGATGAATTATATTTCAACTTTACATCTTTTAACATGTCTCTAGTTTTAGAATGAATTAGTGTAACACCCTAGACACCGGCCTAGTAGGATACGTGTTGTGGTATGTGTGCTATTTGTTTATTTGCTTTATTTAGAGAATTTATTATATTAAATTAAAGCCACGAGGTTAAAAAAGGGAAAATATATATTTTATATTTTTATGTGTTTTATTATTTATATGAATTCGTTTTTAAATAAGGGTCACGAATAATATCTCGTTAATATATAATTGAGTAAGACTGCTTAATTAATTGTGAGTTAGAAGACAGATAAGTGCATTGTGTGTGTTTAGTCGTGAGTCATAAGCCAGCCACATGACACCTCTTTATTCTTCTCATTTGTTCTTATCCTTTCTTTGTGTTCTTGATTTGCTTTGAAGAACAATTAGTGGCAACCTTCAATTCATTGATTTCTTGCATATTTGTGTTGGATTTATTCCAAATTAAATGTTAGCATTGTTCTTGATATGGTTCTTGCTTCATACCATGCTTTTCTTGTTCAAAGTAGGGTTATTGATTTTGGGTATTTGACTAATTGATGAAATTAGTTTGGTTTGATGATTGGTAGTAGTTATATGATGTTATGGTACTGATTTTATGTTCAAATTATATGATATTATGGATTAAAGCATAGAATTCCATTAATGGATGTTGAGGTTGAAGATGGAATTGGGTTTTGTTGATTTGATGATGTTAATGTGTTTGTAGTTATGATTTACATGCTATATGAGTTTGGTTATGTTAGACAACTACTACATGTATATTTCTAGAATTGTAAACTGAGTTTTTGGGTGTTTATAGTATGCTGGAACAAAGATGTGTTAACTGCAGGTCTTGTTGTTGTTCGGCCCCCGACGCGCCGCGTACAAGGCATGAGACGCGACGCGTTTCATGCTGACAGGCCTAATCTTATTTGTTTTCTGCATTGATTCTATGGTTTTATGTTATAATAGTTTAAACTTATTTCTAACATGATTTATATGTTGTACTTGGGTTTGTTTGTTGGTGGTTAGCATATATGGTTGTTAATTGAGATAAATGCCTACTTTAATTTCAAGAAACGGACTTAGATGACTCGTATTCGTGTTCGGTTGATTCCTACATGTTTTCTATCATATATATAGTGATCTTAGACTGTTGGACATGTATTTCAATCTGGTCTAACATGCTAGGCATAACGGGTTGGTTTTGACCCGTTTGCGAGTAAATTATTATATATATATATATACACACGTTGAAAGTGTTTTAATGCTTGCTACATGTTTATTATCATGTAAGTAGGTTGCATGTGTAACACCGTAAATTCTCAAGCCATTTTTTTTAAACCGCTGCGGAAGCGTTAACTGATTTCATTTAATCAAATACAAAGTACAAAGTACTTTTTACAAACATCACGTCAAGTTGTGTTACAAAATATTTACAAACATGGCTCGTCTCTTCTCAAAACATAGTTATCAGAGCGTTGGTCAAATTTCCCTTCCCCGAAAACAACGCTAAACAGCCAGACCTGCAAAAAGCAATCAACTGAGGGGAATTAGCACAAAGCTAAGTGAATGGAAGCTACAAACAAGCATCTCAAACAACAAGCACGAGCAAACCGATCTCAACAGATCAAACAATCAATCGCAAGCCAATCCAATCTCTAGAGGAACGGCGGTTCTGCAAAACCTGCAACCGATGCGGGCCAAAGCAAAGGTTTACCGTTAGCTATTTGCTACTTGGTACAGTTAAAGCCCCTTCTACTGCAACAAATGCATAGAAAGTCTAGAACCGTGCAACCAATAGCAGATAGCCCAGCCCAAAACATGCGATAGCTGACCCCCAACCATGTACGCATATAATTAACCATACGTACAGGTCTCGCCACGTGCACATATAATTAACCATGTACACTGGCCACGCAACGATCCAAACAATCCTAATCAACAAGCAACAATCAACGAATCACATTTACACAGTCTGTCAACACATACCAAATAACACATTCCATACTGGCAATTCAACTTAAATAGTTCATCATGGCATCTTAGACTAAACAGTCTAACAAGGCAACTCAGACTCAACAGTCTATCATGGCAACTCAGACTAAACAGTCTAGCAAGGCAACTTAGACTAAACAGTCTATCATGTCAACTTAGACTAAACAGTCTATCATGGCAAATCCAAATCATAACAATATCTCAATACATGTAACCACAAATGTTACCGCCATCACCACTCGTGAGTACACTTCCACTCACCTCAGTCCACGTTCCCGTCTGCTCAGTTGTCTAATATCACTGAGTCTTTGCAAATCCTGAGAACACAACAAACCGAAGTCAATCTCTGATAAATATATATCCACAATATATATTTATATCTCTATATAACTTGTAAAAAACATACAATAATCATATAATCAATAACCTATCACATGCCACACGAATACAAAGCAAAACAAACAAAAATCCTCAAAATGGTCTGTCGCGCCGCGACCAAACCAAGTGTCGCGCCGCGACGATACTCGGATTTGGGTTCCGGATTTCCGGAATCGGATTTCGGGTTGCGGATTTCAGGGTTCCGGATTTACTATTGTCGGATTTCGAAGGACCCGGATTTTGGGGTGTCGCGCCGCGACGCGTCGCGGATTTACTTTCTCCCTCCTTGAACTGTCGGATTTCCAGCCAACTTACACAAATATTTCATTTTCCAACTTTCATTTTCTCAATCAAAAACACTACTAACAAGCATGAAACTTCATATAACATCACAACAAACATGTATAACTCATCAAGTCTAATTAAAATCCATTATCCATCAAAACCCATAAATCAAGTTTTGAGCTCCAAGTTCCTATCATGGTGGTTCTTCATTCTAGCATGTATTTCAACATATAATCACATCAAAACAATCCATAACATCATATAAACACATACCAATCTTCAGTTTGAATTATGATTCACTAAATCCTCAACTTGAAAATCCAAGTTTTGTTCTTTCTTAGCTTTCTTCAACAGGAAGTTTATCAAACACACACTTTCACCTTTACTATGTGCCAATAAAATGCAATCCACGTATTCATATATTCATTTCATTCAAAGCACGAGGTGGCTTTCACTTTCCTTACATACATACATATATACATACATGACATGCTACACATACATCCATCCTTCTTAAACTTTTCTTTCTTTCCTTTTAAATTCTATTAGCTCCAGTAACACAAATATATATTCATGAATATATTTTCAATTTTATCCAACACTTAATCAATTAATCACATAATCAACTTATGCAAAATAAATATGAAATCACCTGCCGCTAGCCCGCTAATCAACTAGCCCGGGTTTGCGGATGTTACAAATCTTCCGTCCTTTAGGGGATTCCGTCCTCGGAATCCTATAGCACATATCAAACGGATTCCTCATTCTTCACATTCATTCATCACTGACTGTCAATTCAATTGTAACTCATACATATCTTCATCTTACCATCAGCCACCTAAATTTCTTTCTACCTGTCTTTCTCAGTTTACAACCATCAACTCTTTATCAATTTATCCTTCAACCTCTTCTTCAATTCTATATTCAACTCAACACGTAACTCATAGATTCAATTAGTCTGTCTTTCAACTCATTCTCTTTCACATTCCAGCATATAGTCAAGTTCAATGAATCTGTTGAATACTCACTCATAGTGCCCTGTTTATCTTAAATAACAAGTTTCACGTACATTTCATTCAATGTATGTCATGTAAAATACTCACACATCGCTTTCTTCTTACTTTCAACTAACATGTCAAAACACTGTCAGGACATTATCTGGATATTTACATACAACAACTCACACTGATAGGTTGACATCCACTTGATAAAATTCACATCCTGTCAATATAATCAATTGTTTATAAATTCCACGAAACATCAAAATTCAATACATAAACAAGTTCATTTACACATATCTGCACAACTCTTCTACTGCACTATCCAACAACGATTCAGTCACACTGTTCATTTCACGTCTCAACTCTTGTAATGAAATCATTTAGAAATTGATCACTGTATCTCAATCTTTTATCAGCAGCCTCAACATATAAAACATCATATCTTCAAATCATCTTGTCACAATATAATTTGCCCAACCAAGGCTATCTCAATAGTAATATAATACAAGCACTTCTTACTGGTCAATAATCACTCATGATATATCCAAATTCCTTCTCATATAATAAATCGGGCATCAACTCCATCGTAACTTGTTTTCACAATCATTCCGATACCATCAGTACGCAATTTTGCTCAACAATACCGTCTTACTGGCAATTACCCGTAATATATCCTGATTTCATCATGTAAAGTAAATTACATATAAACTTCATCGCAGCTCACTTCCATCATTTTGGTATATTAACTCATCTCAACAGTTCATAATTTTCTGATACTTCGCCTTAACTCATACGCAATCATGTCATTTTTACGAAATTGTAACACCGCCATTTCGAGAACCAGATTTTTGTTTTTAAAACAATTATTTATCTTATTTAATTGAAAACACGCAGCGGAAATAGAAAACACGTGGCAAATATATTACAAACCAAAAGATGCCACATACAAGTTCGGTGTTACTGTTACTTTTCCGGTCGGCCATTATTAAATACAAAGAAACATTATATCAGAGTTATTACAGACAAAGTGTTCCTCCTATGAAAACAAACTACCCGCAGGGTCCCAAGCTCACTGAGGATCACCTGCACATGTAGGGTGTAGCATCTATTAGCTATAATAGCTAGTGAGTACTCAAATAGCATATGATTAACATAAATACATCACATATCATCAATCATGCTCAGATAGTTCTATCCTAGCATCTCGCGATGAGTTGGCGTAGTCAGGAGGTAACATATCTTGCAGGGGAGCTAACCCGGCTCAATGCACCAAACTGGGGTACCAAGCACATCAACCGCCCCGGTGGGGGAGCTATACAGCGTCCACCGTTGCGTTTTGGAATCCGCAGATTCCTCTGTTGTACAGCCGCAGCTATACCCAAAGAGGACAGCTTTGTCCTTAATTAGAACAGCTTTGTTCTCGCATGACAGCTTTGTCCATAGGATCCGAATCAACCCCAAACAAACAATTGATTCAATCGAATCATCAGTCAATGCGCGCATATAAATTCAATACTCATCATAGCATACACCTACTCAAGTGCATACTATACTGTGTCAACATGGTATATTCTAGCATCATCATGCAATCCTACACTTGAATAAGTGCGTGTACAAATCATGGTTTACAATTATGTAATCATTGTTAATATATGTTATAGGTATATTAATCGTTATGTTATCAGGCACTCACCTGTCGAGTTAGAATACTTCTCTCTACGATACTGTAGCTTCTGGATCAATCGGAATACCTAAACAAGGTTTACAGCTATTAAAACCTTGTAAAACAAATTCTGCCAGGGGCAGGGCACGCCCGTACCTTGTCAAGGCATGCACGTGCCTGGCGTGGCACGCCCTGGGTACGCCCCGTACCTGGGTCTCAGGTACACCCCGTGACTTCAGGGTACCCCCAGGCTCGCTAGGGTTAGGCACGCCCCGTACCCTTGGGAGGTACATCCGTGCCTCCTAGGTACGCCCTAAGGTACGGTCTGTTCTTGAGAGGCACACCCGTGCCCTTCAATGTACAGCAGCAGGTTCGTGTAGAACCTGCTGTTTTCCATACATAAACATACCAAAACTCAACCAGAGTATTACCAATCGGTTTCTAAGGTTCACATATCAAAATACTCATCAAAAACAACTCAAAGGTACCATTTTTACATATCAAAACATCAAAATCAGAACATGGGACCAAAATCATCATTTTGACCCATTAGCCACTTTAATTCTCAAAATTCATTCAAACCTTCATTTTAATTATAGACTTTGATTCCTATCAGCTTAGAAACTCCTTAGAAACAGATTGGCAATCTTAGAAACACAGATTGGGATCAAAATCATTGAAACCCAATTTAGAACCTAACTTGGTGAAAATAAAGAACAAGGAATTCAACTCACTTGAAGATGGAGATGAGTAGGAATTGATTACAGCTAATTGAACTTGGATTTAACACTTGAATTCAGCAACAAAAATCAGATTGCAAGAATCTTCAATGAGCTCCTCTTGAAAGGCTTGAAACACAAGAACACACAATAAGTCAAAACACAAAGTCTGTGTTTTGTTTAAGAGGTGGTCACGTGTGATGCCCACTTGTGGGTTATGCATATCCACAAGTAGGTATCTTGTTCCCCTTTCCAACTTACAACTTTACGCACGAGTACCCGTTTTAACCAACGGGATATTTTTGGAAACCTCGTTCTAAACCATTTAATAATTCATTATAATTATCTATTTTCAATAATATTTTTAATATTATCATTTCATTATTATTTTCTTATTTAATCAACAATATATTTTTATTTTAATTCCTTTTATTCAATATTTACTAGAAATTCTAGACGTACCAGATTCGAACACGACTAGGCCCATTTTGAGGTTGTTACAAATCTACCCCCCTTAAAAAAAATTCCGTCCTCGGAATCTACTTTAAGTGAACAGGTGGGGATAGCGGGCCCTCATATCCTCCTTGGTCTCCCATGTCATGTTAGACCCGAGGTTGTGCTTCCATTTGACCAAGACCAGCTGAATAGTCTTCTTTCTCAGCCGTTTGGTCTTCGTGTTCAGAATCTCGACGGGTTCTTCCACGAGCCGTGTAGAAGAATCAACTTTCAGATCATACAGAGGTAGAATCTGATCTTCAACCACCTTGCACTTACGAAGATAGCAGACATTAAAGGTATTGTGAATACCTGATAGCTCTGGAGGTAACTCCAAAGATACTGTCTGCTCGTTGACTTTCTGGATAATTCTGAAAGGACCAATATATCTCGGACTCAGCTTTCCCTTCTTGCCAAATCTGATAACACCCATCCAGGGAGAAACCTTCAAGAATACCCGATCACCAATTTCAAAGGTAACCGGCCTGCGTTTAGGATCAACATACATCTTTTGCCTATCCCTAGCTGCTTTAAGCTTCTCACGTGCAAGCTTAACTTTATCTGCTGTAATCTGGACCAGATCAGGTCCAGCATATTGCTTCTTTCCTGGTTCAAGCCAACAGGTAGGTGTGCGACAACGCCTACCATAAAGCATCTCATACGGTGGCATACCGATACTAGAATGATATGAGTTGTTATAAGAAAACTCAATCAAAGGCAAATGAGAATCCCATGAGCCACCGTATTCAAGCACACATGCGCGTAGCATGTCTTCAAGAGTTTGGATAGTCCTTTCGGACTGTCCGTCTATCTACGGATGGTATGCGGTACTCAAATGAACACGAGTACCGAGCTCCCGTTGAAGACTGCTCCAAAAGTGTGAAACAAATCGTGTATCCCTAACAGAGACAATAGATAGAGGAACACCGTGTCGAGCAACAATTTCATTTATATAGATCTGAGCAAGTCTGGGCATAGAAGAAGATTCATTCACAGCTAGAAAATACTCATCAAAAACAACTCAAAGGTACCATTTTTACATATCAAAACATCAAAATCAGAACTTGGGACCAAAATCATCATTTTGACCCATTAGCCACTTTAATTCTCAAAATTCATTCAAACCTTCATTTTAATTACAGACTTTGATTCCTATCAGCTTAGAAACTCCTTAGAAACAGATTGGCAATCTTAGAAACACAGATTGGGATCAAAATCATTGAAACACAATTTAGAACCTAACTTGGTGAAAATAAAGAACAAGGAATTCAACTCACTTGAAGATGGAGATGAGTAGGAATTGATTACAGCTAATTGAACTTGGATTTAACACTTGAATTCAGCAACAAAAATCAGATTGCAAGAATCATTAATGAGCTCCTCTTGAAAGGCTTGAAACACAAGAACACACAATAAGTCAAAACACAAAGTCTGTGTTTTGTTTAAGAGGTGGTCACGTGTGATGCCCACTTGTGGGTTATGCATATCCACAAGTGGGTATCTTGTTCCCCTTTCCAACTTACAACTTTACGCACGAGTACCCGTTTTAACCAATGGAGATATTTTTGGAAACCTCGTTCTAAACCATTTAATAATTCATTATTATTATCTATTTTCAATAATATTTTTAATATTATCATTTCATTATTATTTTCTTATTTAATCAACAATATATTTTTATTTTAATTCCTTTTATTCAATATTTATTAGAAATTCTAGACGTACCAGATTCGAACACGACTAGGTCAATTTTGAGGTTGTTACAGAAATATATCATGTTCACTCCTTCAGTAATTCATCAATTAAATACTCTGTATGGCATTATATCATTTAGCCCTTGCAAGTGCACTGGCAATCTAGTTTCATAAGTCCTGTTCGAATTAAATTTCAAATTCCAAGCAAAGGCACTTTCCTAACAAAGGCAAGTCATATATAAAATCCACAAGTCTTCATTCCACATGTTCAGACCATTACATTATTCTTTCAAATCACACACGTCTTCAGTTCACAGATAACTACTATCATTTAATCAATTCTTTCACATACATAACTTCTTATAATTAAATGTCAATTACATCTTTTTACTCAAACAATCTTGTACATTTCAGATTTATCCAATCTATAGCAATCAATCTCTTTCTCATATCTCAATCATTAAGTCATCAATTTCCAGTATAAAGGCAATTTCAATTTCGTTCATCAAGTCGCGTATACTTCAATCTACATAACTGCAGTGTTATTATCATAAACTCCCTCATATTTTCACATATCTACTAGCAATTATCCCTCCCAGATAATATTCAAACCCCTCTTTCACATTCTTCTATTCATTCTGAACTCTGTCTCTGTCATATATATTCAATTTATCTGTCTATAAGCATTCGCTTCTTCTTTTTAATACTCATGTCAATTACACATACCATTCATTACGATCAACACTTCTCACATAATTAGTACAAACATATCATGTACAGTCTTCAAGTCATGGGTTAAATCATTCTTCTCAAATTCTTTACTATAAGGCATAAATCACTCTTTAATCTCATAGCATAACATCATTTATTGATCCAACAGTTTCCATATCTCAACATACCCTAATCTCTTCAGATTCATCATTCATCATCACAAATTATCTTTACCCAGTAGTTTTAATATCAAAAGTTCGTAATCTCAATCATATCTTCATCAAAACATTTCTTGGTTCACGCCAATTTCTTTCAAATCTCCACAACTTATTCTCTTCCCCTCATCTTTGCACAAACACATATATACACATATACAAATACAACATGCTTAAACAAATACCAATTACAGAACAGTCGTACAACGCATTGCATAACATGCAATTTTAACTAATCTTAAATATTCTTTCCTTAGCATACCGTACTTAATTCACATTTCACATATCACATACACGCCATCATCATTTCCTGACAGTAATACCAGACATTTTCATGATAACATAATATCAATCACCTTTACTTCTAAAGAATCATACTCTTTCAGAAGCAAACACATACACTTAGCACACTTAGGCATCAAACATCAACAATTAACTCTAAAGTTAAATAACATATGCACAAATATAAGAGTTATCAAAACGTACCCGTCATATCATTGTTGATATCAACATCGTCATCATTCATCATATCAAAAGTCCCACCCTCTGGCACAGAAGGGTTCTTTCTCTTTCGTCCAACTACTGACGAGGATCCCCCACCTGCATCCACTCCTGACACCGACCCCATTTTCCTTGCCTCTGTACATTCATTCGTATGATGACCCTCTTTCTGACAATTCCAACACACACCTCGAGAGAAACCACATTCCTTAATCTCATGTCCAAATAATCCACATCGAATGCAACGCAAAGTCTGGGGTGTGCAAGGCCCTGTATGAACAAATCTACACCGGCGGCACCACAACGAACTCTGTTTAGGTCTACTTACCTTAGATTTCTTATTTCGATTCTTCTGTTTCTCGCCACTCTGCCCAGTCTGCCCACTCTGTCTTTGTGGTTCACTAACACGTTCAATCATTGATTTATGCTGCAAGATACACGCTCTATCCATTCTATCTCTTTCCTTTCCATCACCCTCAGCCGACTTGGCTAGAGTAAATGCTTGTGATAAAGTACTTGCCCATCTTGTAGTACTTCGATATTCTGGAAGCAAAGCTCCCACAAAATATTGTATCTTTGTTGCCTCATCTGGCACCCACTGTTTCACAAATCGCAGTCTCTCATTGAATTGTTTAATCAAATCATCTACTGTCATGTCTCTTGTCATCTTCACATCCATAAACTCTTTTATGATTTTCTCAATCTCAAATGAACTACAATATCGCTCATATAGCTTCTCTTGAAATTGATTCCAAGTGATACTTTCCTGTTGTGCTTCAGTAAAATGCCCAGTTAATGAATCCCACCATACCATCGCATCACCTTTGAGCATACGAGTCGCAAATTTAACTCTGGATTCATCCTCACAATTGCATGCATCAAGAGTTCTTACCATCTCTCGCAACCAATTCAAAGTCTCGTTCGGATCAGTATTTCCATAATATCTCGATGGTTTACAATCCAAAAATTGCTTGTACGAACAAGTTTGTTTAAATCTCGGGTATCCAAAAGGATAGTCTCCCTGTAAGGTGGAAGGATTGAAAAATAACGGTTGCGTCACTTTAGTTACCGGAGGAAACGGAGCAGTAACCGGCAAAGTAGTAGATTGGGTAACAACAGTTGTTGGTATCTGTGATGACATATTTGGATTAATCCTCTCTCTTCCGATACCACGAACTATATCTCTGAGTTCCTGAAGTTCATCCTCTAACTTGCGAATATATGCCTCTCGATCATTTTCCTGTTCATAACCTGAAGTACCCTCACGATTCGTCATATCCATAGTGTCAATCACTGAAGTCTCAACCGCCGTTTGGGTCACAGGAGGATCAGCAGGGGTATCTCTGTCAGCCATATCTGTACAATCACATCATCTCACAATCTCATTAGATAAACCGTTAGTACATAACATACTAACAAACAAACAGCTTCACCAATTCACTCTAATTCCCCCAAGGAAAGTTTGACCCAACACAAGCCAAGATTTGGGAATGCAACACTCTAGCCGTGCCTGCATCGCCAAACCAAGGCTTTGATACCAACTTGTAATACCGTAAATTCTCAAGCCATTTTTTTAAACCGCTGCGGAAGCGTTAACTGATTTCATTTAATCAAATACAAAGTACAAGGTACTTTTTACAAACATCACGTCAAGTTGTGTTACAAAATATTTACAAACGTGGCTCGTCTCTTCTCAAAACATAGGTATCAGAGCGTTGGTCAAATTTCCCTTCCCCGAAAACAACGCTAAACAGCCAGACCTGCAAAAAGCAATCAACTGAGGGGAATTAGCACAAAGCTAAGTGAATGGAAGCTACAAACAAGCATCTCAAACAACAAGCACGAGCAAACTGATCTCAACAGATCAAACAATCAATCGCAAGCCAATCCAATCTCTAGAGGAACGGCGGTTCTGCAGAACCTGCAACCGATGCGGGCCAAATCAAAGGTTTACCGTTAGCTATTTGCCACTTGGTACAGTTAAAGCCCCTTCTACTGCAACAAATGCATAGAAAGTCTAGAACTGTGCAACCAATAGTAGATAGCCCAGCCCAAAACATGCGATAGCTGACCCCCAACCATGTACGCATATAATTAACCATACGTACAGGTCTCGCCACGTGCACATATAATTAACCATGTACACTGGCCACGCAACGATCCAAACAATCCCAATCAACAAGCAACAATCAACGAATCACATTTACACAGTCTGTCAACACATACCAAATAACACATTCCATACTGGCAATTCAACTTAAATAGTTCATCATGGCATCTTAGACTAAACAGTCTAACAAGGCAACTCAGACTCAACAGTCTATCATGGCAACTCAGACTAAACAGTCTAGCAAGGCAACTTAGACTAAACAGTCTATCATGTCAACTTAGACTAAACAGTCTATCATGGCAAATCCAAATCATAACAATATCTCAATACATGTAACCACAAATGTTACCGTCATCACCACTCGTGAGTACACTTCCACTCACCTCAGTCCACGTTCCCGTCTGCTCAGTTGTCTAATATCACTGAGTCTTTGCAAATCCTGAGAACACAACAAACCGAAGTCAATCTCTGATAAATATATATCCACAATATATATTTATATCTCTATATAACTTGTAAAAAACATACAATAATCATATAATCAATAACCTATCACATGCCACACGAATACAAAGCAAAACAAACAAAAATCCTCAAAATGGTCTGTCGCGCCGCAACCAAACCAAGTGTCGCGCCGCGACAATACTCGGATTTGGGTTCCGGATTTCCGGAATCGGATTTCGGGTTGCGGATTTCAGGGTTCCAGATTTACTATTGTCAGATTCCGAAGGACCCGGATTTTGGGGTGTCGCGCCGCGACCCCTATACGTCGCGCCGCGACGCGTCGCGGATTTACTTTCTCCCTCTTTGAACTGTCGGATTTCCAGCCAACTTACACAAATATTTCATTTTCCAACTTTCATTTTCTCAATCAAAAACACTACTAACAAGCATGAAACTTCATATAACATCACAACAAACATGTATAACTCATCAAATCTAATTAAAATCCATTATCCATCAAAACCCATAAATCAAGTTTTGAGCTCCAAGTTCCTATCATGGTAGTTCTTCATTCTAGCATGTATTTCAACATATAATCACATCAAAACAATCCATAACATCATATAAACACATACCAATCTTCAGTTTGAATTATGATTCACTAAATCCTCAACTTGAAAATCCAAGTTTTGTTCTTTCTTAGCTTTCTTCAACAGGAAGTTTATCAAACACACACTTTCACCTTTACGATGTGCCAATAAAATGGAATCCATGTATTCATATATTCATTTCATTCAAAGAAGGAGGTGGCTTTCACTTTCCTTACATACATACATATATACATACATGACATGCTACACATACATCCATCCTTCTTAAACTTTTCTTTCTTTCCTTTTAAATTCGATTAGCTCCAGTAACACAAATATATATTCATGAATATATTTTCAATTTTATCCAACACTTAATCAATTAATCACATAATCAACTTATGCAAAATAAGTACGAAATCACCTGCCGCTAGCCCGCTAATCAACTAGCCCGGGTTTGAGGATGTTACAGCATGCAACTTAGACATGTTCTAAATGTTGGTTTTCATATGTGAAATGCAACGGGTTGATTTTGACCCATTTGGTGTTCAAATTTGATACTTTGAGATAATTAAGAATTGATTACTAATTCTGGTTATCTTATGTTCTTAAGAGGAGACATGACTCAGTGAAATTAGATTACTGAGTTGGTGATTTGGAGATCCAAGGTGAGTGGACTTTAACTCATGAATGGTTTAGTTGTAACGGTTATGGTTGCAACTGTTTTGATTGATGCATGGATAGACTTATTGTCTTGTGATTGATTAACTAGTTATGTGTTAATTAATTATTGCGATAGTGATATGTGCACATGGTTAGATGGGAAGTCAGTTTCGGCCGGGCAATGGGTTGGTTTTGTTTGATATTAGCTAATCAGTATTTGGATCTTTTGATGCATTCATTGCAACTTAAGGGTAATACTGTATAAGAATAGCAAATGAACTATCGGTAAACCTTTGCTTTGGCTGGCATTGGTTGTTGGTTCCTACAGAACCGCTAGTCTTCTCGGTTGCTTGTTTATTGTTGCATCTTTCGGTTGCATTGATGTTGTTTGTTTAACTTTTTTTCACTTAGTTATGTGCTAATCCCCCACCTTCCACTCCATTTTACAGGTTTTGGTAAGTCAGCAGTTGAGTTAGGAGTTGGCGTGCTTTGGGAATAATTGACTGCTACTCTGATAATGTTTTTGATGAGCCTTGGTTTATATAACACTACTTTGATGATGTTATTTTTTAAAACAGTTTAACCCGTGTTTATGTATTGGTTTTGTAAACATATATGTATATATATTAATCTATCGCTTCCGCAGCATTTAAAAAATGGGTTGAAATTGTGGTGTTACAATTAAATATTAGTTCTTTACAATATTAACAATAACTTCGTATTATCACAACTGATGACATAGTAGACAAGCAAATCTTCGAAAAATTTGTAGATGTTGATATGTCAAAAAAAAGTGGACTTCAACTATAAAAACAAAGAGTAGTAATCTAAGGTTAAGAAATTGATCGATAAATGAAATTAGATGTGCAATCTCAAAAGTACACACTTCTTATGTATATTTTATTACAAGCTTTGATCTTTTTTTAACTATAGTTTATCAAGTAGTTTTTTTCTCCTTAGAGTACGATTATTAGTTTCGAGACACTCACCTGCAATCCGGATTTTGCTAAATTCTTCACTTAGCTTCTTCATAAGTCAGCGACAACCTTTAAATATCATTTAAAAATATCTTAAGACATAAATTTTGTATGATATAATTTTTAAAAAATCAGAATGTCACGTGGCCTTCTACACGGCCCATACTATTCTCTTCCCTAGACATGTTCTCCTTATAATGCATTAGGGTACAACACGGTCAGCCTACACCACCAACCCTAGATCACACGACCCGTGTACCCTACGTGACCGCCTCAGACAACCTCCCCAAAAGCCACACGGTCATGTACATCGCAGTTGTGTTTTACATGAACTACTTCTGTCTAGCTTAAATTTGACTAATTATCAATTTAATGAACATGAAACTATGGATATAGGGTTGGTAAAAAGAATCAAACCCAGCGAGGAAACCCAAAACTCGAATTAAACAGGGAGGGGCGGGTCAGAAGTTATCGGGGAACGGGGCATTAGCGGGTTTTTTTCCAGGTTTAGGGGTAGTGACGTGGATGCCTTCCCCCACCCCGCCCCGATATATATATATATATATATATTTATATTATTTAATACTAGCTTAATATCCCGTGTATAACACGGGGAATGGTGAATATATATTTTAAACATTTATGTTGTAAAAGAATGCTAATCGGTATAGGTAAACAATTGTAAATAACACATAGTGATATAAAATCTTTTAAAAGAACGTTTAAGTTATTACAAATAAAAAACTTATATGTAACATCATCATCATAATTTTTGTATAACCTCTTTATAGACAACATTTATCATTTTTTATTGGTTTACCGAAGAAACAATCCAACATTAACTAAGATTGACTTGGCTTTTGTTTATTGTTATTGCAAAACAAACCATCAAAAAAATACATTTGTTGAAACTTAAATGGTATTTTTGATCACGAGGAATTAACTTATAAGGATATACTAAGTTGAACCATTAACAACAAGGTTTAATGATCATATCTTTCTCGTCAGTTTAAGCTAAAACTGATGAAAGAAACGCATCCACTTTTGTATGCATTAGAGGTTAGAATTAATAATATATCAAGTAAACAATGAATTTCGAAATTAAATTATACTTACATTAAAAACTCACGTTATAACATAGCTGAGGCAAAAAGAATTTGTAATATAAAAGGATATGATTGGTGGACAGAAATCTAAATGAGGAAAGATGATGTAGAAACCAAATTTTTAATATATAAGTTAGATGTGAACCAATTCTTATCCCTGTACTACATTGTGAAGAAAAAAATTGTTCAGAAAACTATACAATAAGATGAAGTGATGAACACTTTGAGCAAAAATAGCCTAACAAACCTTTAAGCTTCCCATGTTTTTAGAACATTTGCCGCCATTGATCCTACCCATGATGACAGAACATAGCAATCACTGGATTGAAGGTAATACTTGATTGGAAGAAGATCAAAACTCCACACTTCAACCTCAAAAACATAAATAAATATATTATGAGTGAAACTAAAATGCTAGCTAATCAAAACAGAATAACTTTCACAAACCATTGCATAACCAACTGTAACGCCGGTCTTTCAAATTTCAGAGTATATTTTTCTTTTTATCAAAACGCGTGCGGAAGCGAATTATTTATTCACATTATACAACTTATATAAATACAAGTTGTAATTACAAAAGTATTGTTTAACAAAGTTTCCAACGTTACGAACTAGATCGACCATTACACTAAACATTACATAACATTACCTTATTACAGTGTTCCCCAAGAACCTAGCATGTCACCCCTGCAGGTACCAGTGCTCACCTTTAGTCTATATACCTGCATTAGGAATAAACATGAGAGGGTTAGCTATAAATAGCTAGTGAATAACAATTAAAGTAAGAGCAGTACATTAACAGTATCATAACATATTTCATGCATCACATAACTTCATTCAAGTCTATCCTAACACACGTTGAAGTTCCGGTTGTCAGCAGGCATCACGTCTTGCAGGGCTATAAACCCGGCTCAATGATCCTCACTGGGGAAACCGTTACTTCCTCCGCGCCGGTGTAGAAGCGGGTAGCGGTCCACCATTGCGTTCTTCGGGATCATATCCCATTTGGGATCAGTGGGAAAACTGAGAGCCCCGAGTTAGTATTGAGGGCGGCGGTTTAGCTAGAACCAAGATTCGTGATCATCGAATCCCGCACCACAATCTCTACAATGTAGTACCGGCACTCAAACAATGGCCTACTCTAGCCTCATCACAAACACATTGGCCTACTCCGGCCCTTACATATCAAGAGTGACCTAAACAGGCCTTTTCACATATCAACAATGACCTATAAGGTCTTTTACTTGCATACATATCATTTGTTTCACACAATTGGTTTAAGGAACCTCTAAACATGTATATAAACTTCTAAACATGCATATCTACAAATTCATGGATTGTAACATACAAAACATCTTCTAATACTATTAATATCATACTCAAGTTAATTGTTACTCACCTGTTGAGCTATAACAAGTAAGTACTACGTCACAGGTGATCCTTGATCAACTGGTACACCTAAACAATTCAATACACACCATTTAACAATTAAAGCATAATATGCCAGAAGCAGGATACGGCCGTACCTTGCCAAGGCACGCCTGGACTTGAGAAAACACGCCCCGTACCTGATACTCAGGTACGCCCCGTGGCTAGAAACACTCCCCCGGACCTTCTAGGGTTAGGCACGCCCGTACCTTTTGGAGGTACGCCCGTGCCTCCCCGGCTACGCTCAAGGTCACTGTCTGTTCTTGAGAGGCAAGCCCGTGCCTTTCCATTTGCAGCAGCAGGTTCGACCAGAACCTGCTGTTTCCCAGCCAAACTTTCACCAAAACATACCAATTCGATTTCCAGTCAAAAGCTATGGTTCACATATGAACTAACATATCAAATACAGCCTAAAGGTACCATTTTCACACACTTTAACAACAAATTCGGACTTTAAAGCCAATTTCCTACTTTTGACCCATTTGGACTTTAATCTTCAAAATCAATCAAAAACAAGTCATTAATTCACAAAATCAACTTCTGTGAATTTAAAAACAACATAGAAACTACTTGGTAACATTTAATTCTGTCTTAGACATCAATTGGTGATCTTGGCTCAAAACACCCAACACCCAAAACTTAGAAATTGAAGAACAAGGACTTACAAATTCAGAGATTGGATTAGAAGCAAGATAACAGCAAATTGAAGCTTGAATAAACTTAAATTCACAGCAGATGATTTGAGCTTGGATTAATTCTTTCTTGAATCTCTTGAGCTCTCTTCCAAAACTACCAAGAACAAGCAAAATACCAAATGAGTTGCCTAAGAGCAACACACGTGAGTAAGGGAAATGAATAACCTGCTTGTGGATTAACACTATCCACAAGTGAGTATTTTGTTCTCTTTCCAACCTACAACTTAACGCACGAATACCCGTTTTAACTAACGGGGATATTTTTGGAAACCTCGTTCTAAATCATTTGATATTCTTTTATTCTTTTATATTTTATCAATATTTTATATTTACTCATTTAACAACTAATTTAGTTATTTTCTTTTAATATCTTTAAATATATATATATATATTTTATTCAATTTACTAATTTAATATACGTACCACGTCAGCATGCGTCTAGGCTTTTTCTGAGGATGTTACACCAACTCTCTAGACTTACTGAAGCTACAAAATCGGCTAGTTAAATTTTCTCGCTTTATTTGAGGTTTCACTACTTATCAAAAAATGTAAGGTTTCGCTAACTCATACGTAATCCTAAGTTTTGTTATAATGTTCAACTAGAGGATAATTTTTGTGTCACTAAGCAATTATAAACATCCACATACCTAATAATTTTTCTTAACAGCTCCTATAATGAGAATGAAACAAAACAATTGAAGAGGAAACTACTTTCAACAGTCCCGCATACAAACCAAGAAATACCATAAACAAAATCGAAAATTTGGTATCATAAACAAAGTCTAAAATTAATCAAATTGTGAAATTTGCAGACTGAGAAACAAAAGAGGGCTACTTACAGATCGCCGTAAATTAGGTATTGTAAACAAAATGTAAAATTAATCAGACTTTGAATTTTGAAGACAGAGAAACGAAAGAGGGTTTCTTACAGATTGCTGTAAATTAGGTATTGTAAACAAAGTATAAAATTAATCTGATTGTGAATTTTGCAGATTGAGAAACAACATAGGGCTACTTATAGATTGCACCACAAAGGATCATCGAGTAGGGTTCTTCATGAAAAAACAACCGCTTTATACATAACACTAATTGTATTTTGATCTGTTTCTTCTATTTCCTCTTGCCAATTAAGGTTTTTGTCAAAAACAAATACGTAGTTTAGACGCTTTTTGAAAATAAAGAATGTTGATTGTCAAAGAAGGAAGCAGCCGATGGAAAGTCACCTTTTGGAAGAAGGTGTTTCATTCGAGGAGTCAACTCTCATATACAACCGGGTTATCCACAATCTTAAACCATAACCCGCGTGTTACCTTTCAGAATTTGAGGCTATAAGTGATGTAAGATTTTGATTAATTTAGAACTTTTTTAATTTTTAATGAAATGGAATGTTGTGATTGGCGAAAAGTTTTTTGAAAATGATGCTGATGTCACAACCCCTTTTCTTTTAATAAGGTTATTAGATAGATTTTAGATTAGATTAGATTTATATATTAAATGACCAACAATTTAGTAACAGATCAAATTTGTTGCTAAGTTGCTACGGAAGCGACAAAATTGGAAGATAATCTCAATTTATCGCTAAGTGGTCGCAAATTAGCAACAGTGGAGACGGGTTTAATTCGTTGTTAATTTGTAACGGATTAGCGATGAAATTGTAGATAATCTCAATCCGTAGCTAAATTGTCGCAAATTAGCAACATTTTAGGGAAGGAATTAATTTGTTGCTAATTTGCAACGGAATTGCGACGAAAGTAACAATTTTTTAAAAAATTAACTTTTAAATCAAAACCGTCACTAATTTGTTACTAATCCGTTGCTAATAGAGACAGATTTTAGACGTCCCTAAATTCCGTTACTAATTAGCAGTTTTCTTGTAATGGTATGTTTGTATTTATCTTGATATCCTTCCCTTAATTATTGGAAAGTTAGTTATCATCTAAACTTGTATTTATATTTGATAAGAGCAACAAAGGTCGGGATGATTGACAACTAGAAGCATATATTTTTCAATTACGTATCTTCTTGTTCTTGAAAGACGATTTTAGTTTGGGGACAAACACTAAATGGCACCATGATTGTTTTACGTATGGACTAATTTTTGTGGGAGAGGTAATTATGGTCGTACATATGATATGATCCTACTTGGAAGCGTATGAATAAGGGTAGAAAAAACTATACCTTAAATAAAGACAAACTAGCGTTTGAATTTAATGATGAGTTAGTAAAATGATCAAATCATTAATCACTCCAAACCATAAAAACCAAATCACTAATAAAAAAGTAGTACTTAATTATTAGTGTAGAAATAATTTAGTTTATTCATGTCTAAGAAGACCATCTTCATTCTCTTTCTACCAATTATAATTATGTGTAAGAAACTAAGAATCAAGAGATGAGACCAGAAAAAATATAAAATTTCTTTAAAAAAAAGTCTTACATACTTTTGAGATACAACTTTAATAAGATGCTGTTAGGCTGTTACATTAGAGTGTAGCATGGGTAGATTTGCAGCCAAAAAGAGGCCTTTTTTTATGGTAATAACATCACCATGTGACTGGCTCTACGTCTCATTCTTTCCCATTCTTCTCCGTTTCACACTCACTCACTCACTCACTCACTCACCCACCCACCCCAAGTAACACACCGACGCTCACCGTCTCTATTATTAAAGCTTCTTCAGATCCAAATTCACCATCTGAATCTTAAAAGCCAGGAACAGGCATATATAGCTCAGATTACATTTCATTAAGCAGATCCATCAGGTAGATATGGCACCACTCTATCTCACGAAGCTACTGTTTTTGCTTGTACTCTTTGCTTTATTCCTTGTACCTCCTTCTTCTTCTGTTCGCCTGCAGCGAGACCTGTTGGAGGCGAAGAAGAATCATGATGTACCACATAAAGAAGACGACGATTCGCATGGGGGATTTCAGCTGGTTCTCAAGAACAACAAGTCAGGTACAACCAACCAAAACAAAAACAAAACTAAACTCATCAGCATCAAACCCACCACCTCCGCTCCTTCTAACTCAACCAAATCTCAACCAAAACCCATTCTCAACAAGAAGCTTAATTCAACATCAAAACTGATATTAAAACTTGCAAACTCAACTAAAACCACCTCCAAACTCACAAAACCCACCTCCAAGCCCGCAAATTCTACAAAACCCACCTCCAAGCCCACAAATTCTACAAAACCCACCTACCTGTTGACCCAAAAAGCAACAGATCCGGTAACAAAGAAGAAGCCACCCACGCAGTACAAGAAGTCAACGAAACCAGTAGTCAGTAAGTTGACTTACCAAGAGGAGGAAGATGAAGATGATTTCGTTTCAGAGTTCAGAGATCTACCCTCAAGATTTCAAGAAACACTAATCCCAGATTTAGAAGTACTTTCAACAACTTCGAAAGCTTATCTCAACAAAGCCAATAAACGAATCTCCAAAGAATTTAATCCCATTTTCGGTAAAAAGTACGCTCCCGTGGCTGCTTCCGTTATCTCTTTTGCCTTCATTTTAATCCCCTTTCTTCTTGTTTCTCTCATTTTTAACCGAATCAAAGCCTTTTTTTCTCTTCAAAAACTCATAATATTTATCCAGATTTACCTGTTCATATACTTCTCGATACTCTCGCTCTCTTCACTCGTCACGGGTCTCGAACCGTTGAAGTTTTTCTACGCTACTTCGCAGTCAACATACATATGCATACAGCTGTTGCAGACTCTGGCTTATGTGTTGTACCTTGTGGTTCTTTTGATGTACCTTGTGCTGGTTTTCTCGACGACGGAATCCAGCATCGTGTCCAAGTTGCTGGGTCTTGGGCAGACGTTTGTGGGGTTGGCGGTTGGGCTTCATTACTATATGACGGTCTTCCATAGGGCGGTGCTCCATCAACCACCCAAGACTAGCTGGAAGGTCCACGCGTTTTATGCCACGTGTTTCCTTCTAATTTGTCTGTTGGGTACAGCAGAGAGGAGGAAGAAGGCCTACCTGCTGGGGGATGGCACCCAGGATGCCAAAAAGAGCTAGCTAGCATAATTCATCCTTGGTTCTTTATCAACCCTTTACTTGTTTCTTCAAATTCTTGATTTTTATTAGACATTAAATGGAAAACAAATAAGTTTGTGATAAGAATTATTATTCAATAGATATAGTTTGTATTTTTTTTTTTTTTTTAAATGATAAATGAGATGAAGCTTAAATTGGCAATGTGATATATATAAGATTCAACACTTATTGTTTTATCGTATGGCCTAGGATGTTTGTCTTTGGTCCTATAATCTAATGTTTTCGTTTAATCGATCTTTGTTTATGGTAGAGTGAGACATTGTCGGTGTCAATTTGTTTGTATAAATTCAAATTTAGAAACAGGTATTTGTTTTTGGGTGCGTATAATTAATATTAAAAACAGTTATTTCCATATATTATGGTTTGATTCATCCATCCACAACCTCATTTTGTATTTTTAAACTCACCCTCTTCCTCCTATCTCTTTGAAATCCTTTTATTCTTCGATGGACCCGATTTTCAACTAGACTTTGGAACTTCTCAAATACGTACACCCACATTACACGACTAAAGTCATCCACGAGTAGTAGAGTGTTTGCTGGAGGTGAAATGGGATCACAAACATCACCGTACACCAAGTCGAGTGCAACTTTGGACCTGTCTGTTGAATTTTTCGGGAAGGGATTTCGAGTTTGTTTTCCTACTAGGATCCTTCACATAGTTATGTTTTATGATGATCATGGGAAAATCATGCACCATCTTCTTGGCAGCCACGGTTTCAAGGGAACCGAAGACCCCCTCCTAACATATCAAATCAATCGGCTATAGTTTCAAGTGTATGTTATGCACTCAAACACATCACATCACAAGTGTCAATTTATATTTTTAAAGGGTCCAAACTGTTACACCCAACCGACAAATTTGTGTCTCAAACGAGTGTGTCATAACCACATGCACGACCCAATTGGTGGGCAGCTAGTCCTGGCTTCCAGCCCACGACATCAATGGGATAGAGGGCGTTATTTTTAATGGTGCAGTATATACGTTACTAGGACCATAGTGGAAAAAACCCTTCAATCCTAGACACTAAGGGTGAGCATATGACCCGATAGACCGAAAACCGATGAACCGGACCGAACCAGACCGAGACCGGGACTGGTCGGTCCAGTCTTGGTCCTTGCTTTTTATAGATTTCGGGTTTTGGTTAGGGCCGGGCCGGTTTTGTGTAATATAGCGTATAAAACAAACAATAGACCGAAAAAACACTAACCGGACAACCGAGACCGGTCCGGTCTTCGGTCCTAGTTTTTTTATAGATTTCGGGTTTCGGTCCGGTCCGCTCTTTTCGGTCCAGTCCGGTTTTTGAACCGTCCTCACTCCTACTAGAAACTCTCTGTTACCTCCGCCGGCTTGGGGGGCAACGTCCAATGATCGGCATTCCATTTTTATATACTACAAGAATCATTATTTATACCGGTTAAAATGGTTATACATACCGTTGTTTTCATTTGGTCTTAATAGCAGGTGGTCTAGATAGGAAGCAAATAAAGACCGGTTTAAAACCGGTCTTTAAAACTATATATAAACCGGTTTCTCCATGCATGACCCCTTTCTTTCCACTTTCAAGACCGGTTTATGTACCATCGAGGCTATTATGTCGCTCTCTTCTTTCTTGTTTCAAGACCCTTTTTGGGTCATCTAGACCGGTTTTTTATGGTCATTTTTTATAACTAGTTCTAATATATAATTTTTTTAAATAGTAAATGATATAGATGGTGGTTGTATTAGCCGGTTTCTATACGTATTTTTTAGATTTTTGCATCCCGGGACTATATCATTTTCTATTCATAATACAAGACAATAAATTACACAAAATAGCATTCTCTTCTATAATATAACACCAAAACTTCAACATAATTTTACATATCAAAATTAAAAGTGAGACCCGACATCAATTATATTGCCGGACAAACATAACCATATTAAACAAAGGTATTTTCTATATCAACAAATTATCATCGCATCATAGCAAATACAATTGATGGCCTAAGCTATTTACTTAAGTTATAACTAATAAGAATAAGAACTAAGTAATATTTTGTGCATTTACTTGGTGTTAGCGGGTTGGACCTGAGTTTCAACTCTATCATCTTCGCTTTGGCATAACATTAAAAGTAGCTAATTCGTCAAATACTCTAAATTAATCCATCTTTCGGTTCCTACTCATTATCCTCAATCTTCCCTGCCATTAGCTTTACAAACTCTGAAAAATATAGTTTTAATTAACAATAAGTTAGTTAGCTTATAATGATTAATTATGACAAAAAAACATAAAAATATATGTCTCAATGATTCTAGTATAAACTACTAAAAAACCACTATAAATGACATTAAGAAAACACTAGCCATGGCTGTAGCAAGTAAATCAAATAAGAAAACATACCTGGTTAATATCACATACTATGTGCCAAAAATTAACAATGTCATTCAATTCTTCCTTTGTAAAAGCCTTCGTATATATATATACACACACATACTTTTTAACTAATGATATTCTTGTATATAACATTTAAAAATTCAAAAAAGGACAATATTTACTTTAGCAGAGAATTCATACATGTGTTTCGTAACAAAATCATATAAAAATATCATCGTATAATATCCACATTCCCATCCATCGTTTTGTTCATTGCAATGCTTGTTAGTGGAACAAATAAATACATATAAACACTTATATAAATAAGTGAGATTATATATAATACTAATTTACCTTAAGTAGTTTCTATTTCACACCACTACCAAGCACCCTAAAAATACTCACGGTTAGTGAAAACTCTACTTAAAACATGCTAACAATTATAGAAAATACTACTCAATCAAACAATTTGTGAGTTTGTATTGCTTCTCTGATTTTGTACCAGTTTTGTTGAGGGAGTCGAAAATATATATAGTTCCTTGTTTTTTGTTTATGACATACAAAACCCAATGTTGGCTGATAATTTGTAAAATACAACTAGTAATAACAATAATCATGCTTTATATAAATAAAAGAAACTAGTACCTTTGAAAATATGCACCGAGAAAAAACTCAATGTTAGCGTTTTTTTCATGACAATCCTCAAATAAGCTAAAACCCCTTCTCGATGTTTCGTGATATATACATCACAAATAGTGTTAGGCATCAAGAAAAACATCATCTCCTTAGGATAAAAGATTGCAATTGCCAATTTTGTTTCTTTTTCACAAATTGTGTGACTTGTCCCAAAGGGTCAAATAAATTTGTGTGATTTTATCACAAACTTACAATAGATTTTATGATGAAATAATGAATTCTTGATTTTCTATCCAAAATGGTCATTACTAGAAAACCAGGTATCACAAAGAGATTTCCTACCAACCAAATTCGGAGGGAAGTTTTCAACGAATTTCTCAAGAATTTTATTCAAAAGCAAATTTTCAACGGATATTCCACGAATTTCGAGAGAAATCCATGAGAAATAAGTGGGTAATGGTTTTTCCACGAAGCTTTTATCATTGGTCGATTTCGTGGGAAAGTTGAGGGACACAACCTTTTCCCACGAATTTGACCAACATAAAAGGGGTGTTATATTATAGTGGGTCAAAATATTTTGACAATTGAATATATGATTTCTACTTAAAGTGTTAATCTTGAATCTTTAAGAAATTCTTAGCGTTTACAATAATTAACTCAATAGATTAATTGAACTAGGTTTAAGTTAAACCATGTACATTATACACATACAAGAATAAATGAGTCCCTCTAATCCATAGGTCTGGCCCATACCCTACATCTATCTAACATGAATTATGTTATTGCAAAATGATATGCTTTTGGAAGATTTTGACAAGTTCCAAGACGTGATTTAGGCGTCAAGTTTCCTTATTTTGGTCATAGTTGCATAAGGTACCGTGTTATGCCAACTTTTCTCACTCGCATATTTTGATAGAGGCTTTGTTTGGATGAGGCCAAAATGGTAAGAGTAATACAACTGATGCAACAAAAATGACTACGAAGTTAAATGTTATTCATCGTAGATGTATTACAGGCCGGTATACCCATTATTTATTTGATTTTCAAATTTATAGATAGCATCATAATTTTTGATTTTAGCAAATTTTCTTTAGCTTGATTACTTGAAGGGAGGTCCATCATGGGTTTCCTTCGTTCTTGATTCTGGAATAAATTTACAGTTCTTGGTCAATTTTCTCCGACCAGTCAATTTTGAATATTTACCAATTTCGTCATTTTGGCAAGACTTTGTACTCAAATTTGAACATGAGCAGAAACTTGAGAAACCTAGCTGCTGATTTGGTTAAAAGATAAGTCTTTCTCTCATTGGTTCTGCCGGTACCACAAGTATATGTCATGAAGTACAAATCTGATTTATCATGGGTTCCTGTGTTAATTTGTCCTTCATTTTGTTTAGTTCTTGTTTTTTTTGTTTGTTATTGTTTTCTTTATTGGATTTCGAATTTAAAGTTTTATGACTAATCATTGTTCTTTAAGATGCTTTTTCTTCTTTCTTCTTCTTGTTGTGTGTTACTAATTAATCTAAACTTCTTTTATATTATAAGTCAAGTTGGATAAATTTTTTTAAGTTCATCCTTAAATAAAATAAATACTCAATATAATATCGTTATAAATAAAGAAGGTTGAAGTATCATTCTACCTTTAAGGGTTTGAATGTTTTCTTATTTTATTTACTTTTTTCTCGAGATGTTTTTCATGAAATGTTACTCCGCTTCCAATTCGTCGATTGATATTTTATTCTCTGTTTTACAATTCTACCTTTGCAACGTTTTAATTTAAATGTAAATGTTGTTTTTTATTATATCAAAACTAAACCATCAAAGAATCTGGAAGCTAGAAGAAATAAGAGTAACGTACTTCACTATCTAGTTTATAATATTGAATTATAAAATTTAATATAGTAAACTTTCTGTTATTGGAATCGTGAGTCAAGAGTTTGTAGTGAATAATTATTCTTGTTATTGAACTATTGAATAAAAAATTACGAGTTAACGTCATCAAATTAAATCATTATTATTTTAATTTTTATGATCCGAAATATTTTTTATTTAATATTTTGTTACAAATATGTTAATTAATGACAAAACGGTTGATTTTAAGTATTATTTTAACACGTAATTTTTGTCTTTAAACGACTTTCATTATTTATTTATCTTGTAAAATAATCAAACCTTTTACATTATTCATATATTATGGGTATTATTAGTATACGAGCCCCTTCTATTTAAAAATCCTAGCTCCGCCCGGGCTAAAGAGAATTGAAGCTTTATTTCTGTAAAGAACAACTTTCATAAGGTTAGTTATTATACAACCGCGCTTAAATATAATCTAAGGGATATCATTAATTAGATAATTATTTTTTTAATTATCTTATACTAATGTTGAACTTTTAGATAAAGCCAAGGTTAAAAGGATGGAGTGAGACCTCAAAGTGAGATGAAATCCCTGAATCACCCATGAACACGGTATGCAAATATTTTGACATTGTCTTATTAATTTACTTTTAGAATAAATATACATAAAACACATGTATACTAGATATTGGATTAAAATGTCGCATTAATTCCTCTTTTTGCAGTTAGAAAAACACCGTAGGAGAAGTATTTTCCTAATCCAATTTGCACTCAGACCTCGTATGTGACATTCTATTTAAAGATTTTTGTGAGTTGCAGCAGGTAATCTTTTTTACTTTGGGTGCAAAACATCAATCAACATTTTGGACAAAGACATGGGTCCCAAAAGATTATAAAAAGTATCTATACTAATATATAAAGGGTTTATTACTTTGTTCACAGTCTCTAACTTTTTAAAACTACTTAATTTTAAGTAGTATATAATTTTATACAAACTAGTAGGGTGTCTGCGCAATGCGGCGGCGTTTAAAGAGAGATGGTAATGAAATTATGTGGTGGCGGGTTTTTTGTGGTCGCTAGCGATAAAGAGAATGGATGAGACAATGATAGTTGAAAATTTTATCTAATAATAATAAATAATGAATATAGGTAGTACTATTCCATCTGGTTATGACATAAATTTAATATTGTAGTAATGTTATTTATACACATTAACTTAAAGCAATATAAGATATTACAAATAAACGACATTTATATGTTAAAATATTAAGATAATAAGTTTTTACTCTTAAAAACTTGGGTAGTTACTTCTTTGGTCCATATGCTTTATCACAATTATACTGATAGTGTAACACCACATTTTCTTTTTTAAACTAAATACATACTTTAATTGTTTAGCACCAAAAATTTATCAGAGTTTACAAAATGCTGATTTGTAATTACATACGTGCTAGCAAGATAGTAAAAGTTGAGTTAAATGTTTTCTTTCCAACACCCGGAGCTATCCAACCAGTCACGAAGCTGGGGCCTTACCCTTGCTAGAACCTGAGTCACTTGCAACATGCAACACCGAAACATAAGCTAACACTTAGTGAGCATACTAATTGAACATAAATAATAAATAATAGGAATAAAGTTTCCCATGATGTCTCGCTTTCGAGCCGCAACACCTGCAAACCGCACATACTATTACTATCCTAGAGTATAACTACACCACCTACGTAGTCCTACGCCCTAACACCGTTTCGGTATACAGTTACATCACGTGCGTAGCTGTACACCTATCACCTTACGGTAAACAACTACACCACTCAGTTGTATACCCTGTCACTGATTTAGTGTATAGTTATACCACCTACATAGCATGCACCTCTAAGAATATATTTCATAACTATCTCCCATAACAAAGTATTCATACACCTGTAAATATTTCATTGCAAAACAGCCCCTGAACTTAACATCTATCAAAATGACAGCTTTAGCCCCTCTAGTTTTATAAACACCTCTTTGAAAATTTCTAATTAACACAATACTCAATAATTAAAGAATTTATGTACTTACAAACCTTGACACGTTACAGATAGTCTTGAACTTCATTTGTTATACTGAAATTTTTATTGGTTGTACAAATATAGTCTCTAGTCACTTGAAAAGACCAAACTATCATTTTCTTATTTATTTATTCTTTTAATTTGAGTTTTATTTATTAATTAGTGATTAAATATAATTATTATTATATAAATAAAAAATAAAATAATACCAACCTCCTTTCCTATCGAACCTGACTATAGTCACTGTCTTCCCATGTCACTGTAATACAACCACCATCATCACCATCTCGATCTTAATTCACTTTGCCTCTAATGAACATAAATTAAAAACCATATTATATGTTCACATTAAAATTAATGTTGTACATATAATCTTAACAAAAAAGTTAACTCCTCTATAGTAATTATTATATTGATTCTCTAAGATGATAATTTGTTTTAAATTTTTTAAAAAGTTTGAAATTAAATGTTTTTTTAAAGCATGAAATTAATTAAACTATTGAAATATAGAAAAATTGGTTTTTTATAATTCATTACTTTAATTGTGTATAACAAATTTAAAATATATCTTAATATATTTTTAGAATAATATGTATATCAAATAAAAAATTAGCTTCATTTTTTAGAAAATTTTAATCTAGTTTATATGGTTAATAATTAGATGGATGGTTAGGATATATGTAGTATTTATTGAAAATTAAAAACTCTTAAAATCGATGATAAGAGAGAATATTGTATGATTTATAAACTAGTACAGATAATAGAAGTGCTCAAAACAATAGTCCAATCAATCATCTCCTTAATTAGCTCAACTAATATATAGTAATGGGTATTTAACAACTCATTAAACATAAGTATATATATATATATTCTTATCTTATTGATTTTCAAAAATTATATAAAAACTAATAAAAGAGTTGATGGGAAAAAAAGAAATAAAGAAAATTGAAAAAGAAGAAAAAAACTATTTTAGAAATACATATGCTTACAATTTTAAAACCAAACATTTTATTAAGCACAAACTATTCACCTTCACTATATTACATTTGTTTTTGAGGTACTTATAACTACCATGCAAATTAATATTTGACTTAATAATGGTTTGAATTTAAAAATATGTGATTTAATTCAAGTTAAATTGTCAGCTATCACCTTTTCAAGCGGTTGGTCTCTTCATATTTTTTCAATTTTCCCATTAATTATATATGTGGTTTATAAATTTCAGATGCTTGCAAAAGAAATAGAATACAACATACTTTCACATATATATGAGTCATAAATTGATATTATTTAATCGGGTTTACTTCTTTAAAATGTATCAAATTATACCTTAATTGTTAATTATGTATCCACTTTCCAAATGTGTAATAATGTGTCTCAAACTTTTAAAAAATATGTTATTATGTGTATTAAACTTCTTATCGTATGTATTAAACTTATACTTTTTTTGCCTTTTTATGTAATCAAAATAAATACAATAACAACAAATTCAAAGTTCAATACACATAATAATATTTTTAAAAGTTAAATACACAAACTAACATTTATGGTATTATTTAATATATTTTGAATTATTAAACCCTAATTTAATTAATTGGTTTTGGTTCAACCTACATGAAACGAGTATTGGATATTTTTCATGCATACTATCATTTCTCATAGCCGTTTCTAAAAGGTGTGATCTTGATTCTCCTAAGAACTCCATTTTCGAGATTCACATTTGTTTTCAAGTATACTAATGGAGTGTACACGGTGGTAGTTAAAAAGGGACATTAATAATATTATTATGTAATAGTGAGATTTTGTGGTGGATAACGATGAAGAGGATGGAGACGATGGCATATGCAAATAGTACGTGATAGATGTTATTGAAGTAACATAGGTAGTACTACATTAGAATATATTAGCGTTTAATTTAATATTGTGGTAATATTATATATACTTTACTTTAAATCAACATGAGACAGTACAAATAATACAACCTTTATATGTTAAAATTTAAAGATAATAAGTTTTTATGCTTAAAAGCTCGAGCAATTTACATGTTTGGTCATGTGCTTTGTCACAAGTTGTACGGATGGTTTCTAAACTTCATTTATTACACTGAAAATTCCTAGTATTTGAATATCATATATGGTCTCTCGTCTCTTAAGAAAACCAAAATACCACTTTTCTTATTAATTTATTGACTTTTATTTATTAGTTACTTATTATATATTATTAAAGAAATTAATAAATTTAAAACAACAACGACCCTTTCTTGTCGAACCCTCCTTTCGTGTTGAAGTCAATAACCATAGTCACCATCTTACCCGGTCATCGTAATACAATCACCATCACCATCGTCTCGATCTTGTCTTAGCCACAGACGAACACCACCTAACCACCACCAACCATACCCCTTCCCCTTCGTGTAATACAAGCACTATCGCCACTGTCTTTCTTGACCACTGTAATACCACTACCCATACCCTTTCCCCATATGAGCTCATCAAAAACCCATAGGCAAATTGTGAGAGGAGAGAAATTCAAAGAGTGATGGTGGAGGTGGACGGTGGTGAGGCGGCAAAGAGGGTGATGATTATACGATGTCTATAGGCGACGGAGAGGGTGGGGAGAGAGAGGGATTGGTGTTGTACATATAATTTAAAAAGAACTTTTTTTAACTCATATTTTAAAACTATTATCTTGATTCTCTACATTTGTTTTAAATTTTTTTAAAAAAATATGAAATTATAAGGATTATTGAAATATGAATAAATGTTTTTTAATAATTGATAATTAAATGTGGGACAAAATTTTAAATAATTTTTAATCTATTTTTATAAGGATGTGTATATCAAATATTAAATTAGTTTTAATTTTTAGAAAATTTTGGATTAATGTGATTAATCAAAGATAAAATAGATGTTTAGAATGAAGTATTGATTGAAAATTAAAGATAAAATAGATGTTTAGAATGCAATATTAATTGAAAATTAAAAACTCTTAAATTGATGACAGAGAAAATATATTTTCTTTATGTTGTTTGCTATTGATTGACAAAGCCTTTGATGTGCATTGTTCTTATTATATAACATAACATTAGCAGAAGTGATTTGGTAGGATGAACAATAACTATTTTCATCAATAGTTATATATTTTTAGATGAAATAATTGACATTCCAATCGATTAGCCAGATTGGAAAGGACGCTTTGTGGCAACTGAAGGACAAGGGTTTGAGCCTTGCATTACTTATTTTGATGCTGTATTTTTTTACTTAAATCTACGCTTTCATTGCTTTAGTATAATGTTCATATATTATTGTTTATTTTTATTATAATATGTTATATAATTATTAATATCATATTAAAACACTAACGACATTTTTTTGTTGCTTTCATTACGTTTTTTTATTTTTAATGTTTATATATTATTACAACAATATAATATGTAAATAATCAACTTTATATTTTATCTTTTTATCTCTTTCAAATTTTAATATTTAATGTTCGAAGTAAATATGAATATATATTTATCGTAATATGATATTTATTTGAAATATATAAATTTCAAAATTATAATACTATAATATTCATAAGCTTTTTAGTTACGATATTATTTTAAAATTTATATCGAAATATACATAAAAATAAGTTGTTTACAAACTTATATTTGGATAGATTTACATAAAAATTAGCATATTTTTTGGTTTTTCATGTTTAACTTTAATGTCATTTTTTCTTAGTTAAGTTTTATTTTTCTTAAAAATAAGAGAAACTTGAAGTTTAATTTCTATGTTTTTTGGGGGAAATAATTAAAATAGAGTTATTAAACTAACATAATACAAAAAAAGTTTCTAAAAGGATAAAATAGAATTTTAAATTATTTGATTTTGAATTAGATATGGTGAAATCTCATATTTATATACATATTGAAAGAAGAAAATTAACATATATGCAAATACATGGATTGGCAAACCCATTTTTAGTTTTTATTTCTAGCTTTGTAGAATTCCTTTTTTATTCTATTTAAACAATTTATTTTACATATACATGGTTTTCTTTTATATATATATATATATATATATATGTACATATATATATATACTATATAAAGCATTTAACATTCTCTCTCCTCTTAAATTTTAAGACTTCTTAAAATTCAATCAATATAAAATCTTGACCCTTCATTTAATCTAAATTAATCTCATCCACTCAATTTTTAACTATTTTATTCTCTCCTAATTTACTTTAACTTTATTCAAAATATATTCTCTCATACTAACACAATTATCCACCCACATCAACATAATTTTAAAAATCTTATTAACTCTTCTCTTTATTTCATCAATATAAATCTTTTTTTCTTATTTATTGTCTTTTAGAATATATTTCTAAAATTAATAAAATAGTTAAATGTAAATAAAAGAAAATTTGAAAAAAAAACCGGACATGTTGCTATAGAGAACTTTTTCGTGACATTGACTCGCGCGAATAACATATTATTACATTTTTTAAAGCGAAATAGTAAACCAAAAACTATTTACCGCCGCAGCATTGCGCGGGTATGATGCTAGTATATATATATATATATAAATAGGATCAACATAGAACCTAGTCTTAATTATAGAACCTAAATAAAAAATCTGGACCATTGGATCATCTAAATTAATGGTTAAGATTTGAAGGTGACAATTTTGTAAATTATATGAAATTATATTAAATAACTACGTAATTGAGGGTAAATATGAAATTTTGTTTTGATTCTATTTATGGCTCCACCTTCCCAAAATGAAAAATAAGAATCAAAATACAAATCATTGGGTTATTTGCATGTTAATGACTTAATAATTTAATATTATTTGTATTTTCGGTTATTTGCATTTTTGTTATCTTCTTTTATGTCCGTTGCATTTTGCATTTTGTATTTTCGTCAAATAATTTTCATTTTTGTTATCTGTTTTTTTTCATTTTCGGCAACATTTGCATTTTCGTTAAACAATTTGCATTTTCGTCAAACAATTTGCATTTTCGTAAAAAAAATTAGAAAACATTTTGATCCTGGTCTTAAATTAAAGAGAATAAAAAACCGAATCTAGTGGTATATTTTTTTTGCTAAAGTTCTTAAACATGAATATATTTGGAGGTTGAAAGAGAGAGAGAGAGAGAGGGGCATGAGTATTAATTTGTAATTCATTTTTCAGTTTTGTCCTTACTATTGATGTCATGTGTCATCATCAGGTTTGTTCCTTAGGTTTTATGAATAAACAAGGTTCTATATATAACCTCCATATATATATATATATATATATATATACTAGCATCATACCCGCGCAATGCTGCGGCGGTAAATAGTTTTTGGTTTACAATATTTTGCTTTCAAGAATGTAATAATATGTTATTCGCGCGAGTCAATATCACGAAAAAGTTCTCTACAGCAACATGTCCGGTTTTTTTTCAAATTTTCTTTTATTTACATTTAACTATTTTATTAATTTTATAAAATAAATTCTAAAAGACAATAAAATAAGAAAAAAGATTTTTATTGATGAAATAAAGAGAAGAGTTGATAAGATTTTAAAAATTATTTGATGTGGATGAATAATTGTGTTAGTATGAGAGAATATATTTTGAATAAAGTTAAAGTAAATTAGGAGAGAATAAAATAGTTAAAATTTGAGTGGATGAGATTAATTTAGATTAAATGAAGAGTCAAGATTTTATATTGATTGAATTTTAAGAAGTCTTAAAATTTAAAAGGAAAGAGAATATTAAATGCTTTATATAGTAGTATATATATATATATATATATATATATGAGAAGGTTCCGTTGAGAACCAATATTAGAGTGAGAACTGTGAAAACCAATCTTAACCGTTTATTTTGAACCTCGACAAAGCATTTTTACTCTTTTTTTTTCATTCAAGCTTTCATATATACGACATTTACTCTTTTTTTTCCCTTTCATGCAATTGTTGTTCAAATATGTCATTATTGGTTCCAAATTTTATTACTATTATATTCGGATAATAAATTTATATGTTTTTATTCTTCTTTTATAACTTTTAACATATAACATCTAATATAAATATGAATATATATATATATATATATATATGTATATGATCATCTTATTTCAATCTACATTTTTATATAAATTCAATCGGAAAAAAATTGTATTGATTTTAATTTTCTTAAATATGTAAAGTTTAGTTATTAAAATAAAATATAAAAACCTTATTAACTATATTCAATAGTTACTTAATTTAGTTTATACGAAGGGTAATTTAGTAATTTTAAAATACTTAAAATTTTAGAGTTTAAGTAAAAGGCTTAAATCCTTTGTAATATAGTATAGATTTTATTTTTATCTATATTGATATAAATTTTATCGTAATACGATTTTTATATTTTATCCCGCCGCAACGCACGGGCTACTGCGCCACGTTCCTAATATTTAAACACCATGTGCACCAGGATCATGGTTTTAGCTAAAAGATAGCAAATATGAATTAAACTTCCTCGGTTGCTATTTTATACTAGTATAGATTATTATCTCATTGAATTTGGTATTTTAGTGAAAATAAAATATACAAATTTTTCTGACAATATCTAAGTTTTTCAAGTTAAATTATAATCTAATTGATGTTTAAATGTTAAGTTATCTAGAATACGGCTTTGATGTTAAGTAGTGAAGAAAGCGTTCAGAAATCAGTAATTTACGTGCATAAAAATGGAATTGATACGTGAAAGAAAAAAGAATTGATGAAAGAGCTTGATGTTTAAAAGAATCAGTGTTTGATGCTCAGTGTAGGACATCTGTTTGTTGGGGCGAGGTCGGGCAAAGAAAGCTCAGGAGTACCGAGATAGTGCAAAAAACAATGGAAAACATACCGAAGATTCGTGAGAGGTTACGGGCTGCTCAGAGTAGACAAAAGAGTTACGCAAACAAGAGATGCTCGGATCTAGAATTTCAAGTGGGAGACTTTGGGTTATTGAAAGTATCACCGTGGAAAGAAATCATTTGTTTCCAGAAACACAGGCTCATTGGTCCGTTCAAAGTTATTGAACGTGTGGGCAAAATGGCTTACCTCTTTGAGGAGTTGTTAAAATTCATAACACGTTCAATGTGCCACATATGATAAAGTATTTAGCTGATGAATCTACCTTTTGTCATTAGAAGATATTGAGGTTGACAAAAATTTGAACAATATAAAGAAGCCTGTCGCTGCTTTAAACCGAAAAAAAAGGTTCTACGGAAAAAGCAAATCGAAATGGTGAAAGTACAATTGGAGCATCGTAAAGGCTCAGCGTGGACGTGGGAACCGGAGACAGAAATGAGGAAGTACTACCCTGGATTATTTGAACACTGATTTCGAGGACGAAATCGAGTCTAAGTGAAGTAGAGTTGTAATATACGGTTTTAATGTAAACTTACAATTTAATAAAATGTATCATTATTATTATTATGATTTACTATTTTTATAAAGAGGATCTTTGTGATTATTCTATTGTTTGGTTATTAGGATTAGGTAGGAGTAAAGATTTAGAGGGTGTTTAGACTAGGTATTATACAAGAGGAGGGTATAAATACCCCTTTAGGGCACAATACCCTAGATTTGGTTTTCTGTAATTTCCAAAGGGAGAGTGAAGGTGTTGTGTGTGTGTGTGCAATACTTACTATCGAGAAGAAGGGTGCCTAAGTTGCCATTTTCTTGTACACAAACAACAAAGGAATCATCACTTAATAATCTCTTACTCATTGTGGTTGTTTACATATAGTTTCTGCACCGATTGATTGACGTTTAGTCAAGTTTTCTGTGATTTCTTGTTGTTCGAATGAACACCTATGGCCGAGAACCATTTTGAGTACTTAATCATGTTTTTCTCATTGAAAATAAAATTAACTAACAAGGATCGATTATGGTTGAAATGGGAATCCATAGGATCTAAAATCAATCAAAACAATAAAGTATTAACGGAGATTAGATTTGAAGTTATCGACTGAGTTTTGTTGACTACAAATGTTCTTGAGTTTGACATGAATTAAAAATTAGACTCTAAGGAGAATTGCAAATATCCTATAAAGACTCCCCAATCGCAAACTAGTGCTTGTTAGTAATTGCAAATCAGTTAATACCTAAGGGGATCATAAATTGAAAACTAACATTTAAAATGGATTGCAAATTAAAGTTATAAAGTTGAATCCCAAATTAGTTATACAAATGGAATCACCAATTAGTTTGTTGAACCAAATCACAAATTAGTTATACAAGTGGAACCACAAATTGGTTTATTGAGTTGAATCACAAATTAATGATGTGGATGGAATCGCAAATCAGATTCCTTGTATGGAATCGAAAAATTAGTTTGCTAGCTGAATAACAAACCAGCTGAAACACTTGAATTGCAAATTGGCAATTTTGTACCAATCACAAATAAGTACTTTTGAGCCAAATCGCAAATTGAGGGTGAGGGCTCAATTACAAATTAGAATATGGAGTGAATTGTAATTTTCCTAAAACAAGGCTTAATCACAAACTTAGTATTAAGGTGTTATAAATGATGAACTTGTACTCAATATTAACATAATAGAACATGTTTGTAGGTTATTGCTGTCAGAATTGTTAACCCTACAACTCCCATAGATACTATTACGTGGTGTTGCTAATCAGGTAAGTTTTACTAAATTATATCTTATATGGTGATATGTGTTCATATGTATATGTGACTTGTGTGGCACTCTTGATGTGATGTGTATTATATGATGAATATGTTATCTTACTCCTATAATGTATGAGTGTAGTATGCTCATTAAGCTTTGTGCTTAACCCATGTTTGTTGAAATCTTTCGAGACCATCTCGAGTTGACAACGAGAATGCCCTAGCGTGACAACTGCATTTCCTCAATAACACTCTTATAAACTCTGATTTTTTAAGAATATTCTCAATTACTAAATTAAGTGCTTTTGTTTGATTTGAAATCGTGAGTCCCGTGTGTAGGGCAAGTGTTATCACTACTATTATTATGATTTAATTATTATACTATTTATGAAAAGTTGGAAATATATTTAGAAAAAAAAATTGGGTGTTACACAATACTATACTATAATATGATTACATACACTTGCCTAGTTATGTGATAGTCAGTAGTGTTGGTGATTTCATTTTATAAATATAAGACCTGATCTAGTTTACACTGTAACACCACTTTTTACTTATTAACTCAAAATATAATTTAAGAACTTACTCTTCAAAAGCTCACATCTGTTTAACCATAAAACTAAGTTTCTGTTTACATATACTATTATTATACAAAAGTAGTGTTAAAGTTCTTCTCAAAAGCCAGAAGCTATCTAGTGAATCAAGGAGCTGGGGCCTTACCCTTGCTGGAACCCGCGGAACCTACACAAACAAAGCTGAAACATAAGCTAATGCTTAGTGAGCATACTACCAAAAACTGGTAATAAAAGACAAGAATAAACTCTTTTCAGGATGTCTCACACCCGAATTGGGTCACCTGCAAACCTGCATAAACCGTTACAGCGCTGGGGCTTATCTACACCTTGCGTATAGCCTATCCCCAGCTACTCTTGGTACTGCATAACAGGAGTAGTAACTCCACAGGATGCCCCGCATACAATAAACAGGAGTAATAACTCCACAGGATGCCCCGCATACAATAAACATGAGTAATAACTCCACAGGATGCCCCGCATCCAATAAACAAGAGTAATAACTCCATAGGATGCCCTGCATCCAATAAACAGGTAAAACACTTAACACGGTTAACATACTAATCAATTATTATAATCATGTATTACTCATGCAGGAGAATAGTATACTCACCTGAATTAACTACTGTGGTAAATGATTATGCTAATAGTGTTGTATCCAACAATTCTCCTATACAATAACATAACAAAGTATTATAAATCTGAAACTCTGCTCTGAACTGAAGTCTACATGGGCCGTGTATACCTACACGGGACGTGTCCCCTGCATCCTACACAACCTGGGCCAGGCTACATGGCCTGTGTTTGACCAACACTCTACACGGGCCGTGTATCTATACACGGGCCGTGCACCGCCATACTACACGACCATGTATCCCTACATGGCCTGTGACCGCCCTAGGTTACTACACGGGCCGTGTACCTTTACACGGGCCGTGTTACATCTACACGGGCTGGATACACGCCATCCCAAAACGTACACTGGCTGTGTACCTTACAGCTGTAGCCAACTGTGTTTCCTCACAGTCGCTGTTTTGGCTAAGAATTCAACCCAAAATCGATTCAGATCAACTAGGGGTGTTTTCCTACACCCCATACAGCTGAATATATTAACCAAGTTAATAGAAAACATCTATAACATGCTAGAGACATTGATTCTACCATAGAATCATGTTCTTGAAGAAAATACACATAATTCACTAACAAAATCATACCTTGCTGATCTAGGCTATCAAAAGAACAATCAAGGATGTTAAACTTCAGTATATCTAGCTCCAAATAAGGTGTGAAATTAGATTTTCTGTTGTGCTTCTAGTTGCCTGATGAAATTGAGAAGCATTTGACTATTCAAGTCAAATGGCCACACACACACACACACACACACACACACACACACACACACATATATATATATATATATCTACTTTCAAAGAATGACTATTTAGCCCCTGAACTTAATTAACTTTAAAACTAACGTTTTTAGTCCCTGAACTTTAGAACACATAAATAACTTACACAAAAGTAACCTACACATGTATAACACTCAAGCAAATAATAATTAAATTTCGAACCTTGGGGCGTTACATACACAAAACAATAGTGTTTTTTGGTAAGTGGTATGTACATTAACAAAACTGAAAAATTAATCTTCCGGTTCAAATGATTCCATATTTTTATAGAATTTCTTTAGTCATATATCTAAATTCATATTCCACATAAGAAAATATAGCTCCCTATTGGTTACAAAATTACATATTTATGTACTTGAAACGTGTTTTGTATTTGATTTTGTTATGCGTAAATGGGTCTATAAACTAATTTATTAGTGAAGTAAGTAAATGTGATTAATCTAGTTACTTATAAATTGTTTTAATTTATAAAATTCGAAAATCAAATAAATGATTTTGGATTAAATCATTTAAATTTTCAGATAATACTTATATATTCATTTGGTCAAAAATTATATATATTTATATATAAAATCAGCCCAAGGTTTTTAAAACATATAATAGATAAATAGATATGGTGATTATCTCTTCATGTTTATATATAATTTTGGGGCAAATTGCACAAAAATACAACAAATTATGTCAATTTGCCATTGTATGCAACCAACTTTATTTTTTACATAAAAATACACACAACTTTTAAATTTGGTTCATTGTATGCAAGTCACCTATAACAACAAGTAACTTACCGGTAAAATGGAAAAAATAAAAGAACTTTGGTATCTAAAAATACAAGAAACTTTCAAATAAGGCTGTCAATTTGGGTCGGGTTCGGGTCAGTTTCGTGTCGACCCAATTTTGACCCATTTATTTTCGTGTCAAGTTCGGGTCGCGTCAGTTTTTTTCGTGTCGGGTTCGTGTCGACCTTCGGGTCGACCCGTTTAGGCCAATTGTCATCAAAGAGAGTTTTTCGGTTTCAAATACGGTTTTGTGTACGATTTTCGAATCCGGTGTTCGGGTACGATTTTCGAATACGGTTTTCGGGTACGATTTTTTAATACGGTTTTTCGTTTCAACTACGATTTTCTTTATCAATATTTCAAATTCCATGTTTGTTTTCCAACGTTCGGCACAAATTTCGAATATAATTTTCATTTATATTCTAACTTTAATAATCAATGTTTGTTTCGTTGTATTCGAACTTTAAATTTGGTATTTATTTCAATTTGATTGAAAATTTGATTTTACTTTTTTATTTGCTTATACAAATGAATATAATAAAAACTTTGATGTATTACTATTCTATACAAATAAATAATGTCATTGAACAACCGAATAATATAAGATTATTCATCATTAAATAAAATTATGAATCGATCCAAAATACTAAAGTATCACCTATCAAATAATCAAATGTAAAAGTATCAAAATCATATAGTAAAAATAACAAATAGTAAAATAATGTACTATTGTTTTAACTGTAAATATTTTATTGTTTATTTTAAGTTTTTAACGTTTAAGGGTTTTGTACTTTTTTTAGCGGATTTTATTGTTTTAAAATGTCACTCTCTTATTTGAATTCATAATCTTCTTTTCAAAATTTAAATTTCAAGTATTAAAGAAAATTTTAAAATGTTATAGTTTTACTTATAAACGGGTCATTTTCGGGTTGGCGGATTGACCCTAACCCGACCCATTTATTTTCGTGTCGACTTCATGTCAACCCATTTTTGACCCATTTCGAGTTCGTGTCACTTTTTCGTGTCGGGTTTCAGGTCGACCCAGAAATTGCCAGCCTTACTTTCAAATTTTGTTTATTGTATATAATTGATAACCGGTTTAAAATGAACAAAATATGTAAGTTATATGTATTTTTAGGCACAAAATAAAGTTAAATGCATACAATGATAATATTGACAAACTTTTTTTGTATTTTCGCGTATTTTACTCATAATTAGGTTATACACTTTTTCTCTACCCCTCTCAAAAGTTTGTATATAGAGCTTCTCACCAGGCTTCGGGTTTAGATTTCTTCATTAAATATTTAAAAATCGATCTCATGAGGCGTCATCATGGGTAGACTAAGCTTTGGCATCCAAGGTAAAATTCTATAACCTTCTTTGTAGGTTTCTTTTGTTAGTATATGAGATAAACTAGATCAGGTTTCATGTTTTATAAGTTTAATGAGTTTTTATATTAAATCAAAAACCCAACAAAACGACTACAAGAAATCAAAACTCACATAAAAATACATGAACAAACACAAGAATATAACAAAAAGAATAACTTTTGATGGTGAAGAAGATGATAATACCGATATCGATTGTACCTTTGAATCTCATAAATCGATAGTGTTTTTTAATTCCAATGTTCAAGGTCATGTAGGGAGAGAGAAAGATAACATGTGCACATTACACTAGATTTTTTCCAAACACAAGTGTAGATAGGTGTACATGTGTATATCACACTAGCTATGTAACATCCGTCCCATATCTGTGGAGAGGTGAACAAAACATCTCTAATAAGGGTGTGGATACCTCTTATAGCACAAGATTTTTTGGGAGGAGCAAGTGTTCCATACTAGAAACAAAACCGTGAGTGAGTAGGACAAAACGATGATATCGCCATATTTAAATATATATATATATATATATATATTAAGCGATATCTATTTTATTTTAGCCTGATATTGTTCATGAATAAGTCAAAAGATACTTAATATCTTAAATTGTTGTATTTTAGGTCAAAAAGATGGATGATGAAAAGTTTTGAGCAAAAACCGAATAAACTAAAGAAAATGAGAAAAGTTGTCAAGCTCTGACACACCTCTACTATTTTGATCATATCTCACTCATACAAACTCGGATTGGGGTGATTCAAGAGGCCATAAAAACTAGACTCAGAGGTCTACAATATCACTTTTATAGTCAATGATTGAAAACGCATGATCGTGATGCGATGGGTGTCCTAATTCAAAAAAGACAGAAACCTGGTCGCCACACGATGCGTCAGAAACGTGAAATATATAAATTTATTCTAAGCTTATTCTATGTTCTCAGCTTTATCTTACTTTTGGATTATTTTCTATTTTGTGTAATTAATATTATATCGCATTCTTAAATTTGTTCCCAAATTCCCTATTTAATTGTTTTCTTTAGACTAATTAATAACTAAATCCTTTAAATCTGAAATCATACTCGTTCCCTGAGTGCTCGACACTCAGTATTACCAAAACTATACTGCAATACGATTAGGTACATTTGTCTATTTGTGTTGTAGTCAGTATTTTGATGATTCTAATTTATAGAAATAAAACTGTTCTAATTCGCGCACAACAAGTTTTTTGTGCCATTGCCGAAGAGCGGTTTTATTTATGTTGATTTGATTAAATTGTTGGTTAGTCGATTCTTTCTGCAAAAAATTTCTCAAGGAAAGTTACATTGTAACGCCCCAAAGTTCAAAAATCTTTAAGAATAGTGTTATAAAAGATTAGAGGTATTTATAAAACTAGGGGAGGGTAAGATTGGTTTGTACTTTTAATGTTTTAATGGGTCAAATGATGGATTCAAGGATCAAATGACGTATGAACAAAAAGAACACACCATTGTTTCTGCAGCATCTAATCCGACCCAAACACCCCAAAATCTGTTTTTAGATGGAAACTCAATCATTTGCACACTCTCTACACCTCTTAATAAGTTTACTAACATATACCAAAACTCATTTGAACTATTAATTCAATATCTGGGTTAATTTACCCATTTGAATCATTTTATCAATTCTACCCTATTTATATATTTGATTCAATACTTTGAACTTATATCAATCCCCAAGGAATGTAGGAAATTATTCAAGACTTCAAAATTCCATCTTAGTTGCAAATCAAACCTTAACCCATTTAGTCTACTAAACTACAAGAACTATAAGAAAATGGATAGGAATACTTACAAATCTTTGTGCTTGATTCCACCATTTGAATTTGAGTTTAATCTCAATTCTTTGATTTTTCCTTTTCCAAACAAAGAACTAAAAGTTGTGTGTGTTGAGAATAAACTAGAACAAGAAAGAAGAAAACAAAGAAATAAAAGGGAGAAAGGGGGGTTGCCGACATTAAGTTGGCGGTCTATTTTTAGCGGGTATCCCGCTCCCCTATCCGACTTACAACTTATCATACGATATCCATAAATCTTAACGAGGATATATTTGAAATCATTATTTTAAAGCATTTAATAATTTATAATTTTTTTGTTTTCCTCAACTTTTACTCAACACTTCATTTTAATAACTTTAAAATTTGGGGTGTTACAAATCTTGTGTTCTTGTTTTCTTGTTTTGATATATGCATTTGTGGTGTTATTGTTTGGTCTGATTCCACGTTTCCTTGAATAGGTATCAAAGCTAGGTTCTTTGGCTCGATTGAAGCAATAGAAAATCAACATCGACTAGTTTGTTGACCATAATTTCGGTTCACGGAAGGTGCAATTGAGAATTATCTGTATCAGAAAAGGTTACATCTACCATTATCGGAGATGAAATTAGTAGCGATGAAGAAGACAGATTGGGACTTGATGGATAGGAAGACTCTTGGTGGTAGTTAGGTTATCACTGGCGAAGAATGTCACATACAACATTGTCAATGAAAAGACCATGTTTGGTTTGATGAAAACATTATCCAACATGCATGAAAAATCATCCGCTTCGAATAAGGTTTTCCTAATTAATTTGACAATTGGTGTAACGACCCGAATATTTTAATAATATTTATCGAGAAATGAATATTATCGAAGTTCAACTTGGTAATAATAATAAAGGAATATTATTATTAAAAGAAAAGTAAAAGAAAGGAAAAGAAATGTAAAAGAAAAGAATAGAAAAGAGGGGAAATAAAATAAAAGAAAAATAAAAATTCTGGAAAAAACAAGGTCGCGACGCGAAGTGTTAGAGGTCGCGGCGCGACGCGCAGGCCGACACATGTCGGTTGCGTGTGACAGGCGGTAGCGTGTGTCAGGTCGGTTGCGTGTGTCAGAACGTCGCGACGCGACGCGTCGGCCAGAAAATGGTCTATAAATACAAAGCTCATTTCCATCCGAATTTCACACATACTTTTCTACCATTTCGTTACTCTGCCCAAATTTCAAGAGAAATCAAGTTTAGTGAACGATCAAGGGTGTCGGGTTTCGTTAGAACTCGTATTCGAGGTGCGGGGTGAACGGAGTTAGTGTTTCAGGCGTAGTTTTGAGTGTGGTTTCGCTTTGGTGACCCCGAAAGGTATATTCTTCTAGACTTAAGCTAACATTTCGGTTGTGTGACTTGATATTCTACATGCATGTCGTTCTAGCATGTTTTGATGGACTTTCTAAGTTCGCGACGCGTATATCTTTGATCGAAAGTATATTTTTACATATCTAGGTTATTCGAGACGGTTGAGGCCGATTTCTTGACGATCCGAGAGTGTAGTTCGTCAAATCTAGAGTGTGGGTTTATTTCTGGACTGAGGTGAGTTTAGTATATTTTAACAAAACCGAGTACATAGACAAAACCTTATTTTTCGAAATAAAGATGATTATACATATATCTATATATTGATTGATGATACATGTTATGTGTTCTAAGTTAAATACTCATTGCATGCATGATCAAACACGAAATACGCATGTTACGATTATTCACGATTTTACTACGATTTAAATATGACTGCCTACGAGTTATTGCATGTATTTTTGTGGCGGGGGTAGAATACGATATTACCCATATTGCGGATTTGCGGGCCTAGTTGGTATGATTGACCTTCTAGGATTAAAGTGCTAGCCAACAAGAGTCATTTGGTCTTTCTAGACGACTATTTTGACACATGGTATGCGGACACTTCGGTGTTCAAGTACTGGAGTGATGTAGGCCAAAGAGGCTAGAGCATACATCACGTAAGTGTGAGGAGAAGCTGAAATACGATCGGCTTCGTTTGGACTCGTACTAGAACGACAACGCAGTACTTGTACTCGCACTGTCGGAGTAGCGCAAGTAGTGAACCTTGGGTTTTCTAGTGTGGGTTTAGACTCTACAATAGAACCATCCTATTGATATGATCTATGCGATATGATTTATGCGATATGATATATGCGATTATGATGCGATATGATCTATGAAATATTATGCGGTATGATTATGATTATGTGCGTTTGACTTCATGAAATGATTTGTGAATATTTGACCCATTTGGTGCTATGTGATTTGCGGGTTCTCGGTACGGGTCAAATACGTTAAGGGTGGGATATGGTATTTATTTACATGTCATACTCTACTTACAAACATGTTTTATGGTTTTTGATTACAACTCCTATTGACTCACTTAGCGTAAGCTGACACTTGTTTCTTTTGAAACGTGTCTTGTACTCGCGCAGGTGGCTTAGAGGTTGTGGCTCTACGAGGAGGGTAGTATTAGTTCTGGTTTATATTTTGGTATCAAAAAACAATCCGGTTATGTAATAAATTCATAACATCAAACTTGTACTAACTTTTGAATGACTGCGGTCGTAACCACATGGTTTATTTTATGAAGGATTTTGTAATCGCCTCTATGGCGAAAACAACTATTTCCATTTACGACTTTTAAGACTTCCGCTGCATGTTTTTTCTATTAATTAAAGGTTTTTATAAATGGCGAAATTAAAAAAAATCATGGGCGTTACAAGTTGGTATCAGAGCCACGTCGTGAGTGAACTGAGTGCTGAGACCGGCATTTAGACTCATGAGTAGATTGGCTCGTATAAGAATGAACAAGACTTTAAGTGGGGGGAGGTGTGTGATTGAGTGCTTTAGGGATTACTTGTTTGTTACCTATAGGACTCTTCTCTCCTCTATTCGATTTAGAATCTCTCGATCTTCACTCGTGCTAACTTTTGAATTTCAACTCGTCATCGTGATGTCTTGCAGAAGAAATGGTGGGTACTCGTAGAAATAAAAAAAACGCTATGCCTGAAGCTGGTCAGGGAAGCGGTGGAGCGGGCGGTGGTGCCCCAATTATTGAAGAAATTCCCCATGCAGAGGATACCTCTTCGATTTACCGCTCGAACCACAATTTAGCTGATAACGAAGGTCGCAATGATGAGCCAGAGAGGACCCATCAGAGCCAACGCAGTAGCGGTAGTATTGCGCGCCAGTCGCACTTGGAGGAACAACTACGAGCAAGGGATGCTGAGATTGCTCGATTGCGAAGAGAGGCTTGAGGTGGAGGAGGGGACGAAATTGAGGAACGATCGGTGCATAGTGAGGCAGACAGCATCTCACGCCCCGTGTTGGAGCATGGAAAAGCGGGAGGTAAAGGAAGCTCGTTTGAAAGTTTTATGAAATGCAAACCGCCAGCATTCAAAGGGGGTGAGGACCCACTAGGATGCCTACGGTGGATCATGAAGATAGAGCAAGTGTTTTGCGTTGGGAGTTACACTGATTACCAGCAAGTAAACTATGCGGTCATGCGATTCGAGGGAGAAGCCTTGGAATGGTGGCGAACGGTTAAGCGGACGCTTTCTAAAGCCGTGTTAGACAGTTTGACTTGGGAGATGTTTACTGATAAGATCAAGATGAGATTTTGTAGCTTGGGGGCAAGGGAGAAGGCAAAAAGGGAGTTTTTGGAGTTAACGAAAGGAAACATGACGGTGGCAAAGTACAATGCTGCTTTCACCGATAAGCTGCAGTTTGCTGGTAGCTACTGTATCACTGAGGAAGAACAAATCGGAAGGTATGCTGAGGGATTTCCTTTTGAATATCAAGTGGCTGTGAGGATGAGGAGAACTCTGGGGGAGGCAATGGATGAGGCGAGTCGGGTTGAGCATGACTTAACCAAACGTGAGAAGACCGGGTTCAAAAGGGAGGAGAAACGGAAATGGGAGGGACCATCTGGATCCTCTAAGAAGAAAGATTTCCCTCCAAGGAAAGGTTAGCAAGGGGACAAGCCCCGTTACTGTACAACTTGCCACTCATCTCACAAGGGAGAATGTAGCAACCACACTCTGAATTGCAGGAGATGTGGAAAGACTGGCCACAGGTTTGAGGACTGTAAGAGTACCGAACCTATATGCTACAACTGCAGGGAGATGGGGCACATCAGTACCAATTGCCCAAAACCAAAGGTTCGAGGTGGAGCTCCAGAGAGGAAGCAAGAGGCACCGAAAGCCAAAGGACGTGCCTTCAATATGACTGCGGAGGAGGCCAAGGGCAACAATGAGGTTATTTTCTGAACCTTTCTTATAAATTCTATGCCTGCTAGAGTATTATTTGATTCGGGTGCAAGTAGGTCTATAGTGTGTACTTCTTTTTGCTCTCGTTTTATGTTACCATGAAGTCCGCTAGAGTCGGTGTTAGAAATTGAGGTGGCGGTTGGAAAACCCGTCACTGTCAGGGAAAAATACGAAAATTGTGCGGTTGAAATTAATGAAAATATCTTCCCTCTAACACTGATCCCAATGGATCTCGAAAGATTTGATGTGGTTATCGGAATGGATTGGTTATCGTTTAATCGTGCGGAGATCCTTTGTGCCAAGAAAATCGTGCGTGTACCTCTTACAGCGGGTGGTTATGCCATCGCTTACGGGGAGAAATCCTCGGGGACTCTGTCCCTAATCTCAGTTCTTAAAGCACGAAAGTGCTTAGCAAAAGGTTGTTTTGTGTTCTTGGCTCATGTAGTCGAGACTTCTAGAAAGAAAGCGGTTTTATCCGAATTGGAGGTGGTCCGGGATTATGCGGACGTCTTTCTAGATGAGTTACCTGGGTTGCCACCACCACGATAGATAGAGTTTCAGATCGATCTTGTTTCTGGTGCGGCGCCCATTGCTAAAGCACAGTATCGGCTAGCTCCATCGAAGATGAAGGAGATTATGACGCAGCTTCAAGAGCTTCTCGAGAAAGGCTTCATCAGGCCGAGCTCTTCTCCGTGGGGAGCCCCGGTCCTGTTCGTTAAGAAGAAAGACGGTTCTATGCGGATGTGCATCGACTACCGAGAGTTGAATAAAGTTACAATCAAGAATAAATATCCGCTTCCGAGAATTGACGATCTCTTCGATCAACTCCAAGGGGCAAGTTACTTCTCGAAAATCGACTTGCGGTCTGGCTATCACCAAGTGAGGGTGAGAGATCAGGACATTACTAAGACGGCATTTAGAACTCGCTACGGTCACTATGAGTTCCTTGTGATGCCATTTGGTCTTACCAACGCTCCATCAATTTTCATGGACTTGATGAATCGAGTTTGTCGTCCTTTCTTGGACAAATCGGTTATAGTATTCATTGACGATATTCTTGGATACTCTCTTACTTCAGAAGATCGTAGGCGACATTTGCGTGAGGTTCTTGATACTCTTCGAAGGGAGGAGCTCTACGCCAAATTCTCCAAGTGTGAATTTTGGTTGCGGGAAGTTCAATTTCTCGGTCATTTAGTCGGAATGGATGGGATCAAAGTAGATCCTACAAAGATTGAAGCGGTCAAAAAGTGGGAGACCCCGAAAACCCCTACTGAAATTCGGAGTTTCTTAGGTTTGGCGGGTTACTATCGGAGGTTCATTCAGGACTTCTCGAAAATAGCTACGCCTTTGACGAAGTTGACAAGGAAGACAGAGCCATTTGTATGGTCGGGTAAGCAAGAGGAAGCGTTCCTAACGCTTAAGAACCTTTTGTGCGAGGCCCCTATTCTTTCCCTACTTGAGGGAAATAAGGACTTTGTTGTGTATAGTGATGCATCCTATTCTGGTTTGGGGTGTGTCCTTATGCAGCGAGGGAAAGTTATCGCATATGCCTCGAGACAGTTGAAGGACGCGGAGAAGAACTACCCTGTTCACGATTTAGAAATAGCAGCGGTGGTTTTTGCTTTGAAGCTTTGGCGACATTACCTTTATGGTACAAGATGTACAATCTACACGTATCATAAGAGTTTGCAACACATTCAGAACCAAAAAGAACTAAACATGAGGCAACGACGTTGGATGGAATTGCTAATTGATTATGACTGCGAAATTAGCTACCATCCGGGTAAAGCAAATGTTGTAGCTGATGCCCTAAGCCGTAAGGAGCCTCGAGCGACTTATCGGCTGAAATCTATGGGATTGGTGGTTATACCTAATATAATCGAGCAGATTCGGATAGCTCAAAGTGAAGGGTTAAAGGATGAATACCTAAAGGATGATGTCATGGTCAAGCAGAAAATGCTGCTTGAAGAGGATAATCGCGGGTTAAGGACTTTCAAGGGACGAGTTTGGATCCCTAAGGTTGGAGGAGTTCGTTACAAGATATTGCGAGATGCCCATCGGTCCAAGTATTCTATACATCCGGGCAACGCAAAGATGTTTCGTGACCTGCGACCTAATTATTGGTGGCCGGGAATGAAGTCAGACATAGCAGATTATGTGGCTAAGTGTGTTACTTGTTCGCAAGTGAAAGCGGAGCACCTAAAACCATATGTGGAGCTTCAACAACTTGACATCCCCAAATGGAAATGGGACAAAATCACGATGGATTTTGTTACAAAACTACCAAGTACACAGCGTGGAAACGATATGATTTGGGTAATTATAGATCGTTTGACTAAGAGTGCTCACTTCTTAGCAACGAAGGAAAATGAGAAGCTAGAAAACCTAGCTAAACTTTACGTACGAGGAGTGGTTACGAGGCATGGAGTTCCCGTATCCATTGTCTCTGATCATGACAGTCGGTTTGCTTCACGGTTCTGGCAAAAGTTGCAAGAGGAGATGGGTACCAGGGTACACTTGAGTACGTTATCATCCTCAAACGGACGGACAAAACGAAAGAACGATTCAAACGCTTGAGGACATGTTGAGGGCCTGCGTGATCGAGTACGGTGGTAGTTGGGATACACACCTACCACTAGTGGAGTTCGCTTACAATAATACCTACCATGCAAGTATCGATATGGCACCATACGAAATGCTCTATGGAAGGAAGTTTCGTACCCCTACTTGTTGGTTGGAACCAGGAGAAAAGAAGTTTGTTGGGCCTGAGATAGTCCAGTTGACAGCAGACAAAGTTGCGGTTGCTCGTGAACGATTACGAGTAGCCCGTGAACGACAGAAAAATTATTCTGATAAAAAGCATAGACCAAAGACGTTCGAAGTAGGCAAGAAAGTGATGCTCAAGGTTTCGCCATGGAAGGGCATCATTCGGTTTGGGAAACGTGGTAAACTAGGACCTTGATTTATTGGTCCATTCTTGGTACTTGAAAGAATTGGAGATCAGGCATACAAGTTAGAGTTGCCCGCGGAATTAGAGGGTATTCATAATGTATTCCACGTTTGCTATTTACGGAAGTGTCTGGCAGACGAGCTGAGTTTACTACCTCTTGAGGAACTTCGAATAGATGAACATAAGCGGTTGATTGAAGAACCAGTGGCGATCCTAGATCGTAAAGTCAAGCAATTGAGGAAGAAACGGGTCAAGCTGGTGAAAGTCCAATGGAAAAATAAGCATGGAGGGGACATGACTTGGGAACCGAAGAGGAAATGAAAGCTAGATATCCCCAACTTTCTGTTTAATAGATTCCGAGGACGGAATCCTTTTAAGAAGGGATAAATTGTAACGACCCGAATATTTTAATAATATTTTATCGAGAAATGAATATTATTTTTCGAAGTTCAACTTGGTAATAATATAAAGGAATATTATTATTAAAAAAAAAGTAAAAGAAAGGAAAAGAAATGTAAAAGAAAAGAATAGAAAAGAGGGGAAATAAAATAAAAGAAAAATAAAAATTCTGGAAAAAACAAGGTCGTGACGCGACGCGTTAGAGGTCGCGGCGCGACGCGTCGGGACGACACGTGTCGGTTACGTGTGACAGACGGTAGCGTGTGTCAGGTCGGTTACGTGTGACAGGACATCGCGACGAGCGCACAGAAGTCTCTGCCAACAAAATCCATGTGGCAGGAATTTGTCCTTTTCTTTGTTCCACACCGCCTTTTTAATTTTTAGAGGTGGCTCTTGTCATAATATTTGTTGAGTTTTTACTTTTTAGGACAATCACATGCTCTCCTCTTATTACAAAGTAAATTACAATCATCCTTTTCAAAAATGATACATCTTTATACATTTAAATCTTATTATTAATGGGTGTTTGGTCAATTATTATTTTTGAAGAGATTTGTATTTATAATGGGATTGGTATTTGATAAGATTTAAAATCTCATTTGTGTTTGGTTCATATTTCTTAGTTGGGATTTCCACCACCACTAAACTCCATCAACAGCCAACCACCACACCTGTTGCCACCATCAAAGAGGAAGGACGGCGACGGTGAACGGGTGACGGCGTCGGCGAACGGGTGACGGCGACAGCGAACGGCGACGGTCTTGCGATGATGGTGATGGCGAAGCCGGTGATGGTTCACCGGAATATTAGCCTGAGAGTCGTCAGAGAGAATACCTCATCTGATGGATTTCAAAATACCGGGGGTGGAAGATTTAGAAATCCCTCATCTGTGGGATTTTATAAAATCCTAGGATTTAAAATCCCATCCCATTTTGTCAAACCAAACACCACATTTGGAGGGATTTGAAATACCAATCCCATGAAATCCTCGCAGAAGACACTAACCAAACACCCCCTAAGAGTATGCGTGTCCTCTTCGTGCTTTATGTTATATCAGTATCATATCAGTATAATTCAATTTATGTTTTAAATATGCTTAAATTCTATACTACACGTTTCGTACATTTCAAACATTTTTTATTTTAAAAAATCTCTCTTTCTCTTCTCTACTCTTTCCTCTCTTCTCTTTTCTTTCTTTGTCTTTCCTTTCTCTTCGTATTCAAATGCCAATACCTTCTCGGTTTTTCGATACCACCCTAAAGGGGGTGACGTGCCCCTCGGTATCGCCCCTCCATGTAGGCATACCGAGCCTTTACCATGACCACACCTGAGGCTCTAATAACTAAACCATTAAGACTAATTAACTCAAAACGACATCTAGGACATAATTAATGTTCTCATTTAAATTTTACAAATTAACAACCTACCTAATAATACATATGCTGGTCTTAAGTCTCAATAAATATTCATAGGTATCTTGGTTGATATTGTATGGTTTATATATGTAAATTAAAATTAACCATTATTACATCACATGTGGCCACATATGAGAATCACGTGACGTCCAGCGCAACCATAATATATAGTGCAGTCATAATCCTCATAATGCAACGCTATACTACAAACATGTTAATCATATAGAGTGTAAAAGTATATATTAATATATAAACATTCGACTTTCATTTAAAACATAATTACATATCACCCGTTATAAAATAGTATCAAACTGATTTACAAAAAATTAGATTTCCAAAAAAGAAAGGTAAGAAAAGATAAAAACGTTATTAAGCCCTAGCTTTAGTGAATACACAATTACAAACTATTAAAAAATAATAACACACTGCACATAAATGAAATCTCTATCAAATTATTCACATCACTTTAACATATTTATGTCACTGAGACTCTCTATTAAATATACCACTCCGGAAGTAATGATCCCGCTCAGGTTGTATTTGTGCCACTCAAGCTATTAAGGTGCCACGCAGGCCATTAAATAACAAATATACTTCACTTAATCACATAATGTGTGAAAAACACACGTACACATCTTGTATTCTTGTTTAATAGTAGAGATCGTGTAACCCACCTCGTTTTGCAATTTAAGGTCTTTGTATGACGAGTTACTCACTTTTTAGCAAGTTAAAATAATCATTGATCACCTACAATTAATTAATTTAAATATTAGATATTTACTTCTCAAATTATACACTAACAGTTCTCTACACGGCCTACAACACGGCCTGTCATAGACTATATAGCTACACATGTCATGCCATGTCATGCCATGCAAGTGTAAAACCTTCACTCTACAAGGGCCGTGTTTGTTGGGGTTTGTTCGGTTTTTTAAAATATATTTTAGCAACGGAAGCATGAACAACAATTTTAAACTTTTAAAACTCCCCACCAATGATCCATATGCAAGCCTTAAGAAACAAAACAACCATAGGGTGTTTAGAACTACAACCTTTGTAGCGTGAGTAAACCGTTGATGAAGTGGTTGATCTATGAGAAGCCAAGAGAAGACTTCCTCCAAGGTATCCACAAATCAATGAGTCCAACACCTCCAAGATGCTAGTCTCTCCAACCCTTGAAAATTCAAGCAAGCAAGCAACAACCTCTTGTTCTTCTTCTTGAACTTACTATGTATGTATACGAGTATGTATTCTACTACCACACTTTGCTCACTTGAAACACCAATACTATAAAGTAAGGATGTTTTAAATATCTAAGAACACTTAGATGTTTTCTTGAAGAATAGCAAAGGTGGTAGCATGTAGTAGTAAACACAAAAGGGACATACATGCATATATAAACCAAGAAAACACCACAACAAGAGGGAGGCCCCTCTTTGGCTTAGTTTGGCCGTAAAAAGGAGGGAGAGGGAGGCCCCCTCTTTGCTTGTCTTCCTTTCTTGATTTCTTGGTACCATACTTGTCTAATTGTTGCATACAAGAAGTCAACATGGCCCCCCTTTGGTTTATTGTGATGATTTCTAGTTTTATATCTTTAAAATATATAAAGATATACTAGACCATGCCATACAATGTATAAAATACATCTACATGTATTTTATATACATACTTGATTGTTACTAGTAACTCTTTACTTGTAACAAGGATATACATACATTTATATAATTGTTACTAGTAACAATTTACTTGTAACAAATATACATTTATACATATATATATATATACATATATAAAATCATATGTTTATATTTATGTATTTCATATGCATTATCTTATATTAATATATAAGAGTGATATTATTATTTCACATAAATAATAATATGCAACAATGCATATATATACTTATATATATAATGAGTTGGAAACATATTTAAATCATATTCAAATATGTAATTGATGTCCATTGATTGTAAATGTGCGACCCTATGGGTTTATTTATTATTAGTAATATCGTATTAATTTGTGTCTTGTGCACATAGAACCAACAATCTCCCACTTGCACAAGTTATAACTTCAGCCGATATAGACAATGGTAAGAACGTCTAGCAACATCCCATTGCCCCTAATAATAAATAAAGTGTGTTGATCAACACTTTCACCAACGAAGTTAACTCACTAGCTACAAATCGTTGTTATAGGTAAGTCATCAATTATCCCTTTGTTTTAACATCTCGTTGAACATGAGACATGGATCGTCATCAATTCTCATATAATGTTCAACTTGTTTTAGGGCCCAGAGATATTATACTCCCAATTAAATGAGAGAAACAAATTCCATCTTGACCACATACGTCTCTTATAAGACTCATATCATACCTAATAATGGCCTTTATAACTACCCGGTTAAAGATAGCGTTTAACCACATTAAAGCATGATACTCCTCATACTCGAGTCCCAGTATGTGTCTCAGGTCTAAGGATACAAAGATACCACCTTTTTCTCAAGATTTACTTATGACACTGATCCATGAAGCGATCTTAAAAGCGGGTCATGTCCAATGTTTGTTCCCTAACAAACATTAGTGAATTTGGCTGCAAACCCTTTTGCCTACTTTCATCATGAATGAAAGTCAACCAACTTATTCACATTAGTCTTAATTCATAACTATTCCCATAGTTATAACCGACTATGGACGTTTTAGAATAAAGAATTATTCATGGATTTAAACATGCTAATAAAGAACACAATATATATTAATGAAGTGATCATATCCCATACATCATTCAGATAAAATAGATATTGTCATAATGTTCCAAAATATCCAAATACTAAATTACAATTCAAATCCAATCCCTTGCAAAGCGAAGACCTATTGCCCTAGTATGAGACTCATGCTTAGTCGAGGCAAGAGGTTTCGGAAAAGGATCTGCAAGATTCTGATCTGTATGAACTTTGCGAATACACACATCTCCTCTATCCACTATATCCCGTATATAGTGGAAACGCCTGAGGATGTGTTTGGTGCTGTGATGTGATCTAGGTTCTTTTGCCTGGGCAATAGCACCTTCATTATCACAAAATATTTCTATGGGGTCTTGAATGCTTGTTACTACCCCAAGGTCAGCAATGAACTTCTTCATCCATGCAGCTTCTTGTCCAGCCTCAGAAGCAGCAATGTATTCAGATTATGTAGTGGATTGTGCAACTACACTTTGCTTAGAACTTTTCCAAGCAACCGCGCCTCCATTCATAACGAAGACATAGCCCGATTGTGATCGAGAATCATCTCGATCCATTTGGAAACTAGCATCTGTGTAACACTTTATACAAAGATCTTCTTCCAAACCCCCATAGATCAAGAACATGTCTTTGGTTCTTCTCAAGTATTTTAAAATGTTCTTGACTGCCATCCAATGGCTATCTCCTGGGTTTTGCTGGTATCTGCTCGTCATGCTCAAAGCATACGAGACATCTGGCCTAGTGCATAGCATGGCATACATGATGGATCCAATTGCAGAAGCATATGGGATCTCACTCATTCTATCTATCTCTTCTCTTGTGCTAGGGCTTTGAGCTTTACTCAAAACCGTGCCTAGTGCCATTGGCAAGAATCCTCTCTTAGAATTCTCCATCTTGAATCGTTTCAAGATTTTGTCAATATATGCACTTTGACTTAGGCCAATAAGACGCCTAGATCTATCCCTATAGATCTTTATTCCAAGAATGTAGGCGGCTTCTCCCAAGTCTTTCATTGAGAAACACTTCCCAAGCCAAGACTCGATGTCTTGCAAGGTCGGGATGTCGTTTCCAATGAGTAGTATGTCATCAACATACAAGACAAGGAATGCTACTGCGCTCCCACTAGTTTTCTTGTAAACACACGGTTCATCTTCTGATTTGATAAAACCAAACTCTTTTATTTTCTCATCAAATCGAAGATTCCAACTTGGAGATGCTTGCTTTAGTCCATAGATGGATCTTTTAAGCTTGCACACCTTATTAGGATACTTAGGATCTACAAAACCTTCAGGCTGAACCATATAGACATCTTCACTTAAGTGTCCATTTAGAAAAGCCGTTTTGACATCCATTTGCCATATCTCATAGTCATAATATGCAGCTATGGCAATAAGTATTCTAATAGATTTAATCATGGCTACCGGAGAGAAAGTTTCATCATAGTCAATACCATGAGTTTGAGTGAAACCTTTCGCCACTAGCCTTGCCTTAAATGTGTGTACATTTCCATCCATGTCTGTCTTCTTCTTGAAGACCCACTTGCTCCCTACAGTCTTACTATTGGGAGGAAGATCAACCAAGTCCCATACTTGATTTACATACATGGATTGCATCTCAGTGTTCATGGCATCAAGCCATTTATCGGATTCCGGATCCGATATAGCATCTTGGTAGTTAGTAGGCTCAGAAGAGTCTACCAAGAAAATCTCATCATTGGACACGAGAAATCCGTATCTCTCGGGTTCTTGACGAGGTCTACCAGATCTATGAACACTTTGTGTTTCAGTAGGTTCTTGAACAACCAATTGTTCAGGTTCAACAACCGTTTGTTGAGTGCTAGTGTCAACCTGACTTGTATTTTGTGGTTCTTGAATTTCTTCAAGGTCTACATTGCTCTCACTTGCCTCTTTCAAAAGAAACTCCTTTTCTAAGAAAGTGGCATGCCTAGAAACAAACACTTTGTTCTCAGCTGGGTTGTAGAAATAATATCCTAATGAATCTTTAGGATATCCCACAAAATTACATTTGATAGATCTAGGATCGAGTTTGCTTAAAGCTTCTTGTCGTACATGAGCCTCACAACCCCAGACTTTCAAGTAAGATAAGTTTGGAACCTTTCCATACCACATCTCATATGGTGTCTTATCTACCTTCTTGGTTGGAACCATATTCAATATGCGCGCAACAGTTAATAAAGCATAACTCCAAAAGGACGAGGGTAGAGTACTTCGGCTCATCATAGACCGAACCATATCTAGTAGAGTTCGGTTCCTCCTTTCAGATACACCATTATGTTGTGGTGTTCTAGGAGGAGTAAGTTGTGAGATAATCCCACAATTACTAAGATGATCCATAAACTCTTGGCTTAAGTACTCACCACCTCGATCGGAACGAAGGGCCTTGATTGTTTTGTTGAGTTGATTTTGTACTTCGTTTTGAAACAGCTTGAACATCTCAAATGTTTCATGTTTATGTTTCATCAAATAAACATAACCAAATCTACTATAATCATCAGTGAATGTAACGAAGTATCTATCACCATCCCTAGACATTGATCTAAAAGGACCGCATACATCCGTATGTATGATTCCTAATAGGTCTTTGGCTCTTTCACTTGAACCGGAGAAAGGAGCCTTAGTCATCTTCCCATATAAACATGATTCACAAACTTCAAATGAGCTAGAATCGTTTGATTTTAAAATTCCATCCTTTTGAAGTTTTGCAATGCGTTTCTTGTTTATATGACCAAGTCGACAATGCCATAGGTATGTTTGACTTAAGTCATGCTTAGGTCGTTTGGTGCTAGTGGTATATATAGAATTATCATCAAGAGATCTTTTAAGATTAACTTCATATATTCCATTAAGAGGCCGAGCCTCAAAATACAAAATATCGTTTTTGAAAGCACGAATGCCATCATCAACGAAACCAAAAGTGAATCCAGATTCTCTTAACCGAGCTACTGAAATAATATTCCTAGTTAAACTAGGTACATAACAACAATTGTTTAATATTAAGTACAGGCCATTTGGTAATAATAATTCAAAAGTTCCAAGGGCTTCAACAGCAACATTTGCTCCATTGCCCACGTGGAGATCCAAATCGCCTGGCTTCAGCAGCTTACTTTTTCTCAACCCCTGCCCATTGTTACAAATGTGAGTTCCACAACCGGTATCAAATACCCAGGAATTAATGGAAAAAGTATACATTTCAATCATATATATACCTGAAGTGCTAGCCTCGCCAGCCTTCTTCTTTTTCAACTCTGCAAGGTAGGTTGGACAATTGCGCCTCCAATGTCCTACCACCCCGCATTCAAAGCACGGGTCATTCTTGGGAACCTTTCCCGCCGTCTTGGGTGTAGGAGCCTTGGCAACTTGCTTGCCTTTGTCCTTTCCCTTTGCCTTCGCTTTGCCTTTCCCTTTTGAGTTGTTTTTCTTTTTCTTCTTGATTTTCCCTTCTTGAATCATCAAGACTTGAGGTGTTTTGCTTGGAATCTTACTCTCAGCAGTTTTAAGCATCCCATGCAACTCTGAGACAGATTTCTCCCAATTGTTCATGTTATAATTCATGACAAATTGATCATAGGCTTTGGTCAACGAGTTAAGGATCATATCCTGTGCAAACTCGTTGGTTATGGGAGATCCAAGCCTAGCAAGCTGGTCAATGTATCCTTTCATCTTTAGCACATAGTCGCTAACGGATTGACCTTCCTCCATCTTGCATGCATGGAAGGCTCGAGTGACCTCAAAGCGTTCTTGTTTCGCTTGCTTTTGGAACATTTCCTTAAGCTGGCTAAGCATCTCATATGCTCCATGCTCCTCAAGGTTCTTTTGAAGATCCGGAGACATGGTAGCAAGCATGAGGCATGAAATTTCGACCGAGTCGTCGGAATGCTTCACCCAAGCATCCCTAACGGCTTTGGCCGCAGTCAATGGAGGTTCCTCAGGGACGGGATCCTCAAGTACGTACAATTTCTTTTCGTGCTTAAGAACGATTCTCAAGTTACGATACCAGTCTAAGAAATTTGTACCATTGAGTTTTTCTTTCTCTAAGATTGAACGAAGAGATAAGTTGTTAACGGGCGTAGTTGAGTTAGGGGCCATCTACAAAATTAACAAAGTTCAATTTAGTATTTTTTGATATTTAATCCTTTAATAATTAATACCCTTTAGAATTATAAAATTCTTTAATTTTTAAAGGCTAGGATCCAAGTTGAACTTAACCTTGAATGTTTGGCTAATGCTCTCTCCATCAAGTTAAAACAACAAGGTAGGTAACGTTTACCAATTACATCTCGTATGTAATTCCTAGATCTTTATGGGATCCTAGACAACGATTGTCAATTTTGACATGTTTGATCCCATCTATGCCTCGGGCTTCCTTACGTTTGGCTAATGCTCTCTCCGTAATAAGATTCCGATTAAGTCGTCCTATTTCAAGACGGTGAATTTCCGGCCCAAGACGTTCATGGAATTCGCGGAAAAACACCTCGGTTGTTACAAAAACAATCCACGCGTTTGGCTAATGCTCTCTCCACGTGAGTGTCGTTGCAACAAGCGAGTGTCTTAAAATGGGATGGCATAGACTTACGTTTTGAAAAAGGGCTTTTACCGTTTTGTATATTTATTAAATAAAACAAAACGAGTCGTGTGACTAGTATTGCATGCATACAATAACAAGTCCACGTTTTGATAAAATCATATTTTATATATATATTGGTCTTGAGTATTCTTAAAATCCATATTTTACGAACTCTCAACGCGTTCAATTTTAAACTAGTATTAATATCCTATATTAACGTGTGTAGTTTCGAGCGCGCAAATACGACCAATTTTAGCTTGTAATAAAACCATTTTATTATTAAGCTTGAATGGAGTTTGGTTGAGTTTTAAAATCTCTATTTTATAAAACTCATATATATATATATATATATAAAGATATATATTTTGACATAATGAATTTTAATCTTTACAAAACTCCTTTTATATAAAATTCATTTTACATCTTATGTTATGTCAACTTAAAATACCAAACTCCCATTGTGTGATTTATATTATGTAAAAATATTATCTAGCATGCAAAAAATCCTATTTTCAATCATGCATAATAATATAAACATAAACACACACAAATAACATGTATAAGTGCATAACCAAGCCATTTATCCTAAGTGGTATTTTGTGAGCCATACAAAAATACCAAGTCATAACTAAGGACCAAATATTTCTCTTGTGATGAACTTGAAGCTCCCACTTGCCAAAACAACTCCTTGTAGTGCAAATGACTCCAAGCCTTCATGGTTGACTCCACCACACTTGAAAACTCCAACTTGGTCATTTCTTCATCTTGTTACATTTTTATAAAAGTAAACTAGTTTAAACTATTCTACTACTTACAAAATACAACAAGATGAAACAAAACTAAAATTATTATTACATACCAAATAAAAAATAATTTTACAACCAAATCGAATTTTCAACACATCACAAAAGGTCTATGGCTTGTTATGCACAACATACACTCAAACAAACATATATATCAACACTTGATATTTAGGCAACTTTTACAACCAAACATGCATGTGGTTTGGTTGTTTCCCAAAATAAATATATAAACATATATAAGTTGCCAACAAGAAAATCCATAACTTTTCTAACAAAAGAAAAGTTGTCCATTTTCTTAAACAATACATACTCAAAAAGTTTCTTAAAACTATACATAAGTGGCTCTGATACCACTGTTGGGGTTTGTTCGGTTTTTCAAAATATATTTTAGCAACGGAAGCATGAACAACAATTTTAAAATTTTAAAACTCCCCACCAATGATCCATATGCAAGCCTTAAGAAACAAAACAACCATAGGGTGTTTAGAACTACAACCTTTGTAGCGTGAGTAAACCGTTGATGAAGTGGTTGATCTATGAGAAGCCAAGAGAAGACTTCCTCCAAGGTATCCACAAATCAATGAGTCCAACACCTCCAAGATGCTAGTCTCTCCAACCCTTGAAAATTCAAGCAAGCAAGCAACAACCTCTTGTTCTTCTTCTTGAACTTACTATGTATGTATATGAGTATGTATTCTAGTACCACACTTTGCTCACTTGAAACACCAATACTATAAAGTAAGGATGTTTTAAATATCTAAGAACACTTAGATGTTTTCTTGAAGAATAGAAAAGGTGGTAGCATGTAGTAGTAAACACAAAAGGGACATACATGCATATATAAACCAAGAAAACACCACAACAAGAGGGAGGCCCCTCTTTGGCTTAGTTTGGCCGTAAAAAGGAGGGAGAGGGAGGCCCCCTCTTTGCTTGTCTTCCTTTCTTGATTTCTTGGTACCATACTTGTCTAATTGTTGCATACAAGAAGTCAACATGGCCCCCTTTGGTTTATTGTGATGATTTCTAGTTTTATATCTTTAAAATATATAAAGATATACTAGACCATGCCATACAATGTATAAAATACATCTACATGTATTTTATATACATACTTGATTGTTACTAGTAACTCTTTACTTGTAACAAGGATATACATACATTTATATAATTGTTACTAGTAACAATTTACTTGTAACAAATATACATTTATACATATATATATATATATACATATATAAAATCATATGTTTATATTTATGTATTTCATATGCATTATCTTATATTAATATATAAGAGTGATATTATTATTTCACATAAATAATAATATGCAACAATGCATATATATACTTATATATATAATGAGTTGGAAACATATTTAAATCATATTCAAATATGTAATTGGTGTCCATTGATTGTAAATGTGCGACCCTATGGGTTTATTTATTATTAGTAATATCGTATTAATTTATGTCTTGTGCACATAGAACCAACAGTGTTGCCTTAAACGGCCTTTGTAAAATGACCATACACGGTCTATAGCTCTTCTACATGGCTTGTACCATGAAGGGCTGAACATGGCCCATGTTTCTCTACACCATGCACATTGTTCGGCTTTTTTCTGACTAAAATTCACACATCACTCGAAATTAACAAAATTTGGTGTTGGAACACTCCAATGCCCAAGAACATCCAAAAACACATTCAAAACAACTAATTATATATTTTGATCATCCATTGACCAAATAACTCTATGAACTCAAATTTGACCCATTACTTCAAAATTCAACAAAACACAAGTTCAGTTAATTGAACTCTTTAATCATCAACATTAGCATCAAACGGGTCACAATAACATACCTTATTAAAACTCTTTAAACACAATTAGCATCAAACGGGTCACAATAACATACCTTCTTACTTGAATTTGAGTTTACAACTTCAATTCCTCAAATTTGGCTTGAGATGCTGATTTAGCTCTCCTTGTAACACCTAAAGTTTGAAATTCTTAATTATAAAAATTATATTTAAGAAATTGTCATGTGGAAAGCATTTTATTATAACTATAGGGACTGAATGTAACAATAACAATAATTAAAAGATGAAAGTGCAGAGGGCAGATTACCATTTAACAATAGTATGTATGTATGTATATATATATATATATATATTGAAAAGTTCATTTGAGAACCGTTTTTATTGCGAGAACCGCGAGAACCAATCTTAAATGTCCAATTCTCCCTCCTTCAATTGGATTGTCCACCCATGAATTCCTTACATGCACCCTGCCACACTCAATCCCCCACGCTCTTCATCCATGAATTCCATTATCGAAAATGAACGGCTAAGATTGGTTCTCGCAATAAAAACGGTTCTCAAATGAACCTTCCCCTATATATATGGGCAAATTTAAATAAAAATCACAAATAACTTGAAAGGGGTGGGTGTGCATTTGAAGGGAAGATAAAGAGGGGGAAATCTACCAAATTCAAGAGACAGATACAACCATTTAACAAATTAAGTGAGTAGGTATGTTAATCTACCTCCATTACCTTGATTGATTAGATTCGTAGGTCATTGTGAAGTCTTAAAGCTAGATTGATGCAAATATACTTATTAGTAGTTAAAATGGTTACTAAATGTTGTTTGAGATGTAGGAAAACATCTCTAAGTGATTAGGATAGAAATTAGTAAGAAAATTAAGGCAAAACAGAAGCTGTTCGGATAACAACTTGTTGGATTTGATGAATACACGACCCTTGTAAGTCATGAGCAAGCCGTATTATTAGATGTGTAAGTCTACACGGTCCGTGTAGTGGTACACAGCCCGCGTAGGGGTCTAGGTCAACACTGGCCATGTAGCTATAAGAGCAAATGTAAGGCTAGAGGGTACACGACCCATCTAGATTCTTACACGGCCATATAGGCCTTGTTTCATAATAGAATACTAAAATTTAATATTGTATCCATTTTATTTAAAAGGAAAGTGTGTAACTACCTGTATATTTCTACCAAGTTGTGAAACTAAACTTAGCCATAGAGCAAGGTGAGTTATACTAGACTCTCTTTATATTTGTACATTATTTGAATGCTACGATGTTGCTATGTGACAATTATATATTTAGCATACTGCTTAATGTAGTAGGGCTCAGATTTAACACAATACTGTGGCTCAGAATTGCAACCTCGGGACTAGTACCAGAGGCCCGCATAGATTTCAAAACTCAGTTATACTGATAATTGATATAGGGTGAGATAGTATGTGAGCGAATCTCGCTCTTCATGATATGGTTTATGCTCTTCATGATATGGTTTATGTATCTGTATTTGTGGAAATGATACCTACCTTATAATAGTCTCATAGATTTTATTGCGCTTAGTCCATTTATTTTATTGTGTTATTTTGGCCCAATCCCATTTGTAAATCATATATATTATGGCAATGATAATGAAATCTCTATGGGGGATTATTAATTTTGAGATGTATCAGAGCCCCAAGAAAAAAAAACTCTCTAAACCCTAAGGTGTCTCCGTCACCACACAAAGAAAATACGCCGCCGTTGAAGAAGCAAACACCTCCCGGCCATAAAACATTGTTGTCCACGTCGCATTCAATTATTCCATTTCAATTCTGATGCATGCTTAGTTGCTTATGAATTAAATCTGCTACATGCTTGCTTGCTTCATTAAATCTGCTACCTGCTTGCTTGATTCGATTAAATCTGCTTTCTTCTTTCGTTCAAAATTTTATTGTTTTCGTTACCATGGCAGCCGAAGGAAACTCAAACAACAGTTCATCCAATCACGAGAAACCCTATGGTATTGTCAATATTAAAGCGTATGTTCCTTTTACTCTTGACCTAGATCATTTGAATTATGATGCATGGTACGTGTGAACTCTTTACCACCCACTAAATTAGTTTTGGTGTTCTTGGACATATTGATGGCACCTCGGTTAAAACTGGTATAAATGATGAAGGATGGAGTAGATTGGATAATCTGGTTAAGTTGTGGATCTATGGCACCATTAATAAATCACTACTACAAACGATTCCGAAGAAAACAATGCTAATAGAACATGGGACCTTGTTCCACGTCCTTCTGATGCTAATATAGTTCGCTCTTTATGGTTATATAAACATAAATTCCATGCTGACGGTTCTTTGAGCAGGTATAAAGCACGCTTGGTGGCGAATGGTCGAAGTCAGCAGTAGGGTGTTGATTGTGATGAGACATTTAGTCCCGTGGTTAAACCAACTACGAATCGTATGGTTTTGAGCTTAGCTGTATCTCGACACTGGCCCGTTCATCAACTTGATGTTAAAAACGCATTTTTAAATGGCCATCTTTCTGAAACAGTGTATATGTATCAGCCACCGGGCTTTGTAGACCCAGATCACCCGGATTATGTTTGTCTTCTACAGAAGTCTCTTTATGGACTTAAACAGGCACCACGTGCCTGGTACCAGCGGTTTGCATATTTTACTACATGTGTTGGGTTTACTCATAGCAAATGTGATCCATCTCTATTCATTTATCAGTCCTAGGGCAACTTTGCTTATCTTCTTCTATATGTAGATGACATCATTCTAACTGCTTCTAGTGATGCATGTCTTCAAAGCCTCATCTCTTTACTTCATGCAGAGTTCTTGATGACAGACCTTGGGCCACTTAATTATTTTTTGAGAATTTTTGTCAATCGCAATGCATCTGGTATGTTTCTACATAAACAGAGATGAACTTCTCTTTTCCTATATGTTCAATCAAGATATGGACATCACTATCATTACCCAAAGCATGTAGCCCATAATCTAAGGATAGTTCTTGAGTAAGAAAATGATAATACATGGGGTCTTTACTACTATAACCCAAATCCTTCATCATGAAATCGAGTTCATTAATTGAGAGTGCGTCAATGTCTATCATATCCACATAAGTTATTCTACCGTTAACATACTTACAGGGCTTGTTAGTGGTAAACACACCACCATGGTGTATCTTTTAAGAGAAAAATCCAGGATTAGCCTATGCAAAATTTCAATACCTAAAGAGATTAGGTAAAATTTATGAAAATGGGGATCAACACCATAATCAAACAACATTGATGATTCCTTACTATATATAGGTATAAGATCAGCATTCGAAATGCCACTTTGTCTTATATCCCAAATTGACATCACCATATTGTGAGTGAGATTAGGGTTGCATGAATCAGACTAAAGGTGAATGGGGTTAAAGATGAAGAGAGTGAGCTTTTGGAGGGAAATGTGTCTGCAATGTAACTGGCTAAATGGACTAAAGTTGAATGGTGATGTCAGTTTAAATGACACATAGATAGAGGAATGAAGAAATTGTCTAAAGTGCTCCTGCTTTTATCTCACAAACGTCCCCAAAGTGACAAATTGACGTTGGGACCATTGAAGTTATTTTTCTATCGAAAGGACCAAGTTAGTGACTTTTGCCAAACCATAGGGAACAAATCAGTAATTTACTATTTTTTAATTATAAAATGAAAGGTATTATGTGAATTTTGGATTAAATATTTAATCCCTCACTCCCAAATACACGTTCATTCCTTTTTTAACCATCTGTAGTATATAGCTCATTCGAGATGAAAATGATTACAATATACATGATTCAAAATGATAACAATATTTGTCTGTGTAACATAAAGATAGATAAAAGTGATAACATATACATGATTAAAAATGATAACAATAACTACTTGTAGCATATAGCTTCGCCAAGATGAAAATAATAACAATATACAATATTCAAAATGCAATCTAGAAGAAAATGTTAATCGAAATGCAACCCAGGTGAAGATGATAACCAAAATGTAACTTAGATAAAAATGATGACAAAAAATGCAAGCCAAATGAAGATGATAACCAAAATGCAACCCAGATGAAAATGATAACCAAAATGCTACATCATTTTCATCTAGGTTGAATTTTGGTCATCATTCTCATATGAGTTGCATTTTCATTATCATGTTCATCTGGGTTGCATTTTTGTCATCATTTTCATCTGGGTTATAATCTGGTTATCATTTCATCTAGATTGCATTTTCAAAATAAAATTTTCAGAAATATGAAGGGAGTGGTCTTGATTTAAAACAGATTAAAAATTAGTAGATTGGTATAACTTTTTTTGCTTAAATTCTCAAAACTTAACTAGTTATGACTAATATAAGAATTAAGAGATGATTTTTTTAAAATGACTTTGTTGTAAGGTAAAAGGAGGGATGCGGGAAAATTTTTACATTTTTCTAATTTTTGTTTTTGTTCTTTTCTCTTAGTGTCACATGTTATCATCTCAAGAGGTTTTTAAGGTCTATGTTTAAGAATGAGTTTATATATAAGATCATGAGTAGCGGGTTCCCCAAACCAAACCCAACCCAAATGCCATATTAGCCGCCACATCACTTTTTCTTCCCTTTCTTTCTCTTACCCAAAACCCAAGTAACACCTATTCTAAACCAACCCAATACTTTTCTCACTTTTTCTAATTTATTTAATTATACATTTATATAGTAAACAAAATAAAATATTTAAACAATTCTATAAAACCTAAGATATAGCAAATAATATCAAAAACATTTCATAACAATAATAAAATATTGTTCTTACAAAATAAAAATTACAACACTCTAAATCGAAATTAATAAATAATAAAAACATCTACTCGTCCTTGTTGTCGGAAACTTGGATACGTGAAATATGTTTGACCAAATCCGACCGAAGATTATGTAACACCTGCAAACCCGGACTAGGAGATTAGCGGGTTGGCGGTATGTGATTAATTGTGTTTTAAATTATTATGTGTTATGTTAAGGTTAATTGATTAATTATAGTAATTAATTTAATCATATATATATATATATATATATATGTTTACGGGTTAAAGGAAAAGAATAGAAAAAACGTATGTAGATATGTGTTAGTATGTATGTATGTTAAGTATGTCATGTATGTATGCATGAAAATTATAGATAAGTGTTAAATTAGCCACCTCCTGCTTTGGAAAAATGAAGATATATGTGTACGTGTGAATTCATGAAAAGATATCTGCTCATTTCTATCAAAGTGTTAAAGTGTAGTGTGTGTTAAGAAAACCTCTTGTGAAGAAAGCTAGAAAGTGTCAACTTGAAGATTAAAAGTATAGATTTTGAAGTTGTTAATTCAAAGTGAAGGTTAGTTTATGATCCTATCAAGTTATTATGCATCTTGGTATGTTTTCTTGTTGATTTCCATAGTCATATGAAAAACCACCATAATGGAGTTTTGTAAGTAAACTTGAGAAGTGGGTTTTGATTATTTGAGTGTTTTTAATTGTTTTTGATGTGTTCATGATGTTTGTTTATGTGAAGTTTGTGTATAGTTTGGATGTATTTTTCTAGTGATTTGTAGAATTTCAGATTGTATGTATGTATATATATTTTACTGAAAAAGAACAGGGAAGAAGATGATGAAGTTGTTATGTGCTGAAAGGGGTCCGACTTAGGCACCGGGCAAGCTAAAGTCATCCGACTTTAGGCCCCGGTTCCATCCGACTCTTGTGAAAGTCGCCCGACTTTATGCCCCAGGTAGTCATCCGACTTTCGGCCCCGGCCCCGGGTCATCCGACTTTTAGGCTCCGGCCTCGGGTCATCTGACTTTTAGGCTCCGGCCCCGGGTCATCCGACTTTTAGGCCCCGGCCCCGGCCCCGGGTCATCCGACCTTAGGTCCCGGACAAGCTAAAAAGGGTCCGGGTTAGGCCCCGTGCGACCTGAACGGGCCCGACTTTTTATGTTTCTTTTCAAAAGTGAAATTTAGCATATTGGTTATGGTTTTATTGGATGTAAATATATGTGAATATATATTTATAAATTCGAGACTCATTTGATTGTTGCTGTGTTTTCAGGCAATCAAAAGACTCGGTAATATTAGATCTCTTTGCTCGTGCTGATTTTGAGGTGAGTGGACGTTAATTGCGGATGGTAAAGATTGCAGTTAATGTTATTGATGTGATGCATGATTGTGATTGAGATTGGATTGATTGAACTGTAGATTGTGATTATTGATTGTTGATATCTACTGCATGACTATTTGGTTGATACGCGCTCTTAGTATGATTTTGAGTTGCTTTAGGAAGTCAGCTATACGTAGACTTGGGGTGGGCTCGTTTACTGGTTGGTTGAACCGTAGTAGCCCTTCTGTTGCATATGTTGCTTCAGAGGTGGAGTTTACCGTGCCAATTCAGTGGAGGGCTATCGGTAAACCTTTGCTTTGGCCGGCATTGGTTGTAGGTTCAGCGCCGAACCGCCGATCTTCTCGGATATGTGATTAGATGCTTTGATATTGATTATGAATGTTTGCTTTTGGTGTTTAGCCTCTACTCACTTAGCTTTGTGCTAATTCCCCTTAGTTGTTTACTTGCAGGTTCGTGTTTGTAGTTGCTGAAGGAGAAGTTGATCCCATTCTGATATTTTGATTAAAATGAAACGAGCCTGTAGTTTTTTTACAACACCAAGATGATACTGTTGTTTTATACTATGTTGTAAATTTGTAAATGATGGTTTGTGTATTATATGTTTGTTTAAATCAAAGCTTACGCAGCGTTTAAAAAAATGACTTGAGTTTTCCGGTGTTACAGTTTGGTATCAGAGCCTAGGTTTGGCGATGCATGCACGGCTAGAGTGTTGCATTCCCAAATCTTGGCTCGTGACGGGTCAAGCTTTCCTTCGGGGGAATTAGGGTGAGTTAGAGTTGTCTGTAATAGTTAGTATTTTGAGTACTAACGGTTTATGCTAATAAGATTGTGAGGTGGTGTGATTGTACAGATATGACAGACAAAGATACCCCTACTGACACTTCTGTGATGCAAGAAGTAGCTGGAACTTCAACGATGAATGTGATGAATATAGCATATCAAACTAACACATTGGGATGTGAACAGGAGGATGAAAAGAGCAAGTGTATTAGTAAATTGAAAGATGAGATACAAGAACTTCGAGATATTGTTCACCGTATGGAACAAGAAAGGATAACCCAAAATGTTCAAATTCAGATTTCTCAACCTATTACTACTCAGAATACAACCTTTCTGGTTCCGGTTTCATTTCATTCTATGGCACAAGTAACACAACAACCGTGCTTTTATCCAGTACCAATTCAGGGAGCTATGCTCCCGGATTACCCAAGTGTTACCAGGAGGGATAGTACTTCTTCCCAAACTATTGACTTAGCTGAGTTGGAAAGGAGAAATATGGAAGCCAAAAACAACATGACCCGAGAGCAAGTTTCACAACATAAATCCAGGATTGAACAATATAGTACTCAAAAGCAAAAAGAGCAAGGTGGTCAGAGACAAGGGAACTTGAATTGTGGACCTAGGTTTAGTGGATTTAATCACCAAGCACCGCGATGTGGAAAGTGTAAGACTCACCACACAGGACCTTGTACTTACAAAACTATGCGATGTCTTACATGTGGCCAGTTTGGTCATGAGATGAAATATTGTTATTTCTCTCAGAAGGTATGTTGGATTTGTTTTGGGAGAGATCATAGAGCGAGGGATTGTAGTATTAATAGAAAACCTGAATCTGGATCAAGAATTGGGGAGCCCTCGTTAGCGGTTGGTCAGAAGCAAGAAACTCAACATACTAGGCCTACATCAGAAAGATCTGACCGAAGTTCCCAGTGGTGTCGTCGGTGTAGGTCTGTTCATATGGGGAATTGCACACTCCAGACTTTGCGTTGTGTGCGATGCGGATTGTTTGGTCATGAGTTAAATGATTGTGCTCTTCCTCGGAGTGTTTGTTGGAATTGCCAAAGAGAGGGTCATATTGTGAGAGATTGTGACGAATATAAAAGAGTTCGGACAAGGCTAGGAGTTGAGGCAGTTGGGGGGTCTTCGTCAACAAGCGCATAGAAGAGGAAGGACCCTACTACGTCTGAGAGTAGGGCATTCGGTATAACGAGAGATGATGTTACCCGACCAAGAATGATATAACGGGTACGTTTTGATAACCTTTATGTTTATACGTATGTTTATTAACTACAGAGTTAATTATGAATGTTTGATGGCTATGTGTATTAAGTGTATGTACTTACTTCTGAAAGAGAATGATTCTTTAGAAGTAGAGTTAGTTGGTATTTTGTTATCTAAATCGTCAAATTATCTAATGCTAATGTCAGAAAATGATATGATGGTATGTATGTGGTATTTAATAAGATGTGAATTGGATATGAGGTACTAGAGAAAGATGTGTCTACATTAGTCGAATTGCATGCTATGCTATGTGTTGTAAAATTTTCTTTGCAAACTGTGTCTCTATATGTGTTTATCTTTGTGCAAACAAGAAGGGAAGTGGATAGATTACTGAGACTTAGAAGGTATTAGAGGCAACCAAGGAATGTTTTGATAAAGATATAACTGAGATTATGAATTGTTGACCATAATTGATAAACATGAAGAGATCATGGTATGTTGAGATATTGTATTGTTGGATCAATATATAATGTTATGCTATGAAATTGAAGGAATCATTTATGCCCTGCGATAGTTAAGGATTTCTGAGAGAAATGATTTAAACCATGACTTGGAGGTTGTAATAGATGCGTTTATGATGACTATGTGGAAATATTGATTGTAAATAAATGTGTAATTGATTAAAATAGGTAGTGAATGTGTAACACCGCTTCTGAATTCAGTTGCTTTAATGTCAAAACAGATTTTAGCAGCGGAAATTTTTCTTTTTAACACAAACAACTATCATTTACATTATCAAAAACAAAGGTGTTACCAACGTACATGAACCGACCATAACATCTATTTATAATACATCACAAAATATAAGTGTTCCACCCACAAGGAGCAATACAATCCCATAAGCAACCCGCCTCGCAGGCCCTCTAGTCTTTACCTGAAAAGGGAAACATAGTATCATTAGCTACACTAGCTAGTGAGTACATACAATCATAAGCATCAATAGATTAAGTCATGCGTCATATCATAAACAATCATTGCTAGCTTAGCACATAGCGGTGTGCTGACAAGATCGGTAAGAGTCATGTCTTGCAGGGTAATCAATCCCGCTCAACAACTCAGACCGGGGGATCAGACACGACCAATCCGCGCTGGTGGGGAGCACAAGGCAGTCCACCAAGCATCGTTCACAGACCCAAAGGCTCTACAGGTAATCCAGCTACAATCAGCTGATCACCACTCACGTTAAGGCACGGTGGTTCTGCAGAACCTTGACCCGGGATGCACCCCGAGTCACCGTTAAATCCAGAATTGACCGAAGTCCTGTTAGGATCCAGCTAACCGGCTGACCTTAACCATGCGTCAGATAGTCTACAGACAGGTCACATACACATATACGTACATTTGATCCCACAGGGATCCATCATCTTACATATAGCATCATACAGTTATTCATACGGGCATATCATCATGTATTAACTAAGTGGTTCCAAACTGGACCCACTAGCATGCTCCTGACACATATTCTAACATCATATAGCCATACACTTACCTCCACGAGTATACCTGCAAAAGCAAGTTAGTCATACATATTACATTCATACAGTCACTTAGCAGACAAGCCTTACTCTACTGAGTCTCATGGTCGTAGGCATTCACCTGAGCTGTTACCAGGCACAGGTATTCAACCTTGACTTCTCAGATACAATAAGCTCACCTAGCATATCACATCGGCCTCAATCATTCACATGTGCATTCAAGACTCGACAAAACAATATTCAACTTTGGACATTTCACAAATCCGCTAGGACTGTCGGATTTGGGGAAATCCGATGGTCCTGTTGGATTCATGAAATCCGATACTTAGACTCCCAAATTCCAATACTCAATCAATCGGATTCTAACACTTGGAAATTCCAACCATGCATGTGAATCCGATACAATGAAATCCGATTCTTATCGGATTCCGATACTTAGAATCTGAAACCAAGGAAATCCGACAGACTTGCGGATTCCAATGGCTACAAAACATGAAATCCGACAGAGTTGCGGAATCTGATACTTCTATCGGATTCCGACAATTCCTTCGGTTTCCAATACATGCGGATTCCGACAACTTCATAGTTGCGGAATCCGACAACTTCATCAACTGTGATTCCGATAGCTTCATTTAATCATCTAAACAACTTCATTTTGGCTTGCTTTAAGCCCAGAACACCTTGGGTCATCATAACACCATTATCTAATCGTCACACACGCATGAAATCCCAACAAGAACACCATTCATGCAAAACCCACCTAGAAAGTGAGTTTCCATATTCTTCAAGATGTTCTTGCATGGATTCATGCTTCTTAACATGTTACACACAGTTCTAATCTTCTAAACATATCAGAATCATGTTCCTAACCTTTGAGATCAACAACCGACTTCTTCTGTTCTTCTTTTCTGGAAATCCGAAAGCAACGAGAGAGAGCAGCGAGAAACCGAGAGAGAAAGTGTGTGTGTGTTTTCTTTTGCTATATTTGACTTGGAAAGTCAAATTACACACATCTATACTTCCACATATACAAGAGGCGGTTGCCTCATTTCTTCGCACATGGGTTTCCTTAAATATCTATACTTGACATACATACATTTAACATGCATGCACACGTACATACATACACATAAACACATAATCACATAACTTGCTTCTATTTAATTCAACAAGTATACAAATTACATCTTATTACAATAACTACGTACACACACGTACTAATTACAACTAGGCCCAAGTTGAGGATGTTACAGAATGCTTATATACGGATGAGTTGAACATGTGGCAGGGGCAATGATTAGTATGAATAGAAGAATGTGAATGAGAGATTTAAATATTACCTCGGACCGATAAATGATGTTAGACATGTGAAAATACGAGAGAATTTATAATAATAACCCTGGAATTATGCGAGTTAAAGTATATTTGACTTGATGGATAGAATTGAAATTTCCTTTATTGAAAGCCGGTAACTCATATGATTGAAATTATCAAGTATAAGAAAGAGATGGATTGCTACAGATTAAGCAAGTTTGAGATGTAAAGAATTGTTGGGTAAAGGATATAATTGATGCTTAATTACAAGGAGTATATATGTGAAAGGACTGGTTATAATAATAGTTGATTCCTGTGAACTGAAGATATATATGATTGAAGAATGACAGATTGAGTTCATTAGAAAATAAGGAAGAAAGAAGAGGAATGTAATGGCCTGAACATGTGGAATGAAGACTTGTGAATTTTGTGCATAAATTTGCCTTTGCTAGGAAGTACCCTTGCTTGGAATTGGGGGGATTTAATTTGATAAAACTTACGAAACTAAATTTCCAGTGCACTTGGAAGGGTTAAATAGTATAATGCCATGCAGAGTATTTAATTGATGACTTACTAAAAGGAGTGAACATGATATATTTCGTGGAAATATGACATGATTGGGTTTGAGTCAAGGCAGAGTATTAGAGAATTATGAACTGTTGAGGTGACCAGAAATATCAGAATAATAATGAAAACAAGTTATGATGGAGTATATAGGAGAGGTATGATAGGTAATGAAGTCCGGATATATTACAAGGGATTATGATTTTTCAATAAAAGTAATTATATTCTACCTATGGGATGAAAATGGTGAGCGGAATTGTATCTTGATGGAATGAATCGATTGTGTGATTGAAAGATTTAATAAAACTTTGGAAGAATTTATAACAAGCATTGAGATGTGAGATGAACAGTACGACTAAATCCTTATTGGATAGTGGAGTAGTAGGAGTTGTGCAGATATATGGGAACAAACTTGTGTTTGGATTGGATTTTGATGATTCGAGAAATTCATAATTAAGCTGATTGGACAAACGTGATGTGATTTATATCGGATGAATGTTAAAATATCAGTGGTAAGTTGATATATGCGTTATAAAGGGCTTAACAATCAGAAATAAATACAAAGAGTGCTCATTTTCTGGCTACTTGTGAGACGGCTTCTCTGAGTAAATTGGCTCAATTGTACATTGATGAGATTGTTGCGAGGCATGGTATACCGTTGTCGATAGTATCTGACAGAGACTCAAGGTTTATTTCTAACTTCTGGACGAGTCTACAGAGAGAGTTGGGGACGAGAATTAATTTGAGTACTGCTTATCATCCCCAGACTGACGGTCAGACTGAGCGAACCATACAGACACTCGAAGATATGCTACGTGCCTGTGTAATTGAGTATGGTGGATCTTGGGATTTGCATCTGCCGTTGGTAGAGTTTGCGTACAATAATTCTTACCACTCCAGTATTGGAATGCCTCCATATGAAATGTTGTACGGTCGTCGCTGCGGTACTCCGACGTGTTGGTTAGAGGCTGGTGAGAAACAGTTTGCAGGGCCCGAAATTGTTCAGTTGACTACTGACAAGGTTGCTATAGCCAGAGAGAAGTTAACAGCGGCCAGAGATACACAGAAAATGTATGCAGATCCGCTACGTCGTCCAGTAACATTTGATGTGGGAGAGTTAGTGTATCTGAAAGTGTCACCATGGAAAGGCGTGATCTGTTTTGGCAAACATGGGAAATTGGCTCCCCGTTTTATTGGTCCTTTCCATATCCGTCAAATAGTTAATGATCAGACAGTTACACTGGATCTTCCAGCAAAGCTTGCAGGAATTCACTATATGTTCAATGTTTGTTATTTGGGGAAATGCAAGGTTGAATATGAAAGCCGGATTCTCCTAGTGCACGAGTTAAAAGTGAATTCGAAGAAGAGACTAATTGAGGAACCTGTCGAACTGTTGGATCGTAAAGTGACCAAGCTCCGTAAGAAGCAGATTCCAATTGTGTTGGTCAAATGGAAGCACAGTTTAGGTTCTGACTTAACCTGGGAGACTGAAGCTGAGATGAGAGATAGATACCCCCACTTGTTTGAACGAGAAGGGATTCCGAGGACGGAATCCTTTTAAGGAGGGGAGATTTGTAACACCCGCAAACCCGGACTAGGAGATTAGCGGGTTGGAGGTATGTGATTAATTGTGTTTTAAATTATTATGTGTTATGTTAAGGTTAATTGATTAATTATAGTAATTAATTTAATCATATATATATATGTTTACTGGTTAAAAGAAAAGAATAGAAAAAACTTATGTAGATATGTGTTAGTATGTATGTATGTTAAGTATGTCATGTATGTATGCATGAAAATTATAGATAAGTGTTAAATTAGCCACCTCCTGCTTTGGAAAAATGAAGATATATGTATACGTGTGAATTCATGAAAAGATATTTGCTCATTTCTATCAAAGTGTTAAAGTGTAGTGTTTGTTAAGAAAACCTTTTGTGAAGAAAGCTAGAAAGTGTCAACTTGAAGATTCACAGTATAGATTTTGAAGTTGTTAATTCAAAGTAAAGGTTAGTTTATGATCCTATCAAGTTATTATGCATCTTGGTATGTTTTCTTGTTGATTTCCATAGTCATATGAAAAACCACAATTAATGGAGTTTTGTAAGTAAACTTGAGAAGTGGGTTTTGATTATTTGAGTGTTTTTAATTGTTTTTGATGTGTTCATGATGTTTGTTTATGTGAAGTTTGTGTATAGTTTGGATGTATTTTTTTAGTGATTTGTAGAATTTCAGATTGTATGTATGTATATATATTTTACTGAAAAAGAACAGGGAAGAAGATGATGAAGTTGTTATGTGCTGCAAGGGTCCGACTTAGGCCCCAGGTTTGCTGAAAGGGGTCTGACTTAGGCCCCGGGCAAGCTAAAGTCATCCGACTTTAGGCCCCGGTTCTATCCGACTCTTGTGAAAGTCTCCCGACTTTATGCCTCGGGTGGTCATCCGACTTTCGGCCCCGGCCCCGGGTCATCCGACTTTTAGGCCCCGGCCCTGGCCCTGGGTCATCCGACCTTAGGCCCCGGACATATATATATATGATTAAATTAACGGGCCCCGTGCGACCTGAACGGGCCCGACTTTTTATGTTTCTTTTCAAAAGTGAAATTTAGCATATTGGTTATGGTTTTATTGGATGTAAATATATGTGAATATATATTTATAAATTCGAGATTGATTTGATTATTGTTGTGTTTTCAGGCAATCAAAAGACTCAGTAATATTAGATCTTTAAGCTCGTGCTGATTTTGAGGTGAGTGGACGTTAATCGCGGATGGTAAAGATTGCAGTTAATGTTATTGATGTGATGCATGATTGTGATTGAGATTGGATTGATTGATTGAACTGTTGATTGTGATTATTGATTGTTGATATCTGCTGCATGACTATTTGGTCGATACACGCTCTTAGTATGATTTTGAGTTGTGTTGGGAAGTCAGCTATACGTAGACTTGGGCTAGGCTCGTTTACTGGTTGGTTGAACAGTAGTAGCCCTTCTGTTACATATGTTGCTTCAAAGGTGGAGTTTACTGTGCCAATTCAGTGGAGGGCTATCGGTAAACCTTTGTTTTGGCCGGCATTAGTTGTAGGTTCTGCGCCGAACCGCTAGTCTTCTCGGATATGTGATTACATGCTTTGATATTGATTGTGAATGTTTGCTTTTGGTGTTTAGCCTCTACTCACTTAGCTTTGTGCTAATTCCCCTCAGTTGTTGACTTGTAGGTTCGTGTTTGTAGTTGCTGAAGGAGTAGTTGACCCCACTATGATATTTTGATTAAAATGAAACGAGCCTGTAGTTTTTTTACAACACCAAGATGATACTGTTGTTTTATACTATGTTGTAAATTTGTAAATGATGGTTTGTGTATTATATGTTTGTTTAAATTAAAGCTTCCGCAACGTTTACAAAACTGGCTTGAGTTTTCCGGTGTTACAGGTTATTATGCGACTGATGTGTAAAATACGCGTACACTGCTTCAAGATCTTTAACTATTCGTTCAAAAGTTGTTTGCTCATCTGATACCACCGTCTAAACATCTTTGCTTGATAAACAGAGTTATCGCCAAAATAGTATTTAACAACCGCTCTTTGTAGCTACCCGACCTCTTTCTATGTTTCCACTTCCGAATCTAGTTGACGACTCTGCGGTGCTACCAAAAAGAATGTTTGCCTCCTCTCGAACCAACCCTACAAAAATTTCTTCTTCTTGCCAGAGCTGCTCAGCGGTTGCTATGGAATCCGACGAGGCGCTCGATGAAGCTTGTTGTGGTGAATCCATATTTTGTAAAACTAAAAAAATTGTGAAAGTAGTAAGAAATTATGAAAGAAAGAAGTTTGTGTTGTAGAATTAGGTTGGGGTGAAAATTTGTAAAGTAAAATGGTGTGTATATATATATATATACATATACATACATATATATATATGGGAGAGAGTTCATACGAAAGTGTTTTATTTGCGAAAAGTACGAGAAGAAATCTCAGTCACTTATTGAATTTGATCTAGTGGTTTAGATTAATCATGCTTTTTGTTTTTTTATTTATTTAAAAGGGCATAATGGTAAAAAAAATTCTCTCTCTAATCTACCTCTCTCTATTTTTTTCTCTCCTAAATTTTGAATAAAAAATAAAATAAATTAAAATTAATTTACTAGTAAATTATTAATTTTACAAAATTATTGGTGAACACACATACAATTTTACGAGTTTTTCATCATTACTATGTTCAATAATAAACATAGCGAAAACAATATGAGTTTTAAGATGAATTTAACACTATTCAATACTGAACACGGCTAAATATATGTGAGTTTTTTAATCATTACTATTTTACATCAATTATTCTCTGCTTGTCCACAAGATATTTCTAATAAATCTATGGTTAATTGGTGTTTTCACTAGTGAACGTTAACATTATGAAACTTAACTCGAACTTTCTGTATACATGCATTAGTGAACAACGAAAACGCACAAAACAAAAAAGTTATTTAACAAAATGCTAAACAATTTGAGTAGAGATAAATAAAAATTAAAAAAAAATATTTTTAATACAAAATCACAAAACTATAACATTAAAAAACTGACAAAAAGAAAACCGAAAAAAGAATGAAAAAATGGATGGTGAACAATGAGGCGACAAACGGCTGTAGCGGCTGGGGAGAGCGTTGGAGCGGCGGTCTTGGCAGAATGAGAGTGAGAATGATTCGTGAACGTGTAAGAAAAAAAGAGAAAGACGGGATGGTAGAAATTGTCATCGATTTGAGAAGAGCGAGAGAGAAATCAATTATTGACCAACAATCGTTGTGGTGAGTAGGGTGGCGATGATCGATAGTCCAAGTGGTGACCAAGAGGCGGATAGTGGTGGTTTATTCCGGTGGTGAGGGGCAACAACTTTATCTTCTCTAGTGTTCAAAAAAAGATGGGTTATTGGCGATGGTTTACTCCGTGAGGGGCGGTGTTTAAGAGCATTGAGAGGCAGATGCAAGATGGTGATATCCAATTGAGAGGAAACAGACTACCGACGGTGGATGAACAAGCTACAAAAGTCAAGGCGGTGAGGACAAGAGAATTTAATTTGGGAGATGGGTCACAGGCTTTGAAGAGAGAGAGAGTAGAGAAGTTTGTTTGTAACCTACGGTTTGGGTGAGTATTTAATTTAGGTTGTGATTTTAGGTTAATAAAAGACATTTATATCCTTTTTATTATATATTAACTTCCTTAAGTTTTAAATTAATTACAAAAATACCATAATACTTCATAGCCCTTAATTAATCAACATAATAGTTGTAAATGCTTCTCGCACTTTTCATAAAATTAGAGCTTTTCGTACGAACCTCTCTCTTTCTCTCTGTATATATATACTATATTATAAAACATTTATGTCATTGAAATCTCTTAATTTTAAGTAATTTGATTACTAATTACCCCTTATTTAACTCTATAAGGAAACTATTATATAGAGTTAATTAGATTTTTAAATACCATTTTTATAACTAAACCTTCCATAATAAATAATGTTTAAAAAAGTCAAGTTAATGCAAATTAATTTTCAACCAATATGATATTAAATACAAATTAAAAATTAAATAAAATGGATGTTCATAAAAATAATAGTTTAAATATTTTATCATATAACACATATTTTAATTTAAGTATTAGAAAATACGTATAGCTAGAACTTATAAACCAAATAACATATAACCTAAACTTATAAACATTTCCAGATTTTTTAAATGACTCGTGTAATCAAAACAAAATGTTTAATTTATAATATATTTAATATTCGTTTTGTTTCTCATTTTATTGTTTTTTAAAATTAATAAAAGAGAAATAAAAGAAATGGAAACATGAAAAAGAAACTAGATACAATGCGTACGAAAATTGTTCGATGTCATTATAATGCGTGATATAATAGTATTACATTATTAAAAACAGACATGTTATCAAGTAGAAATTATTTCTAACAGCCGCATTGCGTAGGTACTGTGCTAGTGTATATATATATATATATATATATATATATATATATATATATATATATATATATATATGTGTGTGTGTGTGTGTGTGTAGGAGACGGTTCATTTGAACCGTTTTTATTGCGAGAACCAATCTTAGCTGTTCATTTTGGATAATGGAATTTATGGATGAAGAGCGTGGGGGATTGAGTGTGGCAGGGTGCATGTAAGGAATTCGTGGGCAATCCAATTGAAGGAGGGGGAATTAAACTTTTATAGGGTAGGGTTCAAACGAAAACTGTTTTTCGTACGAGAACTAATCTTAGCCCTTGATTAAACTTAATCAATGGCTAAGATTTTTTTACGGCTCATTAATGCTTCATTTTGGATAATGAAATTCATGGAAGAAGAACGTGGGGGATTGAGTGTGGCAGGGTGCATGCAAAAAATTCATAGGTGGGCAATTCAATTGAAGGAGGGGAATTGGACGGATAAAATTGGTTCTTACGGTTCTCGTACGAAAAACAGTTCTAGTTTGAACTTTTACCTATATATATATATATATATATATATATATATATATATATATATATATATATCCTAATTAAATACAGAAAAACTAAAATATATTCTAAATATAAAAAACTAAAATATATTGTAAATATAAAACTGCATTTTTGTTTCATTTAAGAAAGGAGGTATTATTTTTCATGCTGGCACACCCTATTGGTAATATCCTCTCTCCCATAATATGGCCATATGCAAGCCGCTGTCATCCCAGCATAGCTGGGGCCTTTAATTCCTTTAAATATTTTCTAATCAACTTTCACCCCGTATTAATCATTCATCTCAAACTCTGTCACCAGCTAATTATCTACTTTTGATCAAAATAAATATAATGTTCGATCATTTATATCCACTTTTCCTTAAAATACATACGACTCTAAAAAGTATAATTAGTTTTACAACTAAATATAATTACATTTTCTGATCAGATTTAATCAAGTTTCATTTATTTTAAAAAGAAATAATTTAATAACAAAACAAACAAACAAATATAAAACAATTTTTTTAAAACCTAGAATGTCAATAATAGTGGAGCCATTTCTTTCTTTTTTAAGAACCTTGTGTAACTTCTTTTACCTTTACAATTAAGTAAAGAGGCGGACGGCGGCACCCTTATTGTTCCTTTTAGTTATTAGGTTTCTTTTCTTCGGTTCGTTTGGTTTCCTGGAAAACTTCTAAATTATGATCTCCCTTCTCTCTGGGTCTGCTTTCAAACCCTGACAGATCTAAAGATTGTAGTTTTTCTTTTTAACTACCTACCTGTTGCTTTTAATACAAGAGAAATTCGATCAAAATGAAGTACGAACGCCTTTTGATTTCTTGTTTTTAGTCCGGCATGGATGGATGAACGTCTTCCTTTGCCCTCTTTCAAAGAATCCCTGTTTTGCCCTTTCTTTCTTTTCCACCTAATCTCATCATCAGCTCTTTAATTAGAGTCTTCTCAAAGTTTCCGTAATTCCACTCTACTTTGTGTGTGTATGTGTGTCAGAGAAAGTGGCTGATTGCATGCAATTCAGTCCATTTTTCTCTTCTCTCGTCTCTATCGAGTTTTGTTGATGGGGATATAAATTTTTAATCCGATTTTCTCAAAGAAATCTGGTATAGTTTCATATCTCCACGAGCTTTGCTTTTGAATTCGAGAGAGAGGATTTGGGTCGGTTGATTAAATGCAATAAGTGCCTGATTCATACTCAAAGTCGCTCCGTTTGATTTAATTTTGATCAAGACTCTGGATATCTGCATACAATTGAGGTGAGAGATCGTTTACTTCCATTCTTGAATCCCAAATGGACTTTCTATCGAAGTTGAAGCATTTGAAATTCTTTGGGCTACGTTTGACTTCTCTAATCTCAAAAAGCTTCTTCTTGATTTTAATGGCTTTGATCATCCGTACCCTTTTACTCCCTGAATCCCTGGGATTTGGTGAGAATCTGTTAGAATTGAAATCCGCTGGGATTCCCAGAATGAAGTTTCTAGAGGTACCTCAGATTGTATGGGGATTAAACAACCAAAAGATTGCTTTTGCAAGAGCTTGTTTAACTGCAAGAATGTTAAACAGGACCCTTCTCATGCCTAGCTTCAGCGCGACTTTGTTTTACAAAGAAATCGACCGATTAGAACCCATTTCATTTGATAAGGTGTTTCAGTTTGAGAAATTCAATTCACTTTGTAAAGGGTTTGTCCAGGTGGGTCGATATTCAGATCTTCAGAACCGTAGCGACATTTTTGTGGTTCAAAAGGGTAGTGGTAGGCGATGGACGGTTGAAAATGATATTGATCAATTGGATGACTTGAAGAAGAAGCATGATGAGTCTGAGACGATTAGAATAGCTGGAAAGAACCCATTTCTATGGCATGATCATTGGCCTGTCAAGGATTACTCGAGGGTGTTTGAGTGCTTGGTTTTAGTAGACGAAATCTTAAAGGAAGCTGATAAAGTTGTAGCCAGGATAAGAGATTTTCCCAAGATGAACAATGATCCCTTAAGAAATCCAAATGGGTATGTAGCAGTCCATCTGAGGATTGAAAAAGATTGGATGATACACTGCAAAAAGCTACAACAGAGGTCAAATGTGTCTGAGATTTGCAGTAGTAAAGATGAGATCATGACTAGAGTAGGGAACATTCCGGGCCTGAAAACCCCAACGGTTGTTTACCTGGCTGTAGCTGATGAGCTGCTTGTTGAAGATGGTTCGATTTTGGATGGTTGGAAGAAGGGTCTGGTGGCGGTGGAGAAGAAAAAACTGGGCGTGCTAGAGATTTACAAGAAACATCCGTATCTAATTCAGGCTGCGATTGATTATGAAGTATGCTTAAGGGCAGATGTGTTTGTGGGGAACAGTTATTCAACATTTTCGAGCCTGTTGGTTCTCGAAAGGAGTTTGAAGATGGTGAGAATGGGAGTGGTGAGAGGGTGTGGTTTGGAAATGGATGTAAGATGGCCATCTTATGCTTATAATCTTAAGGCCAAGGGTGAAGAGTTGGGAAAAGGTCCTCGCCCCTGGATGACAAGTCTATCTGATTCAAGCTTACAAGCAATCAGTTACGGGTCTAACAACATTTCATGTTGAGGTTTGAGATGTTAATAATTAGAGAGCACACCATTGTATACATGCAATTGTATTATACTTACTTACTTACTACATCCATTCTTTCTTTCTGCCAGTATATATAGGGAATCTTGTAAACGAGTTAATTGGTTGGTTCATCATTTGAAAGTGCAAATATGGTTCCTTTGAATTAAGCTAGCATTTAACAGCTGAAATGATCTGAAAATCTGTAAGAAGAAACAAATCTAGAAGATAAAAAGTAAGCATCCAACAAACATGTGCTTCCGCCATTGGATCATGTTTGTGGGTTTGGTTTCTTCTTTGATTTGTTCATGCATGCTACTTTTTTTTGTTGTGCTTCCGCTGCGTTTGACATAATTGTCGGCGTGCTCTAGCAGTCCACGTCGTGGGGGGCTGCGATGTCACACGGCGTGGAGCAGGGTACTTCAGCCTAAAGCATTTTAGTGCAATGTGTGGCGGTGGGTCTTATTAATTATGGTTAATTATTGTTTCTTAATTAAGAATTAGGGCAACCTGGTGTTTTCTTGTTTGGTTATAAATATCTAGCTTAGGGTTCAGTTATATGTACATCAAACACTCAAGTTAATAAAGAAGTCTCTGGTTCCTGCCCGTGGACGTAGGTCGTGACTCCGACGACCGAACTACGTTATATCTCGTTTCGTGACTTGTCTTGTTTGTTATTCGCATATTATATTCTAACGCTCGTTTGGGATGTCTTGATACTAACAAGTGGTATTAGAGCCACGGTTCTGTTCACCGGGCTCGCGCATTTGTTGATTGTGAAGATGTCATCTTTCATGTTCGATTTGGAGAAATTTTCTAGTTCGAATGATTTCACATTATGGAAGTTGAAGATGAGGGCTATTCTGGTTCAGCAGGGTTGCGCGGTGGCGTTAGAAGGTGAAGACATGTTACCGAGAGATATGAGGGAGGACATGAAGAGAGATGTTCTAGCAAAGGCCTATTCGGCGATTTTGATGTGCTTAACTGATGAAGTGTTGAGGGAGGTGGTGGATGAAATGACGGCTGCAGGTCTATGGAAGAAGCTGTGTGAGAAGTATCACAAGAGTACCCTCACGAACATGCTTTATCAGAAGCAGAGGTCGTATACCATCCGGATGTCTGAAGGCGCCCAGGTACAAGATCACCTTGATAACTTCAATCGTATCATCCTTGATTTGAAGGCTGTAGATGTGAAGATAGAAGATGAAGATCTTACCCTGATCTTGGTGTGTTCACTACCGCACTCGTATGAGAATTTTGTTGATACCATGCTGTATGGTAGGTCAACAATTTCTGTTGCTGAAGTAAAGGATGTCTTGTTGTCGAAGGAACTCAAGCGTCGGGTTTCTGGTAATGAGGGGGAGTCCAGTTCAAGTTTATACGTGGGTAGAGGAAGGACACATGGCGGGATGGGAGGACTGGGGGAGTCGTCTTCGAGATCAACATCCATGAAAAAGGTTATGTGTTATCACTGTAAGGAGATCGGTCACATCAGGAGAGATTGTCCTAGTAGGAAAGGAGATGGTAATGTGGTTCAGGGATATGAAGACATAGGCGATGCTCTAACAATATGTACGGATAATCCTGCGCATACCTGGATCTTGGATACGGGTGCATCTTATCACATGGCGTTCTCACATGATCTGTTTACTTCCTTCAAGAAGTGGAACGGAAAGGTGAAGTTGGGTGACGGTGGTACACGGAGTATCAGAGGTAGTGGTATGGTGCAGATTAAAATGCAAGATGGAAAAATCAGACGGATGCATTGCTGGTATGTCCCAGATCTTCGGAAGAACCTAATCTCGCTTGGGACTTTGGCAAGGAATGGGTATGAGTATTCTGGTAAAGGGGATGGACTGAAAGTTTCTCGGGATGCTCGAGTGATAATGCGAGGCAGACTGCTGCGTGGTATATACGTTATGGAAGGTAGTTCTGTGGTACCGTCCTTGGAGCGGAAAATTGACCCCCCGACAAAGTCGAGACGACACTGGTGGCCCGAAAAATCACGTGATGGGGTGTCAGACTTCGTGACTTGTTGAAGGAGGTAGTCCCTTTGGGGAGGTTGGCAGGAAAGAGAGACGGTTCTTTGATAATCTCCGGTTGACTGGTTGAAGAGAGTTCAAGTCAAGGGGGAGATTGTTGGGATATGACTTGAAAGGCTGGAAATATATTTGAAAAACCAGAAAACAGGAAAAAGGGGGAGCTCGGCGTGCTCTAGCAGTCCACGTCGTGGGGGGTTGCGATGTCACATGGCGTGGGCCCCTACTCCACGGCATGGAGCAGGGTACTTCAGCCCAAAGCATTTTGGTGCAATGTGCGGTGGCGGGATCTTATTAATTATGGTTAATTATTGTTTCTTAATTAAGAATTAGGGCAACCTGGTGTTTTCTTGTTTGGTTATAGATATCTAGCCTAGGGTTCAGTCATATGTACATCAAACACTCAAGTTAATAAAGAAGTCTCTGGTTCCTGCCCATGGACGTAGGTCGTGACCCTCACGACCGAACCACATTATGTCTTGTGTCGTGACTTGTCTTGTTTGTTATCCGCATATTATATTCTAAGTTAATAATTATGTGTATCTAGCCTAACATAGTTTTTTGATTAAAAGATTATAGTTATCTTTTAATATATTAATCATTCAAAAATATGTTGTTTGTATCCACTTTTTAAAATTACTTTTTATTTTAAATAATAGTAATACTCTTATTATTATTATTATTATTTCTAACACCAAAATACAACATTTATGTTTATGTCCACTTTATATGTAATCACACTTGACACTTTATTATTGTTACAACTCTACTTCAATGAAATTAGTCAACTATAATCACTCATCTCAAAAATTGACTTTGATTGCCTTTAAAATACCATAAGGTTTATATATAATCGTATAACCACATAATGGCATTTTAAAATATCATAAGATTCATTATAATACTTATAATTACTCCTATTTACAAAGATTTCGTCCTTTTTAATTATTAAACAATATTAGGTAATTGACTTGCATCTCCTCTTAGGGTTTTTACATAGTCTCGGATCCACCGACTTTGTTTCCACGGGACTTTGACAAGTCCATTTTCTTTGTTGCAACCCTTTTTGTTTTCGAGTCGAGTATTGCGCAAGGCTGATGAACATAGTTGAGCTTATCGTCCAACACAATATCATCTATGGGCATAAAAGTAGCATCATCCTTTAAACATTTTCACAAACGAGAAACTTGAAAGGCGGTGTGGTTCAAGATAATTCATCTTGTAAATTAGTAAGCTACTTTTCCTGGCATGCTTAGATATTCTAAAAGACCTAATGAATCTCTACTAAAAAATAAAATGCATGGATGAGACTTCAACATGACTTCTGCTTGGAATTTCCAACCTATTGTTGATTAAACTTTGATTTTAGATTAATTAACAACTTAATAAAACTTTTACAAAAAATAAAATGCATGGTCCATTTAGAACCCTGACATAAAAACTCTTGGAAAATAATTTCCAAAATATCTTATGAACCAAAATAAATGACCCATTCACAACCAAAAATGACGCGCAGTCCTCGTTATTTCCATCAACATTCAATTGTAAATTCGTTATTGCCTCGTCATTCTCTTGCTCATTGTGTGGCTAGGTAACAAGCCGGCCTGCTTGTTGTTAATTCGTTATTGCCTCGCCATTCTCTTGCATATATGGTGAAGTGTAATCATAGTTAACAGCAGTACTTCAGTAAACTAGTACGTAAATCAGCGAAAACCTGCAACACAATTCTACTAAGTTAACACCTAACTCGTCAACTAGTTATTACTACTGGTTTGTGATTGAGGGTTTAACCCAATTTGCGATTGTGTTAGGTCTTATCAATTAATTTGCAATTCTCTTCTCTAGAATCAATTTGCGATTGCATTACACGATTGAGGAATCTCACCGTAAGACTCAACTCTTAACTAATTTGTAATTGTGTCTCCTCTCAATTTATGATTTGTACCACATCCAACTTAAGATTGTCTGATTTGCGATCTATACTTTCACTTAACACCACGATTATATATATATATATATATATATATATATATATATATATATAGGCAAAAGTTCAAACGAGAACTGTTTTTCGTACGAGAACCGCGAGAACCAATCTTAGCCGTCCAATTCCTCCTCCTTCAATTGGATCGCCCACCCATAAATTCCTTACATGCACCCTGCCACACTCAATCCTCCACGCTCTTCATCCATGAATTCCATTATCCAAAATGAACGGCCAAGATTGGTTCTCGCGGTTCTCGTACGAAAAACAGTTCTCGTTTGAACCCTCCCCTATATATATATATATATATATATATATATATATATATATAGGGATGAGATCAAATAAAAAGGAAATTAAAATAAAAAGTGTAAGAGGGATGATTATTTGATCATTTTTCGGTATATACATCAACTGATCATTGTTAGTTCATCATCTTTATTGATTAAAACTAGTTACTCATCGATTTCTTTTTTATGAATCCAACATATTCATATCTTTTTAGATGAAAACATTTTGTTAATCAACAAATTATTCCAAAATTTTGGTTTCAAAATCTACATTTGAAAATCTCTTTTGCACTGTAAAAAGAGATGAATATGTTGGATTCATCAAAATAAATTGATGAAGAACTAGTTTTAATCAATAAAAAGGATTTTTTTTATTGTCTTTTACCTTTTTTACCATAAAATCCTTTTTACTTAATCTCTACCCTATATATATATATATATATATATATATATATATATATATATATATATATTTATATATACCCTAAACCCTATATATATATATATATTTATATATATATAGGCAAAAGTTCAAACGAGAATGTTTTTCGTATGAAAACCGCGAGAACCAATTTTGGCCGTCCAATTCCCCCTACTTCAATTAGATTTCCAACTCATGAATTTCTTACATGCACCCTGCCATACTCAATCCCTCCATGCTCTTCATCCATGAATTCCATTATCCAAAATGAACGGCCATGATTGGTTCTCGCAGTTCTCGTACGAAAAACAGTTCTCGTTTGAACCTTCCCCTATATATATAAATTCATCTGAGAACCGTTTTTAATGCGAGAACCGCAAGAACCATTATGGATCAATTAATTATTACATTATCTTAAATAATTAAATTAAATTTAAATGGGCAAAAATGACAATTAAAAAATTGTTACATGATAGGCGCCGATGTTTTAACCTTTTCCAATTTTTTTTTCTTTTTATATAATGTAGCTGCAATTCGTGTTTATTTCTTTTTTCTTTTTATTTCTGTTTTTCTTCTTTATAGATAACAAAAGTTAAGAAAAATTCTTAACTTGCATATTTTTTAAGAAAAATTCTTTATTTTTTCAGAAATTTTTTTTAAGAAAATTGAAAATCAAAAAACATGTTCACTTGCATATTTTTTCAGAAAACTCCCTAACTTTTTCACATTTTATTCTTCCAAACTTTCATACTTTTTCAAACAACTTTTCAAATAAAATACTTCAACCAAACATGTTTTTTATTTTTTTCTGAAAAAGAAAAACTCCATCTCTTTATCTAAACACGTTTTCTATTTTTTTCATAAAATGAAAACTCCACCATTTTTCACAGAAAACGAAAAACAGAAAAATTTTCTCCTGCTAAACGCAACCTAATATTTTTGTATTTATTTTTTTCATTTTTCCTTTTACTTGCTTCTCTATTAATGAATCACAATTATTTATATTTTTGTTAGAATTTTCTGAGTTATATATTAAGTATTTATAACCCATAAATCATTTTTGTTAGAATTTTTTGAGTTGGTAATGAGTTTGATTAAACCAACTTTAAGTTGGACGTACACTAAAGTTGTAAACGAACCGAACAAACACGAATGTGAGCTTGTTCGTGTTCGTTCGTTTAACTTTATCCGAACAACTAAACGAACACGAACGGATAAACAAACGAATATTTATGTTCATGTTCGTTCGTTTAACTTTAGCCGAACATAAATGAATGAACACGAACAATATTTTCCTTTCGTTTAATTAAACGAACGAATACGAACAGATGTCTCGTTCATTCATTTATGTTCATGAACGTTCGGTTATCCGTTTATTTATGTTCGTTTATATTATATATATTATATGTGTGTGTGTATATATAGTGTTTATTTATGTTTAATAATGTTTGGATTTGTATTATAGCGTGTGTTCCTTCATTTACGTTTGTTTATCATTTAAAAACGAACGAACCAATCTTTTAAACAATTGAACACAAATGCTCGTTCATGTTCGTTTCTTTATTCGGCTAAAGTTAAACGAATGAACACAAACACAGAATTTTGTTCGTGTTCGTTTCTTTGTTCGGCTAAAGATAAACAAACGAATACGAACAAGCCTCATTCGTGTTCATTTACAGCCCTAGTAATGAGTTTGACTAAGCCAACTTTGAGTTGCACGTGCACACATGCATCTACGTATACACGTGCATCTATGCACACGTGCACGGTGCATATATGCACCTAGACGCACTTGTGTGAAAATAAAACCTAGTAGTATGAACAGGTTGTGCACATATACACCGTGCATATATGACTTTATTGTATGTGCTGAAAAAGGACAGTGGTATATACACATGTACACCTATTGTAATTTGCACATGTGCTCGAAAAAAAGATAGTGGTATATGCACATGTGCAAATATCTAATGTTGTGTTGAAAAAAAAAACCCGGCAAAAATGAAAATAATTTCTTTGAAAAAGTATAGCAATATGGATGTCATATTAAAGAGCATAATTTTCTCGTTAATTTGGTATAATTTTCGTATTTTAATATTTACGTTTGGTAGATATTGTAGTTTTAAAAAACTGGGGGTAATGGTTCCCCCTTTAATTTGGCAATTTATCTAAAATACCACTCCAACATTTTTGCAAACTAAAATGACGATTGTGTTTTGAATTAATTATATTTGTCACAATTAATATAAACATTTAATTAAATATGATCAATGGCTACAAACGGTTCTCGCAATAAAAATAGTTTTCAAATAAACTCTCCCCTATATACACACACCAATTCCCGATTCAACAATCTATTGTTTTAAGTTTCACAATTTGTGATCCGTATATTTGAACTAATTTGCGATTGAGTATGCATCATCGATTTGCAATTCATGTAATACATGTTATTTGAGTTTCGGGGTCGAAACTCTATTTTGCGATCAATTTTTTTCTAATTTACGATTTGTGATTGGGACTAGTTAGCTGATTAGCAATTTACCTATGAAACTGATTTGCCATCCAAGGTGTGTAACTAATTTGTGATTACACCTTCATACACCCAATTTGTGATTCATAAGAAACAAAGTAGTTTAGTCGAATACACACGTGCGCAATCGATACTTCAGCTTGCAGATCCTTCAAATTTTCATCATTTTAATCCATTTTTTATTCATTAGACTACTAACACCTATTCAATCATTCCCTTAAGTTTAATTCCATTTTCATCAAGATGTGGACACCTTAGAGTCCCTTTTTTCTCTTGCTTTTTATCCTTTATCGAGTAGCAAGAAAAACTCCCAAAAATCGTATATAAATATCAATAATTAGCAACAAGAGCCACCTAGAAACATCCATAAGGCTATAAGTTATACTTTACCTAAACTTTTTCCTTACCCAATACCACATCAGCGCCACATCATTCTTTTACCCATTTTCTTTACCCTATCTAAAATAAGTGTTATACCTTCCCTTTTTCCTACCCAAACTTTCCCCACTTTTTTTTTTATATTAACAAAATTTATTATTTAAATAAATAATAAAATTCATTCATTCATTACTTAATAAAACTTTAATACAATACTAATAATAAAATCTTAATTAAAATCTAAAATTGTAAAATAGAAATAACAAATTACATATTTTTAAACTTAACAGTAAACAATATTATTTATTCAAGTGGAGGCCATCCGTGCTTGGCTCGTATCTTCTCCTTTAACATTAGCGTTGTCGCCAATGCACCTCCTGAAAGATGATCCGTCGGCTTCATGTAAAATTCGTAATCTTTAAAAGTACGATCCTCTACTTGTATTTCCAATTGTTTTTTACGATACGAGAGAAATTCGTCATTCTTCGAATTTATCGAGGCTAGTTCATCCAATAACGACGTGATGCTCTCTTCCCTCGACCCAGTCCCGGTTGATGCCGAAGCCAACCGCTTCCCCCGATTTCTACCGATGAGTCGTATAGGTTCGTTTGGTTCAACATACTCGTCTTCTTGTTCTTCGTCATCGTCTTCGTTGAGGTTGATAGGAGCGTGTGCATCGGAAGATCCCGTAGTGGATCGAGGATTGGATTCCGAAGTTTTGCTTCTTTTTGAAGGACGGGGGGTGACATCACTTGGAGGAACTTGGTGCCATTTTGGAGAACTCTTAAGAATTGCCCAACATTTTTCATGACCAAAAGCTGTGCCATGATTATCGTCTCGGTAACGGTTGAGCGCGGTTTTTAAAATATCCCCATCACTCATTCCACTACCTCTTGTATTGAAGAGGTTGTTGTAAATCCCGGCAAACTTTGTTACTTCAGAGTTAATATCTTTGAACTTGGCGTTCAGTTGATGCATGTTACGGTAATTGGCAGGTTTGCCAAGTTGACTTTGAAACGACTCCAAGATGCGGTTCCAAAAAATTTCTACACATAACAATAATGATATATTAGTACTAAATAATAATAACAATAATAATAATAACGATAATGATAATAATAATAATAATAATAATAATAATAATAATAATAATAATAATAATAATAATAATAATAATAATAATAATAATAATAACGAAGACAATAATAATAATATTAATATTAATAATATTAATAATAATAACGATAATAATAATAATAATAATAATAATAATAATAATAATAATAATAATAACAATAACGAAAACAATAATAATAATAATAATAATAATAATAATAATAATAACGAAAAAATAATAATAAGCAATAAAGAAAAATACTTTGTTTTTGTGCATTTTCAACTACGGGATCGTCCGAAATGTCAACCCATGCCGTGACCAACGCGATCTCTTCCTCGTTTGTCCACGAGATAGGTTTAGCTCTGTTGAAAAATGTCCCGCCTTTCTTCTTTTGTGATGGTCCCTCTTCTTGTGTTTCCGGTTGCGGAATTTGTGATGGTTCTTGAGGTTGTTGTTGTTGGGTTTCAGGAACATAATCATAGTATTCGTCCTCTTGGATTTGTGGAATTTGTTGTTATTGAAACGGGTAGCCAAGATGTGAGAAAGGAATTTTTTGGGTTTGGTTGAGCATCCCCGTATAAGTGAACCGTGGTGGGGCAAAAAACGGGTTTGGTTGGTAAGTGGGTGGCGGAAAGTTTATAAAAAACGGATTATCGGGCCTTTGAGGTGTGGAATTCGTAACCCTTGATCGGTTATGTCCGGATGAAGGGGTATTTGGTTGAGGATCCATGAGTATAGAATGAAGTATATTTTATAAAAGTTGGAGAAGAGTAGAGAGAAAATAGTGAATAAGTGGAGTAAAAAATGGTGAATAAAGGTGATATATATAGTGATTTAATTGTTGAATAAAAAAAATAAAAAAAAAGTTACCATTAGAAAACGGTAGTTTTTAAAAAAAATTATACGTTGGGGGGGGGGGGAATTGATTGCTTCTCATCGAGTAAAGAAACCCGGAGCAGGTACCCGCTAGGCCTACCCGGGACACCCGAAATGGTGTTCCCGAGGGTACCCCCTTCCTTTCGAGTCCGGTGTAACACATGGTCTAAGAAGTTAGTGATTGTTACCCTTTCGATTCCTTAAGAAGTTGGAGCAAAAATATGATTATTTGGTTTCCTCTTGGTCTCGGCTACAAGGACCCAACACCCACACTTAAACAGTGAACACCTAGTGGCTACAGTACCCTTCCTAGAGTATTGTGCCCTAATCTCTTTTTTTACCTCTTACTAAAGATTTAGGCCCAATTACTCCCTAAAGCCCCTAAGAGCCCACAAGTGTTTAATACTTTATCAATTAATTCACTAAAAATCATAATATTAACAAAGTGGAAAACATGTATTACAACTAAAATTTGGATAAATAATTGTGTGGGGATAATAGTGAATTATAAAGTTGGCAATGTGAGACACGGAGTCGAAACCCGACCTGAATCAAACACGAAATGGGTTGACATGAAACATCAAAACTGAAATGAGTAAAGAAAGGGTGGACACGAATATGACACGAAGAAAGATAAGGTAAAATCTGTTTACGTAAAATGACCTAATTAACTCAATTATGTTACATAAAAAGGTATTAGTTAAATAGAAAATTATATAAAAATTTAAGTAAAAGTGGTAAATTTAAAATTAATGTTTCAAAATTTTAAACTAAAAAACGCTCAAATGAAATTAAAATCCTCAAAAATCAAAGTTTAAATTCCATTTATGAATTTCACGACTTACTTTTAGACCTGACCCGTAAAATGGGTAGACTTGAGACCCAAATCCGGATTTTGAAGTCGATTATATGTATTTTTAACCAATTTTATATGTAACTTATTTCTTGAATATTGGGGCAACGTAAAAGCCGACCCAAAAATCCGATTTATCTCTGGAAAGACAACCAGGTTTTTCGTGGTAAAATGGGTCGACGCGAAACACGACCTGAACTGGACACGAATTAAAGCGACATGAACTGAGCCTGACACGAAATTAACTTGGGTCGAAAATGGGTCAACACGAAAGCAACACAACCCATTTTATCCGAACACGACCTGAATTACCAACCTTAGATGGATTAGTCACACTGACATGACGGCTAGTAATGACAATGATAATATTTATCACTACGGCTAGTAATATTTCTCACGCTCATAGGATTTGAAATCCAAATCCCCCTTCTTATTTCCTACCAAACATGAGATTTAAAATGACTTGAAATGCAAATCTTGCAATCTATGGATCGTGCCATGATCAAAGGTTCACGACGCCATGCTTTGAAGTGAGCAAAATTGTAATAATGACATACTAGAAGACAAACGCCGTCCTAGGAACCATATACATGACCTTCATATCCCCAAAGACAAAATACGAAGCTAAATTCTTGAAACCTTCGCATATAAAACAAGTATATATGCAAGGAGGAGTTGATTTTCGATGCAACCTATACACAACGATTTTAATTAACTATATATATATATATATATATATATATATATATTGAGTACGTAAATCTTGGAAAGTGACCAACGTACATAAAGAAATTAGCACTTACACAGTATATACTCGATAACTTGAGAGAGATCGATCGAGTTTTGAAGAAATTGAAGTAATGGAGGTGGTGGAAATGGGATTAATCCTGGTGGTGATTATTGTAGCAATATTAACATTAATGGCGTTGCTTCGTGCAACCACTTTCCCAAAGGAAATGGATGACATCCCAGGTAGACTTGGTTGGCCACTTATCGGCGAGTCTTTCTCCTTCATATCTGAATTTTCAAGTCCTGCTGGTATTTTCAATTTCATGAACAAAAGGCAACAAAGGTACGTACGTGTCAAGAAAAGATTTAATTACCACCGGCCTTGCACTTAATTCTTTCTATTTAACACTACTTGGATTGATATAATGATATGATGCAATTAAATAGATATGGAAAAGTGTTCAAGAGCTATGTTTTAGGACGGTATATGGTTTTTACAACCGGTCGTGAAGCAAGCAAGCTTTTACTAACAGGAAAAGATGGAATGGTTAGCTTGAACCTGTTCTACACTGGTCAAAAGGTGTTGGGTCCTAATAGCTTGCTTCAGATGAATGGAGAAGACCACAAGCGCCTCCGTCGCCTCATTGCTGAACCTCTCTCCATTGATGGCCTCAAGAAATACTTTCAGTTCATCAACAATTTGGCTGTACAGATGTTTGATGACTGGCCCGGACGAAAAGTCCTTGTTCTTGAAGAGGCTTCAACTGTAAGTTACTTTGAATATATAATTAGTCAAACGTATCATAATTAATTAAGGACATCATACGTCGTTTTCCATATATTAATTTTGATATAATATCATACGTACAGTTCACTTTAAAGGTGATCGGCAACATGATAATGAGCTTAGAGCCTACTGGTGAGGAGCAAGAGAAATTTCGAGACTATTTCAAAATCATTTCTTCCTGCTTTGCATCTCTGCCCTTGAATATCCCAGGGACGGCCTTCTACCGTGGTATGAAGGCCCGGGATAAGATGTTTGAGATGTTAGACACAATTATAGCAAGACGAAGAAATGGAAGTGATCACTTACAACAAGATTTCTTGGGGTCATTGATTAATAAGCATGACAAACAAGGATCAGCGGAAGATGATGAAAAACTCACTGATGCACAAATGAAGGACAACATATTAACACTGCTAATTGCAGGTCATGACACAACTACTGCTGCCCTTACATGGCTCGTTAAATACCTTGGAGAAAATCCTGCAGCTTTGGATACGCTTAGGGTAAAACTCATTTTATATTATATATATGTGTGTGTGTGTGCGCGCACGTAGGGGAGTGTTCATTTGAGAATCATTCTTATTGCGAATACCACGAGAACCAATCTTAGCCATTCATTTGGTAGGTGGAATTCATGGATACAGAGCATAGGGGATAGACTTTGGCAACGTGCATGGGATGAATTTATGGGTGGCCAAGATTGGTTTTCACAGTACTCGCAATAAAAATGTTTTTCAAATGAACCTTCCCCTATACACACACACACACTTTACTATCTTGTTATATCAATATATTTCTAGTATTTAAATGTGCGTGCATATGAGATTATCAGGAGGAACATATAGAAATACGTAGTAGGAGGGAGTTCGGATCAGGTCTCACATGGTCCCAAGTCAATAACATGCCTTATACTGCAAAGGTAATTAAGCATATTTAATAATCTACGTACAGGGATGGCTAGTTTCCTGTGCTCCTGATTTATATTTTGTGAAGTTTAGGTAGTGAGTGAGACTTTACGAAGAGCAACAATCTTACCTTGGTATTCCAGAAAAGCTGCACAGGACTTTGAGATAAATGGTATGTGTGTGTATCCTTCATAAAAACCAAGTCATTGTTGCAGAACAATTAATGAGATCGAGAACATCCATGAAAAGAATGTTTTGTCAACTGTTTCAGGATACAGTATCAAGAAAGGTTGGTCTGTGAACTTGGATGTTGTATCTATCCACCATGATCCACAAGTTTTTGCTGACCCTTATAAATTTGATCCATCTAGATTTGATGTCAGTTCATTTCATTATTACACTCGATCCTCATGTTAATTAATATTTTCACAAGTTGACATATATATCCTTGCTTTGCCTTTCAACAATTTCAGGATCCCTTAAGATCTTTTAGCTTCCTTGGGTTCGGAAACGGGCCACGAATGTGTCCCGGGATGAATCTTGCCAAGCTTGAAATCTCCATTTTCATCCATCACCTTGTCTGCAGATACAAGTAAGTTGAGTAGAACACAATCACACAAGTGTTTACACATGCTATTAGAAAGAACAAATGTGATATATATATACACACACACACACACACACACACACTATGCAGTTATCTCGGTCAAAAATCAAATATCAGTCAAGGACCGAGATTTGAAATAGCGGTTATCGCGGTGAGATATCGGTGGGATATCGGATTTTTATATTATGTAGAACATATGTATATATAATCAAAATCATAAAAAAGTTAAATAAAAAGCATAGAACTCCGAGTCAAAAGAAGAAGGCCTTGTTTGTTGCTTGTACAAGAACGAAACAAGGAAGAGAAATGTGTGTTAATTAGGTTTTAAGGTTGACAAATAGGCTATTAAAGTGGACAGAAGAAAATCTCGGCCAAATCTTGGCTAAATATCAGTCAATCTCGGCGAGAATATCGGTTCCGATATTTACAACCGAGATTAACTGCACAGTATATATATATATATATATATATATATATATATATATATATATATATACAAAAGTTCAAATGAGAACTGTTTTTCGTACGAGAACTGCGAGAACTAATCCTAGCCGTCCAATTCCCCCTCCTTCAATTGGATTGCCCACCCATGAATTCCTTACATGTACCTTGCCACACTCAATGCCCCCACACTCCTCATCCATGAATTCCACTTACCACTTGAATGGCCAAGATTGGTTATCGCAGTTCTCGTACGAAAAACAGTTCTCATTTGAACCCTCCCCTATATATATATACATATATATATATATATGTGTGTGTGTATATATATATAAGGGGATGCTAATTTTGACAGGTTTTGCGAAATTTTCAATTCCAAATTAACTGGTACAATTTGAAATTAACATACTGGGATATTGTGTGACTAAGAGACCTATTTTCAGGTGGAAACCTCTTGAGAAAGATGACTCCGTTCAGCCAACACTTGTTAGGATGCCAAAGAACAAGTACCCGATCATTGTTGAGCCGCTGAACTGATCTTGACTACAACTGGTTTATTCTTGTTGTAAAGTAGCTTGCTTTTAAAATCTGTCTCCATAGCTAATAATAAATAATCCATGTTTCAGTCTTAATTTACGAATTGCATGTGATAAATTCGTGCAACCACAGAAAGAAGCTACAAGATAGATTCCACTGAGAAAGACTAGCTAGCTTGTCTTAATTATGATCAACTAAAAGACAAACAAGCTAGGAACATTTCATCTTACATTATCTGTACATCGTGAAATAACTTTCATGACACGAATATTTACTTTTGTAACAGAATTTGTGATGTAAACCAAATAAATCTATTTAATTAGTCAATTTCCCACAAAAAAGGCAACCCTAAAACTGTTTTGAATGGACACCATATATAGTTAGTTCTAGTGAACACGTCACAAGAAATACTGCAATTGCAACAGTCTTCATATTGTAAGGGTAACCTGGGGCCAACATAAATAAATTTGTAAAACGGCTATAACTTAACTTGGTTATATATATAATCTCCGGATACACTTGGAAAATGCATCCTTGCAAATAATGAAGCGTATATTATTCTTGAAGATTAACAGTTCACAATGATATAACCTATGACCACAATGCACTTTACTCAAATCAGCATCTAAATAGAAACCATCAGACCCAAAAACCAAAGAGATGTGTCTAGTTCATAACAACTAAGTCAGATGAGAACTGAATGAGTGCCAAATTCAACAAAAACCAAAGATATATACACCAGCTTACTAACTTTAGAGAAAATGCCATAGAGACGAACCGAGTTATCATTTTCTTAAGATATACTTAATTGAATTCTGATTCAACGAAAAATACCACAACTACAAAACTTTAGGTTATCCATAAACATGATTAACAAAAAAATCAACCAAAAACTCAAATTGTTAAAATAACCAATGATAAAACACAGGGAGAAAGAGCAATTATTTAGAACTAAAACTTAGCTTCAACTAATTGGAAAACAACATCAAAGATATAATTATAATTATATAAAAACTTTCAAAAGAATATTCCGGTCAACATTTGAGTTTGCAACATCAAAAGTAGTTTTGTTTTTGAATATTTCCTTCCGGTGTAGTCTCTGTTTTTTTGGCTTTTCCGTTATTTCTTTTGTAGGCAATATATAGCCATGCTTATTGATTGAATAAAGTGACGAACACTTTGTGTTAGTATCTGTTTAAGTTCTCTGATACAACAAGTTGTATCAGAGCCTTACCAGAGAGTTGTGTGTGACTAAACAAGTGAGCGTTCAGTGAGTGAAATATGAGTGTATTCAAGATGACAGACAAAGCAAGCAGCTTTCAAACCCCCTGTGTGCCTAAGTTTGATGGTGACTACAATCATAGGAAGCTGTTGATGGAGAATCTGCTACGATCCAAAGAGTACTGGACAGTCATTGAAGATGGTAACAGGGAACCCCGAGAAGGGGAACAGTTATCTACAGCTCGGCAAAAGGCTCCTGATGATGCAAAACTCAAAGACCTGAAAGCAAGAAATTACTTGTTTCAGTCCATTGACAAGTCCATCCTCAAGAGTCAAGACGATTGCTCAGAAAGCTACAGCAAAAAAGTTATGGGATTCGATGCAAGTCAGGTACCAAGGTAATGCCCGGGTGAAACGGGCTCAACTACAGAGACTTCGAAGGGAGTTTGAGACCTTGGAAATGAAGACGGGGAATCGTGACCGCCTACTTTGGACGGGTAATGGTGGTCTCCAATGATATGCGGAATTGTGGTGAAGAAATGGATGATGTTAAGATCGTAGAGAAGATCTTGGGAACTCTCACAGATAATTTCAATTTTGTTGTCTGTTCTATTGAAGAATCAAAGGACATCGACCAGCTGACAGTCGATGAACAGCAGAGCTCTCTTCTAGTACATGAACAAAAGTTGAAACGATGAAGCGATGACGAACAAGTCCTCAAAGTGGAGTTTGATTCGAATTTTGGTAGAGGTAGAGACCGAGGAAGCTCGTCTAGAGGGGGAAACATCAACTCCAGGGGAAGAGGACGTGGAAGAGCAGATTTCAATAAAGCCACAATCGAGTGTTACAAGTGCCACAAACAGGGACATTTTCAATATGAATGTCCCACCTTAGACAAGGCAAACTATGTAGACTTTGAAGAAGAGGAAGAATTGCTCTTGATGGCCGAAGCAGAGTCAACAATGACATCACAGGATCTTGGTCCTTGATTCAGGCTGTTCTAATCACACTATTTGGCCGATACGCGCTCTTTGGATGATATTGAGTTGCGTTTGAGAAGTCACCTACACGTAGAATTGGGCTGGGCTCGTTTACTGGTTGGTTGAACAGTGATAATCTTACTGGTGCATGTGTTGCATCAGAGGGGAATTTTCACTGTGCCAACTCGGTAGAGGGCTATCGGTAAACCTTTGCTTTGGCCGGTATTGGTTGTAGGTTCTGTGCCAAACCACTAGTCTTCTTGGTTGTGTGATTACATGCTTTGATATTGATTGATGATGTTTGCGTTTGTGTTTAGCCTCTACTCACTTAGCTTTGTGCTAATTCCCCTCAGTTGTTGCTTTTACAGGTTTGTGAGTGTTGGTGTTAGTAGAAGGAAGAGTTCGAGGGTTAGGATGCGTACTTATGCAGAGGGGGAAAGTCATCGCTTATGCTTCCCGTCAGTTAAAAATACACGAAAATAACTACCCAACTCATGATTTAGAATTGGCAGCAGTTGTGTTTGCTTTAAAGATTTGGCGGCACTATCTTTATGGTGTCAAGTGTACTATCTACTCGGATCATAAAAGTCTTAAATACTTCCTAGAACAAAAGAATTGAACATGCGTCAGAGACGGTGGTTGTAACTGCCGAAAGATTATGACTGCGAAATTCTGTATCATCCCGGTAAAGCTAATGTGGTTGCAGATGCTTTAAGCAGAAAATCAAGTACCTTACAGATTCAGATGCATCGGGTGGTAATGCCAGCTATTACCCCAATACTCGACAAGATAAAAGCGGCTCAGATAGAGGCAGTTAAAGACTATAACCAGAAAAAGGAGCGTATTAAGGGACATATATCATAGTTTGGAAGGGATAGCCAAGATCTCCTAACTCGATATGATTGTGTGTGGGTGCCCAGTCACGGAGGTGTACGACAATCTCTGTTGGAGGAAGCACATCGTTCTCAACTTTCAATTCATCCAGGGGCTACAAAGATGTATCGGGATATGAAAATGAATTATTGGTGGCCAGGAATGAAACATGATATAGCAAGACATGTAGAAAGATGTATGACTTGTTTACAAGTGAAAGTAGAGCATCAGAAACCGCACGGAAAGTTACAACCACTTGATATACCAGTTTGGAAATGGGAAAATATCACTATGGATTTGATCACCAAACTACCCAGGACTCACCGAGGATTTGATGCTATCTGGGTGGTAGTGGATAGACTTACAAAGAGTGCCCATTTTATTGCTATAAAAGAATCATATCCTTCATAAAGAATGGCCGATGTCTACATGAAAGAAATAGTAGCTAGACATGGGGTTCCTGTTACAATTGTGTTAGATAGGGATACTCGTTTCACCTCAAGATTTTGGAGTAAGTTTCACGAAGATATGGGAACTAAGTTGCATCTTAGTACAACTTTTCATCCTCAGACGGATGGGCAGAGTGAGAGAACCATACAAACTTTAGAAGATATGCTTAGAGCATGTATCATCAACTTCGGTGGTAGCTGGGATACGTATTTTCCCTTAGCAGAATTCTCATACAACAACAATTATCACACGAGTATTGGCATGCCGCCATACGAAATGTTATATGGTAGAAAGTGTAGAACTCCAGTCTATTGGGGTGAAGTGGGTGAGCGAGAACCGGGAAGTACAGAGATAGTACAACAGACAACACAATGCATACAACAAATACGGGAACGACTTAAAGTGGCCCAGGATAGACAAAAGAGCTACGCAGATAAGAAAAGGTCACCGTTGGAGTTCCAAGTAGGGGACTACGTACTATTGAAAGTATCACCTTGGAAAGGGGTGATTAGATTCAGGAAAAGGGGTAAGTTGGGACCTCGATTTATTGGCCCGTTCAAGATTATCAGAAGGGTGGGGAAGGTAGCCTACCGACTGGAACTTCCTGAAGAGATGTCACGGATCCATAACACTTTTCATGTGTCCCACCTCCGCAAGTGCTTAGCAGATGAATCAGCAATTATCCCCCTACAAGATGTGACTATTGATGAAAAGCTCAGTTATGTTGAACAACCAATAGCCATCTTAGAAAGAAAAGTTAAGACTCTACGTAATAAACAGATAGGAATTGTGAAGGTCAAGTGGAAACACAGAAGAGGTTCAGACTATACTTGGGAGCCCGAAAGTGAGATGAAACAGAATTATTTGCAGAATAGATTTCGAGGACGAAATCGTCCCAAGTGGGGAAGAGTTGTAACGCCCCAAGGTTCGGAAATTCTTATTTATTTATTTATTTATTAATAGTTAAGTATTAGAACGATGATAAAATTCTTCTTTATAATTGAATAATAGAACTTGAGGGACTAAAGTCGTCATTTTTAATAGATAACCCGGGTCTGTTTGGTAATTACTAGAAAGTTAATTATATAAAAGAAGGAACATTTGACTTTGATAGTCAAATGCTCCAAAATCTTCCAGAGAACACAGCTGTAAACTTTTCTTTTGTGTAGTGGAATCAAAGTACAGAAGTTCATAGCTAGGATTTTGATTCTTAGGAATCATCTAGCTGAGGTATGTGTTGATTGATGTTAATTTTAGTGTTTATGGCTCAAAGGGAGGTTCATGGTGAATCAATGATCTTGTTGACATGTTAGTAGTATGTTTTGATGTTAATTGACTAGTATAGTAGTTTTGGTATGTAATACAAGTGCTGGAAAACACTTGTTTAGAGTTTTTATTGATTTGGTATGGTTTAACAGCAAGCAGTCGCTAGAACTGCTGCTGTAGCTCATAAGGCACGGGCGTACCCAAGGGGGTACGGGCGTGCCTAGAACCCCATGACAAACCCTAGTTCTTGGGTCCGGGCGTGCTTAGGGCACGGTCGTACCTCTATAGGGTCCGGGCGTGCCTAAGGTACGCCCAGGACTGCAGAGGTCACGACCAGACCTAGGGAGAAGCACGGCCGTACCTGTAGGTAGGCACGAGCGTGCCTCTGCTCTGTTCAGCCTATAGTTTTCCAGTAACGCTGTATGTGTGATGTTTGGCTTGTATACTACTTGTAGGCCATAAGAGTTGACAATTCCTATCTCAGTATCATTCAGATCTATATACCTAATACCACCAAGGTGAGTATACTTACTCTTACATGGATTGTTGATATGTGTATACGATATGATTGGTTACAAACTATAATATGTTATAGCCTATGATATGTTTATGAAACACGGATACAGATGTATAGTATGCCATAGGTGTACCTATACACAGAAACAGAGTTAGTATTTACAGACATCTATGCACAAAGAAATGCAGGTATTCAGTTATACGTAAGTATAACTAGCGCCTAGAACAGTGATCAGAGGTGTATTGAGCTCCTTACACCAACAGAAAGGCCTTAGAGGATTGGCTATACGCGAGGTGTAGTCATACTCTAGGACAACAGAATAGTGTAACGAATAATAGATGTTACAGAAGGAATAAATTATTCTAGAAAGAGTCAAGTTATACTTAAATATTTATCTTGATCAGTTAGTATGCTCACTAAGCATTTGCTTACGTTAGATGTGGTGTTTGCATGTGAATCCGGCTCCAGCAAGGGAAAAGCCCCAACACTCTGATTTTAAGGATGGCTCCAGGACTTTTGAAAATAACTTTAACACTACTTTTGGAATGAATAACTAAGGTTTATGTAAATAACAAGTCTCTTTTGGATAACTAGAATTTTGTAACTTCTGTTTCTATAGCACATATGTTAAAAAGGTTAAGTCAGAAAAGTGGTGTTACATACAGAGATTGCTGGAACATCAGGTTAGTCTCACAAAGAAGATCAGAGTGAGTATATCTTTAAATTGGAGAACGAATTGTTGGATTTGAGAAATAAGGTTCACAGTATGGAGCAACAGAGACAGACTCAACCTGAAACAACCCCAGTTCCAATTGCGATTACTACTCCAGCAACCACATTACCAGTAACAACACTATTACCACCGGTAACCTAGATGATGGAACCACTATTCTACTATCCGTATGCACAACCGGGAGCTTACCCTTTTGCGTTTCTAGGATATAAACAACCCTGCACGTACAAACAATTCCTGGATTGCAAGCCTTCGGAGTATCGAGGGAGTTCTGATCCTAATGTTACCCTTAAGTGGTTAAGAGAGATGGTTAAGGCATTAGATGCTTGTAACTGCGAAAATGAATTGAAAGTGAAGTACGCAACAAGGATGTTGAAGGGAGATGCCATGGTATGGTGGGACTCGATCACCGGCCATTTCATTGAACAACAACGAGAGAGTATCACCTGGAGCCAGTTTTAGGAAAAACTATGTGAACAATACTGAAGTTCCTTCGAGATTGCTAAGATCAAGAAGGAATTTATGGATTTACAGATGACGGGGAATATGTCTGTGGATGATTTGATCAAACAGTTCAATGAGAAATTAAGATTTGTGAAACAATGGGTGCCTGACGAGGTATCAAAGATTGCTCATTTTGTAGGAGCTTTGCACCCGGATTACCGCATCGCCACTAGGTGGGCTACCACACTATCCCAAGCTCTCACTTTAGCCAAATCGGCTGAAGGGGATATTCTTGTGAAGGACAGGTTAAGCAGGGAGAGGATTTCCTAACAAAAATCAAAGTTTGAACATTACAGTACTCAACAGAGGCAGGGAGGGTAGAGCGGTGGTAATAAGCAGGGAGATCAGAGTAGGAGGCCTACTTCGGGTGGGCCTAATCAACGGGCATATTGGTGTGGCAAGTGCAAGTCTTTCCACAATGGTCAGTGTACGCCACAGACACTGAGATGTGTGAAGTGTGGTCAAATTTAAAAATTGCAGATTCCAGAAGAGTGTTTGCTGGAATTGTCAGAAAGAAGGGCACAGAGTTGGTGAGTGCCCAATGAATAAGAAGTCAGAGTCAAGAGCGGGAGCGAGAGCGGCTGGGGGATCATCTTCAGCATCTGGTCAGAAAAGAAAGAACCCACCCACTGCTGAGGGCCGGGCGTTAAAAATGACGGTGGATGATGCCACCACCACACACGATGTCATAACCGGTATGTTTCTAATAAACTCTAATCCTGCCAGAGTGTTATTTGATTCTGGAGCTAATTGCTCCTTCGTATCTATGGAATTTTGTGGTAGATTAAATGTGCCTATTATTAAGCTTGCTAATGCTTTAGGAATAGAAGTAGCTGATGGCATGATGGTTACGGTCACGACTGTTGTGGCTGGAGCTAAGATTGATATAGATGGTGTGTGTTTTCCTATTTATTTTCTTGTCATGCCATTATCTGGATTCGATGTGGTGCTCGGGATGGATTGGTTGAGTTTGAATCAATCCAGTATTAAGTGCCACAAGAAGTTGATTTCTTTCCCGTTGGCAGATGACACGCGAGTGGTAGCAAGGGGTGAGAAAGTTGGGTCTGTGATCCCGATCATTTCTTGTCTGAAAGCTAAGAAGGCGTTGGATAGAGGATGTGAATCTTACATGGCATATGTTACTGATGGGAAGAAAGAAAAGAAAGCTATGAATGATATTCGAGTGGTAACAGAATACCCGGATGTGTTTCCAGAGGAATTGCCAGGGTTGCCTCCCGTTCGTGAGGTAGAGTTCAAGATTGATTTGATCTCTGGGTCTCGACTAGTGGTGAAGTCCCCGTACAGATTGTCACCTTCAGAGATTAGAGAGATGATGACGCAGATTTAGGATCTTTTGGATAAAGGATTTATTCATCCGAGTTCATCTCCGTAGGGTGCGCCGCTATTGTTTGTGAAAAAGAAAGACGGTATGTTGTGTATGTGTATCGACTACCGTGAATTGAACAAAAAGACAATCAAGAATAAGTATTTGTACACGCTATGGTCATTACGAGTTCTTGGTTATGCCGTTCGGCTTAACCAATGCACCTGCGATATTCATGGATCTTATAAACAAAGTTTTTCGACCATTCTTGGATAATTTTGTAATTGTCTTTATCGATGATATCCTAAATTATTCAAAGATTGAGTTGGAACATCAACAACATTTGAGACAGGTTTTGGAGACTCTGAAGAAAGAACGTTTGTATGCAAAGTTCTCAAAGTGCGAATTCTGGTTAAGAGAGGTTCAGTTCTTGGGGCATGTTATCTGTAATAAGGAAGTAAAAGTGGATCCTTCGAAAGTGGAAGCGGTGATGAATTGGAAAGCTCCAAAAACACCGTCAGAGATAAAGAGTTTTCTTGGTTTGGCAGGATATTACCGCAGATTTATCAAGGATTTCTCCAAGATTGCGGGTCCGTTGACTAAGTTAACTCGGAAGGATGTGAAGTTTGTGTAGAGTAATGAGCAGGATAAAGCTTTCCAGACGTTAAAGCAGTTGTTATACCAGGCTCCTATCCTTGCTTTCCCAATTGGATCAGATAATTTTATCGTGTATTGCGATGCGGCGTTTGCTGGATTAGGATGTGTGCTAATGCAGAGCGATCGGGTGATGGCGTATGCTTCAAGGCAATTGAAACCTCATGAAAAGAATTACCCGACTCATGACTTGGAGCTAGCAGTTGTGGTATTTGCGCTCAAACTGTGGAGGCATTACTTGTATGGTACAAAATGTGTAATATGCACTGATCATAAAAGTCTTCAATATGTGTTTACACAGAAAGAATTGAATATGAGACAGAGACGATGGGTAGAGATAATAAAAGATTATGATTGCGAGATTAGATATCACCCTGGGAAAGCAAATGTAGTGGCAGATGCCCTAAGTCGCAAGGGAGCTATGGAGATAGTATAGAGATAGTATCCGATCTAGTGGATACCACCCTATAAGTTCTATCCAATTCATGCGTATAGAGATAGTATCCGATCTTGTGGATAGACTAAAGTCTGCACAACTGGAAGCGTTAAAGGAAGAGAATCTGAAAGCTAAACTGATGAAGAAACGAAAGGATAAACTGACTGACGATTCTTGCGGATTGAAAGTATACAAGACTCGTGTGTGGGTGCCTATGCTTGGAGAGTTGAGAAAGTTAATTCTAACTAAAGCACACAAGTCGAGACTATCTGTACACCCGGGAAGCACTAAAATGTATAACGATTTGGAAGTGATTTACTGGAGGCCTACGATGAAAGCGGATGTGGCACACTTTGTGGAATCGTGTCATATATGTGCGCAAGTGAAGGCAAAACATCAGAAGCCTTACGGGTCTTTGAAACAGTTGGAGATTCCTGAGTGGAAGTGGGAGCACATAACGATGGATTTTGTAACAAAACTTCCGTGTACTCAGAAGAGTCATGATATGATATGGGTGATCCTGGATCGATTGACGAAGAGTGCTCATTTCTGGCTACTTGTGAGACAGCTTCCTTGAGTAAGTTGGCTCGATTGTATATTGATGAGATTGTTGCGAGGCATGGCATACCGTTGTCAATAGTATCAGACAGAGACTCTAGGTTTGTTTCTAGCTTCTGGAGGAGTTTAAAGAGAGAGTTGGGGACGAGAATTAACTTGAGTACTGCTTATCATCCCCAGACTGATGGTCAGACTGAACGAACCATACAGATACTCGAAGATATGTTACGTGCCTGTGTAATTGAGTATGGTGGATCTTGGGATTCACACCTACCTTTGATAGAGTTTGCGTATAACAATTCTTACCACTCCAGTATTAGGATGCCTCCGTATGAAATGTTGTACGGTCGTCGTTGTCGTACTCCGACTTGTTGATTAGAGGCGGGTGAGAAACAGTTTGCAGGGCCTGAGATTGTTTAATTGACAGCAGAGTTGAAAGTGTAAAGTTGAAGATGAAAGTCAGATTCTCCAAGTACATGAGTTGAAAGTTGATTCGAAGAAGAGATTGATATAGGAACGATGAAGAGATTGATAGAGGAACCGGTTGAACTATTGGATCGTAAAGTGACCAAGCTCCGCAAGAAGCATATTCCGATGATGTTGGTCAAGTGGAAGTACAGTTTAGGTTCTGATTTGACTTGGGAGACTGAAGCTGGAACGAGGGACAGATACCCTCATTTATGTGAAGGAGAAGGGATTCCGAGGACGGAATCCTCTTAAAATATTTGTAACATCCGCAAACCCGGGCTAGTCGATTAGCGGGTTAGCGGTACGTGGTTAATTGCTTAAAGTGGGTATATAAAGTTGTTAGTATGTCAACACCTCCTGCTTCGGTTCATGTATTATATGTGTATGTGTATACATACTAAATTTGAAAGGTTATTTGCTAATAATTTCAGAGAAAGAAAAGTGCATGTGTGTGTTGCTTATTCTCTACCGAAGAAAACAAGAAAAGAAGAAAACTTGAATTGAAGATTTGGATTTCTGTAATCCAAGAAAAAGGTTAGATTGTGTTTGCACCATGTTGTTGATTCATCATGATATGTTTCCTGTTGAATAACATACATGTATGGTAAATCACCATGAATGAAGTTATGGCTAATTTGACTAAATGGGTTTTGCTTGTTCTAGTGATTTAAATGTTTATAAGGTGATTATGTTGCATGAATACATGTTTTTATATGTTTAAACATGTTCTTTTGGTAAGTTTTGATGAGTTTTATAACTTCTGGTTTGATGAAATATGGCAGATGGATGTCAGAGGATGCGTATATGGCACAACAAGATGGTTTTGGAGACCCTAAGAATCAAAATAAAGTTTGTAAGTTGCTAAAATCCATTTATGGATTGAAGAAAGTATCGATACTCTAGAACTTGCACTTTGATGAGAGAATCAAAGAGTTAGGCTTTAACAAAAGCAATTCCAAGCCATGTGTTTATAAAAAGTTCAATGGGAGCAATGTAACCTTCCTAGTCCTGTATGTGAATAACATACTGCTAATTTGAACCGACAAACCAACTTTGCAGGGTGTTAAAGCTTGCTTAAGAAAGTGTTCCCAAATGAAGGACTTAGGAGAAGCCACATTTATTATGGGTATAAAGATCTATAGAGATTGTAACGTCCCAAAAAAAATTATAAAATAAAATGAACACAATGTTCGTGCTATCAACTGAAAAAAATCAAAATACTAAGTTTTGTACATATTTAGCGGAAGTCTTTTAATGATGAGCCATCCCTAGGTGCTGAAGCCCCGCTGTGGTTATTTCCTCAAAAGAGAGTTGAACAGCAACAATAGCACGAAGCTTAGGGAGTATATTACTTACTTACTAAATTAGTTCATCCAACGTAACATAGTTTCTCACTTATAATATGAAACATTCCTGCTACCGTAAGCATTTCCGTTACCGAAGTAAACAGTCTAAACATTTCCGCTACCGTAGTAGCCAGTCTAAACATTCTCGTTACCAAAGTAACGGTCTAAACATTCCCTTTACTGAAGTAAACGGTCTAAACATTCCCGCTACCGTAGTAGACGGTCTAAACATTCCATTACCGAAGTAAACCGTCTAAACATTCCCGCTAACGTAGTAGGCGGTCTAAACATTCCCGCTACCGTAGTAGACGGTCTAAACACTAAATCACTGAATATTCGTATTTTCATTAAATTATAAACATGTCTCAATCTCAATTGCTCGTAAGTTAGAATGTAACTAAGGATACTCACCTGGTCATAGTTCAATCACACGATAATAGTTTAGCAACTATTTACGGTTACGCGTTAATCACGGATCCTACATTGCATTTTACTGAATTAGTATAGAATACAATTGCTTAACCCAATTCAGACCTCAAACAAGTCACGCAACTCCTTAGGTCGGACCTCGAACAGGTCACGCCATACCTAGGGTCAAACCTTAGTCCAAGTCGCACACAAGTAAGTCGGAACGCAGTCCAAGTCACACACAAGTAAGTCGGACTCTAGTCCAAGTCGCACACAAGTAAGTCGGACTCTAGTCCAAGTCGCACACAAGTAAGTCGGACCCTATCATCTTGGTCGGACATCACCCTCACATCTCAGTTGACACTTGGAGTTTTGAAATCCTTCCAAAAAACAACTAAACCAAAATCTTTCAATTAAACTCGTTCCTTCAGTCATTTAAACAATTACTTTAAGATAAATTTGTATGTCATTAAGTATAAGTGGGTTTAATATCAACTTTTCTCTCGGTTTGTTTGAAAATTTTCTTGATTCAGAATAAGCTCATGACTAAGCTCTACAATTTTCTTGTTCGAAAAAACAACTAAACCGAAATTTTTCTACTTCGAAATTCTCTGGGTTTAATATCAATTGAAACATTACTCATGACTAAGATCTAAATTTTTCGTAGCTACTTGTTGACGTGGGAACCTCAACAAGGTTTTAAAGCTATTATAAATGTTGGTAGGATAATTCTTGATTCAGAATAATGGCACAGGTTTTGTGACCAAGTTTACATATATCTGTTGGAGGTAGATATTGGAATTACCCGCTTTGAGTTTACTCCATAGAGCTTAGTCATGAGTAAGACTCAATAGGTTGTCCTTATTACCTCAGATGTTGGGTTCGGCACATGAGGAATGTTGGATATCTTAAGTGTGTTATAACACTACTCCATAATTAGGTGGTCATAAGTGGCATATCTAGGTTTAGCGGAAACTATGGGGCCAAATGTAACTATTCAAGATGAGATTTGCACCTTAATGTGGGAGAGATATTTCATGGGCCACTTGATGATTAAGATTGACGAAATTTGTGGCCACGCTCCGATAGAATGATAGGTTTCATTCCATAATCCAATTATGCAAAGGAAGTCAAGATCGGGATCGAGTAATAAAATTTGAGTATTAAGAATAGAAGCCCGCTCCATGTCTAATATTCAAATTCAAAATATTGAGATGCAAAAAGAAAATCCTAGATAATCTATTGTCACCTAAAGATTATGTCTCTGGATATAAGAGGCCATATGACCTCGTTAACATAAGTGTTTAGCTAGGGACCTCCTTAGGTTAATAATGACCTAGAAGTGTCAATTTTCTTGCATAAGTGGGATTTTGTTGGTGTAGTATGCACCAAATAGATAACATGTGTCATCACGTCCAATATCATATGGTTCGGGTCACAATGTCACAAACCCGAATAGAACCAAGAAATGGAATCAATTAATTTTATTTATGAATAATTCATTTATGGGAGAAATAGATAATAAATAGATATTTATGATTTATGCAACAAATAGTTATTTGATTAATATTCTATGCAATATAATTAAGTTTATTTATCTTATTAGGTTTAAGGGGCAATTTGAGATTACCTAGACCTAATGGATTTAAAAGAGATTTCTTGATAAATAATCCAAGGTTAGATTAAGAGAGGTTTCTTGATGAATAATCCAGGGTCATTCGAATTAAATAACTTATCCTTTTAAGGTTTCCTAATTGGATCAAAGTTAAGCCAATCTAATAATGACTTATCTACTCGGATGTAATTTACGGTTACAAAGATATGTAAAAGACCAAAATATCCCAATAATAGGTCATTAATGAGCATTAACGGTGGTTACAAACGGTTATCGCGGTACTCGCAATAAGAGCAGTAGTTGCAATTCGTTCTTAATGTGAGTACCATTCTAACCACCATTAACACTAATTAATAGGGGTATTTTAGTTTTTTATATATTTTTTCAAACATGAATTACATCCGGATGAACCTGTCATTAAAGAGCGGGACTTGATTTTTCCGGAATACCACTCATTAATGTATCATTAACGAGCATTAATGAGCCACTATTGAGCCCTCATTAATAACTTGTTAGTGAGAGGTATTTTCGGTAAATCAAGTCTCACTCTCTAATGACGGCCTACACAGACACAATTCACGGTTGTGAAAATATATAAAAGAACAAAATACCCCTATTAATGAGAATTAATTGGGTTTACAAATGGTACTCGCAGTACTCACAATAAGAACGGTTTTCAAATACACTTATATATATATATATATATATATTTCAATCGAGAACTACGAGAACCGTTTGTAACGCCGTTAATGACTCATTAACAAGTGTATTTTTGGTCATTTATATATTTACCTAACCGTGATTTGCGTCCGGATGAACGACCATTAATTTACAAGACTTGATTTCTCAAAATAACCCTCATTAGTGTGCTGCCAAAAAATCTTAATCAAGGGCTAAGATTGGTTCTCGTACGAAAAAACAATTCTCATTTGAACCCTCCCTATATATATATATATATATATATATATATATATATATATATATATATATATATGATGATTTATTTGAAAGTTATTCTTATTAAGAGTACTGTGAGAATTAGTCTTTACCCTTGATTAAAATAAATCGATGGATAATCTTGACGGCTCATTAATGACTAATGATTAGCTCATTAATGAAGGTATTTTTGAAAAATTAAGCCAATCTAATAAAAATCTATCTACTGGACGGAATTCATGGTTGAAAATATATAAAAGACCAAAATACCGCATTAATGGCTACAAATGGTACTTGCGGTACTTGCAATTAGGACGGTTCTCAAATGAACTTCTCTCTATGTGTGTATATATACATATATATAGGGGAGGGTTATTGTGAGAATGGATATTTATGTGAGATTGGAAGAAAAAATCCTAGGCATCAATTAGACGTTGATCTATTAGATCTCATGGTTGCAATTCGCTCGTCACATTCATGGCCGTCGCGATGCGTGATTGAGTTATGAATAAAACGAAGGGCCTATCATTCTCACCTAAATATTCATTCTCATCTGAACCACACACACAAATATATATATATATATATATATATATATATATATATATATACGGTGGGAGATTATTTAACGGTCGCAATTCACCCGTTGCAATTCATGACCGTCACAATTCATAGTTGGGTAATGAATAAAATAAAGGGTCAAATATAGACCATCCGATCAAATCAAATGAAGGATCAAAATTAAGTCTCTCATTCTCACCTAACTAACCATTCTCATTTGAACCTCTTACTATATATATAGAAAAAAAGTTCAAACGAGAAATGCTTGTAACATCATCCACATCCAATCGATAGTTTTCATCTATCAAATAAAGCCTATAAAAATGATTCGTCTTACAACAAATACAATATATCGTAATAAAACATTAAAAAAGTAGCATAAATAATATTGTACCTCTCAAATGCATCCGCGTATTTCTCGGCGGTTTCTAACATTAGGAAAATTGAATTCCATCTTGTTTCACAATCAAGGCATGACTTTCGTTTACAATTACTAGTTACCTTCGCGACACTATCGCGGAAACTTTCATACCTAGAAGGAGACGATCTCACATACCTAATGGCGTTTCATATCCTAGAAATGGAGTCAAAATGCTCTTCTAGACCATCTTTCACTACCAAATTGATTATATGTGCACAACATCTCAAATGTAAATATCTACAATCTAAGATGGCATTAGGTCCCTTGAGCATCGTCTTTAAAATTCTAATGGCCCCGTCATTTGATGAAGCATTATCAACAGTCACCGTGAAAACTCGGTCAATACCCCACTTTTGCAAACACTTGTATACCAATTTCCCTATTGTCACAGCCCGATGATTTGAACGCCGATAAAAGTTTAATATCTTCTTCCTCAATACCCAATTATCATCCACCCAATGTGATGTAAGACACATATAATTATAGTTTTGAACCGATGTCCTAAATAAATTAGACTAAATAAAAATATAAACTGAAATATACTAAATAAATTAGACTAAACAACAATCTGTAACAACAAAATATAAACCGAAATATACTAAATAAACCAACAAAATATAACAACATATACATCACTAAACAAACTACATACTAAATTAGACTAAACAACAATCTGTAATCAATTGTGGACTGCTTCAAACTTCAAAGAATCGAGATAAGCATATAAATATTCAGAAAAGATGACGACAACCCCCGATTTGTCAATTTACAACATATAAAAACAGATTATGGCCCTAATTAGCGGATTAACAACAGTGAAGAACAGTTTGTGACCCTAATCGCCTTAATTGGAACAAAAAGTAAAAAACCTTAGTTTGAACTTGTAACACATACCTTGAAGGAGTAGAGACTCAAGAGGTGATGGGTTGTTGGCTTCAATCGAACTGCTGGCAAGACTCGACCGGCGATGAGGGGAGACGCGACCGGCGATGAGGGGAGACGGGCCTGAGCTTTTTCAAAGTCAACGAGATGAGCCGATGAGGGGTGCTGTTGGCTTCGTAGTTCGTATCTCTCTCTCTCTCTCTTAATTGAATGTAGCGGCGCTCTTGTGGGGGTGGGGGTGGGGGGGGGGGGGGGGGGAACAAAAGATATGATGCATGTACTTTACAAATATACCCCTAAGTAAACCCTAGATAAATGGTTCGGTTCGGTTTTTTATATATCGGTTTGGTTCATTTTTTTTGGGCTGTTTTAAAAGTAGAAACCAAATCAAACCAAAAATTTCGGTTTTTTGAAAAATGAAAACCAAAACCATCGGGTTTTACATTGGTTCGGTTTTTTCGGTTTTGGTTTTTCCTGCTCACGTAAACGGTCTAAACATTCTCGCTACCGTAGTAGATGGTCTAAACATTCCCGTTACCGAAGTAAATGGTCTACATTTCGGTTTTTTGAAAAATGAAAACCAAAACCATCAGGTTTTACATTGGTTCGGTTTTTTCGGTTTTCGGTTCGGTTTTGGTTTTTCCTGCTCACCCCTAGTAAACGGTCTAAACATTCTCGCTACCATAGTAGACGGTCTAAACATTTTCGTTACCGAAGTAAACGGTCTAAACATTCCCGCTACCGTAGTAGACGGTCTAAACACCTAATCACTGAATATTGGTATTTGCATACAATTATAAACATGTCTCAATCTCAATTGCTCCTAAGTTAGAATGTAAGTAAGGATACACACTTGGTCCCAATTCAATCACACAATAATAGTTTAGCAACTACTTACAATTACGCGGATCCTACATTGCATTTTACTGAATTAGTATAGAATACAATTTCTTAACCCAAGTCGGACCTCAAACAAGTCACTCAGCTCCTTGGGTCAGACCTCGAACAGGTCACACCATACCTAGGGCCGAACCTTAGTCCAAGTTGCACACATGTAAGTCGGACCTAGTCCAAGTCGCACACAAGTAAGTCAGACCTTAGTCTAAGTTGCACACACGTAAGTTGGACTCTAGTCCAAGTCGCACACAAGTAAGTTGGACCCTATCATATTGGTCGGACATCACCCACACATCTCAGTTGACACTTGGATTTTTGAAATCCTTCCAAAACACAACTAAATCGAAATCTTTCAATTACAACTCGTTCCTTCTCTCATTTAAACAATTCCTTTAAGTAAATTTGTATTTCAATGAGTATTAGTGGGTTTAATATCAATTTTTCTCTTAGTTTGTTCGAACCTCTCGAAACCCCCGGGACTCGAACGTAACCCTTGATTTCTTGTTCAAAAATCATAAAACTGGTACCTACATAATCATAGGAGTGTGAGGAGCATTGCCTAATGATTCTTCTTGCAATTCCTTAATTGATAGTGAATTGATATGAAGTTCCTTCTTCTCCCCTGCTTTCGTGAGATACCAATGCACACACACAAAGAAGTTTCTCTCCCTTGGGGTTGTGCCCTATTTCTCTATTTATACAATCTTAACAAGGCCAAGCCCATCATCACTTATCTAAAATAAGCCCATAACTTCATGTTAATCTATTATCAAATATACCCACTAGTATTGATTACAACTTTACATGTCCATTTCAAGTCCAAACTTATCTTTTCTTAACCAACTAGGTAGGCCCAACAAAGTCCAATTATCATAAACCTTTATTGATAACCCAACTAATAATAATAATAACAATAATGTAGTAAATAACAAAATGCTCTTTTATTGAATAAAAAGAAAACCAGGTATTACAGAGATAGATCTAATCGACTTATCGAACTTAGTCATAGTTCATAAATTGATAAATTCTTAGAGGAAATTCAAGATGAAGGAATCCAAGAAAGGATTCATACCGATGCAAGCTAGCGCTATATTGAGTAAGGCACAATGTCATGTACATGTGGATCCAATCAGGAAAGAATGAAAGGGATTCCTTATGCTTCTGCAATAGGATTCATCATGTATGCTATGTTGTGTACTAGACATGATGCTAATTATCCAATAAGCGTCACAAAGAAAAATCCAGGTGAATCACATTGGGTGGCTATCAATAACATTCTCAGGTATTTGTAAAGAACTAATTATATGTTCTTGGTCTATGGAGGTTCGACTAACAGAATCAGTGTTATTGGTTACTCCGATGCTAGTTTTCAAACCAACATAGATGACTTTAGGTAACAATCAAGGTATGTGTTTACCCTTAACGGAGGAGCTCTGTAACACCGCCTCAGCTATTATCAAAATTTGTGAAAATTTAAGTTTTTAAACTGCGTGGATCTATTTGTAATTAAAATGTTTACCTGTTTGATTACTAATCTAGTATTTCAAAACAACACAGCGGAATATTTTAACCAAACAGACAAATCCTATTAACTATTACAGTTTAAAACCACTATGATTTGGCGTTTATATATACATATCAAAAATGATGCCAAACCACATAATACTGGTGTTACTATATCAACAACCGACCATTGTATTCAAAAATACCATATACAGTGTTCCTTCCCAAAAGACATATACAAATCCCAGCAGAAATCCCTTCTCACCAGGCACACCTAGTCCTTATCTATAAAAAGGGAATATCAACAATATTAGCTATATAAAATAGCTAGTGAGTACTAACAGGCATGAATAGCAATAAAGCATGTCATATATCAAGAATTAGCAAACAATGTTATCCTATCACATAGTGGAGTGCTGACATGTCCAGCGAGTGTATTATATTTCCGGGTTGCAAGTCCAGCTCAAACCACTACCACCAGGAGAATCAGACACTGCCAACCGCACTGGTTTCACCACGTAAGTGAATCACCATGCTCATTTAGGAGCCAAGGGCTCATAGGCTCAGCCATTTAAGGCAATCACCCGAGATAATCTATGAAATGGCACTCGAGTACCGTTGATCCAGATTATTATGCCCGAATGCCCAGGATCTAGCCGAAGCTGACCTTAATCAATAATTTGTCCAGACATACATATAGCTCATCAATAATCCTTTTTAGGAACATTTGCATGCATGCATTTACAGATAACTCGTATACAATAATATATATGCACATGTATTTAAATACATGTCCACATATCATTTAATCATGGCATTACCTATTTCTTAATCTTACTTGCATACATATATCCATATAATTCAAATTGCAGTTAAACCTCCCTTTATTGAACTCATGGAAGTCAATACTCACCTGAGCGTCTAAACTAAGCAATTATACTATTCAGGCTCTTGCCAGTCGTCGGAATCACCTAAACAATATCCCGTATATCAATATTACATGAAACATCAAACTCTGTGCTGAAACAAGGCTCCTTACGGCCATAATCAGTTGCTTGCGCCCACAAGGAGTGTACTTTGCTTGCGCCTGCCAAGGGCAGACCATGCTTGCGCCTGCAAGCACAGATCCTTGCGTCCGTAAAGGACATCCTTGCGCCCGTAAGCAAGTCTACACAGACCAGTGTCGATTTCCAGCCCCTGTTTTGGCCAATTTCAAACCCAAATCTTTACCAATCGATTCCAAACCATTTTCCAACATTCACATATGAAAGGAACATTCAAACTAAGCTAGAAACAACTTTCAAAACACACTTTAACATACAATTCAAGAATTGGGATCAAAATCACATATTTTGACCCATTTGCATAAATTTTCCAAATTCAACTAAAACTACTACTTTAATTCAATAACTTGATTTCTTTAGGCTTATAAATGAACTAGAAACACATTGGAATCCTTAACTTCATCTATTGAAGTCAATTTGGGTTTTTACCCATTTGACCTAAAAAGTCAAAAACAAGAACAAGCTTGAATAAGGCTTACTTTCAAGAAGAAGAGGATGATTATGAGTCAAAGAACAGATTATTGACTTGATTTAAGCTTGATTCCCCTTTGATTCTAGCCTTGATGCTTAATCCTTGCTTGAGTTCTCTTCAAGAACACAAAGAGAGTTGTGTCTGTTTGTACGTATGTGGGTGTGTGAGTCGTGTGTTTCAACTAAGGTGGATAAACATGAGGACCAATGTTGGTTCTCATTTATCCACAAGAGGTATTTTGTTCCCCTTTTCAACATACAACTCAACGCACGAGTACCCGTTTTAACTAACGGGGATATTTTTGAAAACCTCGTTTGAAACCATTTAATATTTAATCATTTTTTTATCTATTTTCTTTATTATTTTTAATTTCACATTTAATTAACCAATGACTTATTTTCTTTAAATACTTAACATATATTTTAATTTAATTCTTTTAAATTAACTCACGTACCAAATGGAGCGCACGAATAGGCCCGATTTGAGGATGTTACAAGCTCCTAAGAGTACATCATAGCAAATTCAACTATAAAGGCAGAGTATATTGCAACATCAGATGCAACAAAGGAAGCTGTCTGGAAGAACTTTATCACGGATTTACGAGTTGTTGCCGGTATCTCTAATCCAATTGATATATTTTGAATAACTAAGGAGTTGTGGCTCAAGCTAAAGAACCACTAGCTCATCACAAGTCTATACATATACTCAGAAAGTACCATCTCATCTCGGAAGGGAAGGGCAGATGTAAAGATATGCCAAATATTAACATATGACAACGTGGTAGACCCTTGACTAAACCGCTAGTACAAGCTAAGCATGAGACTCATGCTCATTCAGTAGGGTTGCAACATATAGAATGTAACACCCGCAAACCGGGGCTAGTCGTTAGAGAGTTGGCGGTACGTGTTTAATTTATTTATGTGTATTTAAAATTGGAAGATAAAATAATATGTTTAGTTAATTAATTAACTAAACTGAAATTAATATGTATATGTGAATAACATGTTGGAAGTTGTTTGTATGTATTTAAGTAAGTATGTATGCATGGAAGTATGTTAGTATGTATGTATGTATATATATATATATAAGTAACTGGATAAGTACTACATGACACCTCATGCTTAGTATTAGGTGCGTGAGTATGTATACGTGTGATATGGGTTTCACCAGCTCATTTGCATCAAGTTAGAAAAGGTGAAAGTGTGTGTATGCTTACCCTTGTGTGAAGAAACCTCAAGATCTTGAATATTTGAAATCTAGACTTGAAGGTTTGTTGATTGATGAATCAAAACAAAGGTTAGTATGTGATCCTAGCATGTATATGATCTTCTTAGTATGTGTTTTTGTTGAGTTACATGGATATATGAAAAAACACCATTGATGGAGCTTGAAGCTCAAACATGACAAGTGGATTTTGATTATTTGATGTTAAAACATGGATTTGATGTGTTCTTGATGCATTTATATGAGTTAGTTGATGTTTGTATGGGTTTAGATATGTTAGAAATAAGTTTCCGGCTTGAAAAATATGTTGGTTCGATTTTGGTTCGAGCTAGAAGATGAAGAAAAAGTTGTAGGTCTGAGCTGGAAACGTCGCGACGCGACGCGTCTAAAGAGAGAACGTGCCGTGCTGCCTTCGAATTCGAAACCCCACTCGAAGTGAGTTACGGCTCGAAGTCTAAGTCGGTTTGAGGTCCGCTCGAAGTCTGGGCGCTCGAAGGGTCCGCTCGAAGTGAACTACGGCTCGAAGTGGTCGGTGCTTCGAAGTGTGAGGCGCTCGAAGCCTCCGTTCGAAGTGGCCGCTCAAAGGCCCGACGCGACGCGTCAAGTTGTTGGACACGACGCGTCCAACAATTTTCAGAATATTGAAGTTTTATTTGATGGATCTTTTGTATTACAATTTGTGTGTTTATGTTTTGTGGGTTTATAATAAGTATTATGATATAAATATATGTTGGCATATATATTTATGAATCAAAAACTAATTCCGGTGTTGTTGTGTTTTCAGGAAACACAAAGGCTCAGTAATATAAGATATATGAGTTCCACATTTAAGATGAAGAGGTGAGTGGATGTTAACTCACGGATGGTAAAGTTTATGATTGATACGAATGATGTGATGCACGTGTTTGTGATTAGCTAGACTGTTTAGTCTGATGCCCATTGCTTGTTGCTTGATGGTTTTTGATTATAATTGTTTTGTGATTATTTGGTCGATACGTGCTCGAGGTATGATATCGAGTATCGTTTAAGGAGTCAGCTATGCGTGGAATTGGGTTGGGCCCGATCTCTATTGGTTGAGCAGTTGTAGACCCTCATGCATGCGTTGTATTGGAGGGGATCAAACTGCGCCAATTGGCGGTGGGCTATCGGTAAACCTTTGCTTTGGCCAGCGTTGGTTGTAGGTTCTGCGCCGAACCACCGATCTTCTGGATTATTTGATTACATGTTTTGATATCGATTTTCGATGCTTGTTGTTGTGTTTTAAGTTTCCTCTCACATAGCTTTATGCTAATTCCCCACAGTTGATTGTTTTTGCAGGTTTGTGAGACTGTGATTTGTGAAAGGAAAAGTTGGCCTGCTCTGATATTGAATTTAGTTTGAAACGAGCCATGCTTTATATTTTGTAACACACGACGGAACAATTTAGTTTTGTAACACACGACGGAACAATTTTGTTTTGTAACAGATGTTTTGAGGTTTATGTTTGTAATTAGTTGTAAATATTTTAATTAAGCTTCTGCGGCGTGTTTTAAAAAAAATGGCTTAGGTTTTTCCGGTGTTACATAGAATAGGCTCGTTGTTTAAATATTTTGATTATTACCTATGGAATAGTTACATGAAACTATGAAATTTTGTTTAAGTTATAAAAAGGCGTTTTACATAAGTGTTTCGTATTATCCATATTTTTCGCATGTTTTAATATCCATGACTATATTGTATATATTGTCTAAATTTTTCGTAGCTACTTGTTGACGTGGGAAACTCAACAAGGTTTTAAAGTTATTATAAACGTTGGTAGGATAATTCTTGATTTAGAATAATGGCACGGGTTTTGTGACCAAGTTTGCATATATTTGTTGGAGGCGGATATTGGAATGACCTGCTTTGAGTTTACTCCATAGAGCTTAGTCATGAGTAAGACTCAATAGGTTGTCCTTATTACATGAGATGCTGGGTTCGGCACTTGAGAAATGTTGGATATCTTAAGTGTGTTCTAACACTACTCCGTAATTAGGTGGTCATAAGTGGCATATCTAGGTTTAGCGGAAACTATGGGGGCCAAATGTATGTCATTTAAACCAAAATCTTTCAATTAAACTCGTTCCTTCGGTCATTTAAACAATTACTTTAAGATAAATTTGTATGTCATTAAGTATAAGTGGGTTTAATATCAACTTTTCTCTCGGTTTGTTCGAAAATTTTCTTGATTCAGAATAAGCTCATGACTAAGCTCTACAATTTTCTTGTTCGAAAAAACAACTAAACCGAAATTTTTCTTCTTCAAAATTCTCTGGGTTTAATATCAATTGAAACATTACTCATGACTAAGATCTAAATTTTTCGTAGCTACTTGTTGACGTGGGAACCTCAACAAGGTTTTAAAGCTATTATAAATGTTGGTAGGATAATTCTTGATTCAGAATAATGGCACAGGTTTTGTGACCAAGTTTACATATATCTGTTGGAGGTAGATATTGGAATTACCCGCTTTGAGTTTACTCCATAGAGCTTAGTCATGAGTAAGACTCAATAGGTTGTCCTTATTACCTCAGATGTTGGGTTCGGCACATGAGGAATGTTGGATATCTTAAGTGTGTTATAACACTACTCCATAATTAGGTGGTCATAAGTGGCATATCTAGGTTTAGCGGAAACTATGGGGCCAAATGTAACTACTCGAGATGAGATTTGCACCTTATTGTGGGAGAGATATTTTGGGCCACTTGATGATTAAGATTGACGAAATTTGTGGCCGCGCTCCCATAGAATGATAGGTTTCATTTCATATTCCATTTATGCAAAGGAAGTCAAGATCGAGACCGAGTAATAAAATTTGAGTATTAAGAATAGAAGCCCGCTCCATGTTTAATATTCAAATTCAAAATATTGTGATGCAAAAGGAAAATCCTAGATAATCTATTGTCACTTAAAGATTATGTCTCTCGATATAAGAGGCCATATGACCTCATTAACACAAGTGTTTAGCTAGGGACATCCTTAGGTTAATAATGACCAAGAAGTGTCAATTGGCTTGCATAAGTGGGAGTTTGTTGGTGTAGCATGCACCAAATAGATAACATGTGTCATCACGTCCAATATCATACGATTCTAAGGGTCACAATGTCACACACCCGAATAGAACCAAGAAATGGAATCAATTAATTTTATTTATGAATAATTAATTTATGGTTATAAATTAATTCGTGGGAGAAATAGATAATAAATGGATATTTATGATTTATGCAACTAATACTTATTTGATTAATATTCTATACAAGATAATTAAGTTTAATTATCTTATTAGGTTTAAGGGGCAATTTTAAATTACCTAGACCTAAGGGATTTAAAAGAGGTTTCTTGATGAATAATCCTAGGTTAGATTGAGAGAGGTTTCTTGATGAATAATCCAGAGTTAGATTAAGAGTTATTCAAATTAAATAACTTAGCCTTTTAAGGTTTTCTAATTGGATCAAAATTAAGTTGTTCTAATAATGACTTATCTATCCGGATATAATTCATGGTTACAAAGATATAGGGTGTATTTGGAGGAAATAGCTGGAAGTTGTTTATTTTAGTTATATACGTGTTCGGCAAATTAGCTGGTAGCTGGAGCTTGATAGTGTAAAATGACAAAAAATGACAAATTATAAAAATTGGAGGAATTATAAAATAATTAAAGAGGGTATTTAGGTAATTTGGTATATAAAAAGCTTTCAACTACTTTTAAAAGCTACTTCAAGAAGCTTTTTATTTCAGTACTTTTTTGTTTAAAAAAAAGCTTCCAGCCTTTTCATCCGAACATGACTTGTAGCTTTTTTTTCCAAATAAAAAGCTATCAGCTCCAAAAAGCTCCATACCGAACATACTCATATAAAAGACCAAAATATCACAATAATAGGTCATTAATGAGTATTAACGGTGGTTACAAACGGTTCTCGCAGTACTCGCAATAAGAGCGGTGGTTGCAATCCGTTCTTATTGCGAGTACCATTTCTAACCACCATTAAGGCTAATTAATAGGGGTATTTTAGTCTTTTATATATTTTTCCAAACATGAATTACGTCTGGGTGGACCTGTCATTAAAGAGCGGGACTTGATTTTCCCGGAATACCACTCATTAATGTGTCATTAACGAGCATTAATGAGCCACTAGTGAGCCCTCATAATAGCTTATTAATGAGGAGTATTTTCGGGAAATCAAGTCTCGCTCTCTAATGACGGTCCACACCGACACAATTCACGGTTGTGAAAAAAATATAAAAGACCAAAATACCCTTATTAATGAGAATTAATTGTGTTTACAAATGGTACTCGCGGTACTCACAATAAGAACGGTTTTCAAATACACTTATATATATATATATAAAATTTCCAATCGAGAACTACGAGAACCGTCTGTAACACCGTTAATGACTCATTAACAAGGGTATTTGGTCAAGTATATATTTACCCAACCGTGATTTGCGTCCGGATGAGCGATCATTAATTTACAAGACTTGATTTTCTCAAAATAACCATCATTGGTGAGCCACCAAAAATTCTTAATCAAGGGCTAAAATTGGTTCTCGTATGAAAAACAGTTCTCATTTGAACCCTCCCTATAAATATATATAAATATATATATATGTATATATGTATATATGTATATTGGAGGATTTACTTGAAAGTTATTCTTATTGGGAGTACCGTGAGAATCAATCTTTACCCTTGATTAAAATAAATCGATGATTAATCTTGACGGCTCATTAATGACTAATGATTAACTAATTAATGAAGGTATTTTTGAAAAATTAAGTCAATCTAATAAAAACCTATCTATCGGACGCAATTCATGGTTGAAAATATATAAAGACCAAAATACCGCATTAATAGCTACAAATAGTACTTGCGGTACTTGCAACTAGGACGGTTCTCAAATGAACTTCTCTCTCTATGTGTGTGTGTGTATACATATATATATACACATGGGAAGGTTATTGTGAGAATAGATATTTATGTGAGATTGGAAGAACAAATCCTAGTCATCAATTAGACGTTGATCTATTAGATCTCATGGTTGCAATTCACTCGTCACAATTCATGGTCGTCGCGATGCGTGATTGAGTTATGAATAAAACGAAAGGCCTATCATTCTCACCTAAATATTCATTCTCATCTGAACCACACACACATGTGTATATATATATATATATGTGTGTGTGGGGGGGTGGGAGGTCACAATTCATAGTACCGTAATTAATGTGCGAGAGTTGATTTTCCAAAACACCCCTCATTAATACACAATTAATGAGCTAATCATTAATCATTAATGAGCCAATCATTAGCCGCCATTGGTTCTCACAATCTTCGTATGAAAAATAGTTCTCATTTGAACCCTCCCTATGTGTGTGTGTGTGTATATATATATATATATGTGTGTGTGTGTGTGTGTGTGTGTGTGCGTGCGCACGCGTGCATGTGTATTTGCTCGTGCGTGTACGCGTTTGTGTGTGTATGTGCGCGCGCGTGTGTGTATGATAACCATTTTCCTTACGAGAACCAATCAATGGTTCAAGATGATAGGGAAGCTATTTGAAGAATACACAAGTTAGGAGTAATGTTTGTAAATAGTAAAAAGGTAATTTGGATATGATTGAGTTAATTCCGTGATAGATGATGTTTTAATTTCGCATGTTGTTAGTAAGGTTACAAATGATGTTTTAGAAGTTGACTCTTATTAGTAGAAACCAACATTTGAGTTTCAAATGTTGGTCTTCATGTGAGGTAAACTGACTAAAAGGTTCTGGTCTTTGTCGTTCAGGCCTTTACCACAGTAATATGGAGTTTTACGGCCTTGAAGCTCAGGGCCATGCGCCTATGAATAGTAGAGTTGCAGTTGTGAAGGCTTTTGGTCATAAGCATGAAGAGTTGTACGCCCCAAGACCATAAACGCAAGCTGTAAGGAGACCGTAAAGGTCTCCAAAATCAAGTTTTGTCGGTTCATGTCAGTAAGTCCAGTGGTATTAATATATAGTTAGAAATACTTTTTAGGTACAAGCCTAAAAGGTAGCCTAGCAGTAAATATGAAAGACGTCAAGTGAGTCCCTTATGGTACTCGTAGTTATTGTTTATTAGTAATACATCCTTGCTAGTAGTGATATCGTAAGTTATCTAGTCAGACTGTATGCACTAGACAATATTATGACATGTTATATAATTGATAGAACCGAACTGTAACATGCACAAATGAATGCAATTATGCTTTAAAGTTTAAAGTATGGATAGAAAGACTATGATGATAATTAATATTAACGAGGTGATAGAAACCGTTCGTTGCTACGGGGATATAAATAAGAATGAAAAAAAACATAAAATTTACTTTCAAACGTACGTGTTTAATATAGAGCTGTAAATATTTAAATTATTAGAATTGAAAAAGTAATAAAATTTTATTTTATAAACTCCTTTCATCTTTACGCTATTCAGTTGTAATCATGTAAATGTTTATATAAATAAGCTTAACCCCAATTTATGAAACCAAATAGAGGGTATCTTTTACTAAAAAATAATATAAAATATATTTAGTAGAAGTTTATATAAATTAGTTGAACAAAAATATATAAATTGAAATTAGAAGATGAAGAATGTTTATCAACTAGTTATCAATTGTCCGCACGTTACGGCGGAGTTATAGAGTAAAAAAATATAAAACATTTAAATATAAATATTTAAAATAAAGCGGAAAAACATATACCTTTTTAAAATTTAAAATATCATACTTGTACATCCTAATTTATAAATATCATATTTATTTTTTTGTAAAATAGCATAAATCTATAATATAATAGTAAAACAAAAATACATAAAAAATTAACTATCATATTTATACCCTCTTATAAAATACCATATTTTTTCCTAATTTATAATATAATAGTAAAACAAAAAACTAAAGAAAAATACATAAAAAATATTCTGCATGTGCTGAAAGGAAAACGTAGATATTAATGAGAAATATGAAGCCACTAAGAATTGTTCCCATGATCTTGTCCTTTAACTTAGAACCAAGTGACCACTCCACTAAAGAGAAGCTTGTAACATAACCCAACTTTTACTCTTATATAATATATTTTGCAGAAAATGACAAAATAATTACTATTCATTTTGTCCGGATAAATTACTATTTTGTCTGCTTTGAATTTTTTTATTTACTTCAAACTTGATATTAAAATAATATTTTAAAAATAAATTTTTAAACGTAACTTTCATAACTAATATTAATATAAACAAACATTATGCTATTTCTTAATTCATTATCTTCTAATATAAATAAAAGACTAATTTGATTTCTGAACTATTCATTTAAAAAAATGTTTAATCTTACCTATTTATTATTAAAATCAAAAAATCAATTTTGACTTTTTAGAGTTAAAATTATTAGATATAATTTCATATATGCCCTTATTAAATCATATAAAATTGTATTTGTCCACCTTAATTTACAAATATCATATTTATCCTTTATAATATTTCAAAATATCATAATTAACCAATTCTTAGTTTTATTATTTTAAAATATTTTATACCACTTAAAATTCTTTTTTAATTATAACCAATAACGTTTAACTTTATTACTTTTAATTGTAACAATAATGATTGATAACCTATATAAGAAATACAATCATGTCTTTTCTTATCATGATACCACGTTTCTGCCGTCAAGTCTGTCCTCCAACTCGCGTCAATATTTTCAGCGCTGGTTAGAGTGTTGACGTTGTACGTCGTTATTTTCTATATTCTCATTTAATTCAGGTTTTATTATTATTTAATACGTTTTTATTAATATCTAATATTTATTATCGTTTAAACTAACCCGTGTATCACACGACATTTAGTCTAGTATAATATATAAGGTTATATGTAAAACAAAATCTGGAGTAAAACAAAATAAAATTATTTAATGGTTCTTTTACATAATGCAATTCTACGATAATTATATTTTATGAAATAAGGTATATATTTGTTTTTATCAAAAAATGAAAAATTAGTAAAGTAAAAATTTTATTTCAGTTTCTTTAATAGACATAATAAAATGAGAATAAAGTAAAATAGGAAGAGATAAAACAAAAGAAAAGAAAAGGTAAGTAAAAATTAGATACGTGGCTGTTTATAAAAAACTAAAAAATCATGAAACGGGAAAATAAAATAATATAGAATTATAAAGGAAAAAATAGAAACAAAAGGAAGAGAAAGCAAGCAAAAAATTAAATAGCCTTGACATGCTTCGAACCCATCACCTTATGGTTACAGGTGAGGGTTTTTACCATCTCAGCTGGACTGACATTACTTATATGCGTTGCAAATGACATATATATTTTAAAGCTTCCGGCGCAACTTACTATTGGCGTATTTTAAGGCTTGGCTATTGTATATATTTATAATATTTGTTTAATTAAAAAACAAAACACATCAAGATTTAGAAATGAAAAAATCCCAAAAACATGAAACATATCAACACAAAATACCAAAACAAACAAACCAGAAAATAAAATTAAAATCTTAAAAACATAGCAGTCTAAAAGGGGGTATCGAACCTGGGTGGAGTATCCAAATGAGCAAATATGCTAACCAATCATGTTGTACTCAACTTATGTATTTCTTTAGAATTGTAGTATATTGTGTAAACTGGATTTTAAAAAAGACAAATGGACACTATTCATATTCCTGATAATTGTATGTAGGACAAATTGCATTAAAACATAATGAACTCTGCCTTGGTTACTATTATAGACAATCAACTTTATTTTCTTAAAAATAATACAACCAACTTTTATAATCTTCACATTGTATGCAACTTGTTGTATACTATAAAAGTTATGGTAAAGTTCATTGTATACAATGGTAACTAAACAACAGACACATATAAAAGTTGTTTGTATACAATGAGAGGATTATGAAAGTTAATCGTATTATTTTTACAAATTTAAAGTTAGTTGTATACAATGGTAACTAAGACAAAGTTCATTACATTTTATAGCAATTTGCCCTTGTATGTATCAGCCCAGTGAAAGTATATAATGACATATGATAAAGTGAAGTAATAGTAAGAATAGATTAACAAGTACGCATTATGAACTAATTATGAATTTTGTGAGGGATACAGATAAAGATAGAAAGCACCCTTAACTCTATAACAGTAAAGACAGTATGCATGCATGTGAGGGAAAGGGGGAAAAATGCACTTAATTTATAAACCTAACAAAACCAAGGCATGGTCATAAAACTCTCATTTCTTTACTTTTCTCTGTACTTAAAGAACACGAACAATTCTCATATTTCTTTTCCTTTCTGACCCGAGAATACAATATATAATCATAATCTTTCATTACCTTTCATTTTTAACACAGCTTCTAGGTGGTCTCACATTTTATTTCTAATGTTATACATGTCAATCAGAATCACTACAATGAAGCAGCTAGATATGCACTTGTCCATTAACTCTAGTTCTCATACTTTTAAGTAGACAATTTATAAATTTAGAGTCCAAAATACACAGGCAACATGCGAAGCATACAAGTAAGAACCCTTACTCTGACTGCTGGCTTTCTTTTTAGTTTAGGTTAGTTGCCTCCCATGTCATCTGCTGGTCTTTTCTTTGCCTGAAAAAGAACAAGGATATTAGAAACAGATTAATCTAAAGTTGTTCAACACTTCAACCAGAAAGAAAACTTAACTTACCAAAAATGTTTGATTTCAAGGGAAATCGGACAGCTGATCCCTTGGTTTTCAGATCTCTAATTTGCTTACCACTCTTATTTTTCTCAATCATATTAGCAGCAGGACCGCTGACACCAACCCTGCTAGTGATATTACTACTACTTTCTCCCCTCAACATAGCAACTCCCTTCTTCACCTTTTCATGATAGACAGCCGGTGGTGCAAGCCGTAACAATGGCATGTTATCTACTTGAAACATCCTCTTGTCTTTATCAAGGTTACTCAATATTTCATACTGTTGCAATAACCCCTATCCTAGTCAGCAACTCAACATCACATAGAAGTTAGGGAAAAAAGTGAAGCAGATAACTAACCGACCCTTGATATTTGACGATCAATTGTGTCATTCTCATGTAGTAGGTGAACAGCACCCATCCCTAGTGACAGCTTGTGCTTTGGTAATGCCTTATTCACCAATCCATTCTCAGCAGGGACCGAATTACCTCTAGTCTTTACGCCCTTTTTCTTTGGCATACATATGGGGCAGCCTCTATGTGAGGCTAAGGCCGGTAACTCACAATGCAAATGACTGGCATGCCCACAATTGTAAACTCGAACCCCAGTGGTAGAGGTGTCCTTGGTAAGAAGACAATTACAAATACAACAAACAAGGCTCCTAGGGCCATGCCCATGAGAAGCTCCTCTCTTGAGTAATCTCATGGTATAATATGTATCATCCTCTATCAAAGATCTGGCAGTGTCCTAATATCACAATAGTCAATAAATTTAAGTTAGGCATTAGTTACTCCAGTTTGCTGGCAATAAAATGATGCAGTAAGAGTTCAAGGAAAACAGAAACAGGAATCCATGCCAACCTCAGTGCTACCAAAAGAGAAAGAGTTAAATATCAATGAAAACCAGGACTTACCAAAATTCTTTTTTCAAAATCATATGTTCCCAACATTCCCAGTATGGTAGCCTTAAAATCACCAAACTCTTGGTTACCATTATCAGAAAGAAGTTTCATCATGACAGTCGGTAACCGAACATATCCCATCATTCCCTCAACAATCTCTTTAATTAAAATAGAGAACAATTTTCTCAATATGCGAGCGCCCTTATCTGACCCTCTGATCTTCCACTTAGTTTTGAATGATTCAGATGAATTATCATTCTGGTTCTTTTGCTCAGAATCCGTCTTACTGATGCATGGATTTGTTAAGGGTTCACAAAATCTGCATCAAGACTATGATAATTATCACATTGGAGAAATACTAGGAAGACTAACATGACCACACTGGAAGATATCCAGGTTGTATACTTGTATATGCATAGTCTTGATGAAAACACCAGTTGTCTTCCAAACAATTTGCAGTTGTTTCTACTCTTATTGAATCTTATTCGTTAGTTAACCACACGAAGAACAATATTTTAGATTTTATGTCCATTTATCTTTTTTCATGGGGATCTAGAGTTCTGAAATGTGATTTTCATCCCACTTTTATTATGTGAATGCATGATAATTAAAATAAATAATAAATCAAATGACAAAAACAGAAATTGAGTAAAAGGAATATATTTAAAAAGAAGCAACAGGAGGACTATTCAAGTACAAGCAACTTTTTAAAATATTATTCAGTAACAAAAGTTTGAGATTTTATGCAAAGTTAGAGAAAATTTATTCAGTGATAAAACTGAGTCATAAACAAAGGACCAGCAATTGGTAGCACATGAAGACAAGAAATTTATTTTTCTGTTGTGCATGGGAAGAGAAGGAGGGAGTTTCTCACGTATCAAGCAACTGAAACCAGAGGGCCTCGGACTCATTGGGATCCAATCGAGAGCTGTTCCTTTGGCACAATCCAACACAAGTATGAACAATATCCAATATATCATTCACCTATAATATAGACCAATATTATTGTGTGTTCCATCGACCATACGAAAGATGTGTTAATTGAGCAAGGATGGAGTAATAAACCTCCTTCTTCTTCATGAATGCATTAAAATGATCCACCCCGGCATAAACATGTACACTTTGAGCAGCAGCATCAAGTATGCTAAACTTATCTCCAAGATCCAAAAGTATGAACAAAAGGGCGGTTGCAACATCTCCAACCCTTTCCAATAAGAAAGCAGCAGCATCAATGATTCCATGTTCTTGGCACAAGCGTAAACAATGGTCTACCCTATAGCTTTCACATGTCTCAAGGAAATGGAGTACAGAATTGGGTTCATACTGACATAGCAACTGCAGAAGAGAAAACAACATAGGTTAGATCAGGTCACCAAGTGCAATAAAGAAGTGTGGACATATATGCAGTCAGCATGTAATCTAAGAAAAATGAAGATAAAACAAAAAAATGCTGTCATTCGGAGGACCAACTGACATAAAAATACAGCACAGCGTATTTGCCACCACACTGGCTGCTGCTATCCCAATAGGCCAGCGGGGGGCGGGGGGGGGGGGGGGGGGAGAAGGAGTTTGTTCAAGTCAAGCTAAGGTTCATGTACAACGATGGGAGCACTGAAAAATAAGAGGCGAATAAAATCCTGCAGCTGTTCCTACATAAAGAGGTCACTTTCTGAAATTGAACATAGCAGAGAACAAAAGTAAGGGCCTTCGTCCAGGCTTTCTTAAAATCAGGCTATCAAATGAAAGGAAGATTTTGGTCCAAACAAATTTGAGGACAATATTGAAAAAGGTCATCAACACAAAACACAAGCCCACAAACAAATCATAGGAGTTCTCGTGTACGAGACTAGAAGCCAAAAGTGAAGAATCACAAGTGCACATGAAAAACTGAAGTTCATTATTTAACATAAATTAGATAATGCAAGTCCTTCACATGTAAGTACAATAGTGAGAGCAATTACCTCAAGATAGAGCTCGGTCATTTCATCAGTTACAAGAATTGGATTCTCGCGCAAAAACTTTGGGAACTCGGAAATTCTTTCTAAGAAATCATGTAATCTGTCAGTCTGATTCTTTACCCTTCTACCAGCAAAAGACAGTGCTTCTCCTTTTCTTAGAGAATCGAAGCTAATGGTACCCGTTGAATGAACTTCAATAATTGTCTTAAGGTAGAGGAAGAGACTTTTGGGATGAGATCTCAGCTCTACTAACATTTGTTGGAATTCTTGAAAAAAATGTTCTACAACCAGAAAAAGTGTCCCCTCCCTGCAAAAGTTCAGCATGCACAACATATAATTAGGAAGAAATTCAAACAATAAAAGGAAAGCTAAAACAATTCAAAATCTGAGACAACCACCGTGTTACAACCTGCTTAATTGAACTAAATCTGGAATTCGTGAAATGACTGCAGCTTCAAAAGAATCAGGCCTCTTGTCGCTCGGTCTTTGCAAAAGATTATCAATATAGGAGAAAGCATGAACTGGTTCGTCCACATCTTTCAAGAAGCTATCCAGAGCAGCTATGTATTGGTGTTTGTAGTTATGAATGAAACCACAGACCTGCATAAATACATAAACAAAATTACTGATCACATATTGTATTTGAGTAATTTGACACACACACACACAGAGAAAACGGTTAGAACCTGGTAAAACTGAGCTTTCTCACACATGTCTAGCAAGTATCTATCATCCCAATTTGTCCCAGGCACAACTTCCAAAAGCAAAAGGACCTCCTTTTCTCTTATTTTAAGGGAATCGACATTTTTCCTTTTAACATTTGCAGGAATGTTAGCCTCTAATGTCAAATACTCAAATATCTGACCCAGCAACTCACTTGAAACTATGGCCTCTCCACAAGAAACAAAATGAGAAATAAACTCAAGCATATGACCTATATCATCCTTGGAAGGCCAAATTGTATTGGGTTGAATAGTCCGAATGCTAATAGATTTGCTAGTTTCAAGTATGAGAGCAAGAGCATCTACAGTCTTTTGAATCAGATCTTCATTTTGAGAGGTAGAGTCTTTTTCAACTGCAGACTCGTGCAACAGATGATCTGACTTTGGAATTTCATTTAGAAATGCACATCTCAAAACATCCAATGTTGCTTCACTGTCCAACTCTAGAAGATGATAGAGATTCTTATATGATTCTGTGGATGATAAGCTTGTCAAACCCCACGAACTTGGAGCATTAGAGTCCTCCAGTAAGAACTGTATAAGCTCCATCCTAAGAGATGGTATACGTGCAAGGGAAAGAGCTCCATGTCCTGAATATACATTTTCATTCAAAAGCAAAACGAAAATAGGGAGCATATTGCCCAATTCCAGTTAAGAATGAGTTTCCGCATATCTAAATATTTACAGAAATTATTTGGAAACAGAAGTCATACCCGGAGGAAAAGCAAAGCCTAGAAAGCAGTATTTTAAGTAGACTAGAATCCTGTACCTGTTTCAAAAGTTAAGGCATGAAAACTTGAATTTATCAACAAAAACTAATGATGGATTGATGGGATATTTTAAAGTAGGCTGGGGATAAAATAACAAAGGAAGATGATACGAAATAATAACAGGATACACCATATCCACAATGGAGGATCAATCTATGGTCAATCCAAAATTCTTTTGTCTTTGACAAGATCCATATACTGAAGGCTTTGACTCAGGCATGATTTTAGTACAGCTAATGCAAAACCATTCTAACTTATTTATGTGATTCATATTTATCATTTCACTCACTCTAAGAAAATAGCAGACCTTGCAGAACTGTAGATAGCCTCAGCAACAATATAATAAAATGGGAAGCTATATTTGCTAAATTGACGATGGAGTAATGAAAAGAATAGCGACTTAAAGAGCAAAACAAATATCATAAATTTTAAAAACTATCAGAAGAAATTATTATTTTCCATCAATGTGACATACCCAAGTGATGGAGCGCTCTCACTATCGTTGTTTCTAAATAGCTGCAGCAGCTCCTCTAAAGGTGTCCTGAAATCATCTAGACCTTTATTGAACAAATATATCAGGGCCCCATATAGATTGTGCTCCTGGCATAACCTGACCACCTGACATACAAGTATGAAATTGACAGTCATGAGAAAACCTGTGAAAGAAAACTAAGGCGTCCCTAAATTCTGGCTAGATACTTGTGTTTCCCTTTCCTTCCTCACTTTCAGGAAAACATGTTTCTGGATCAAACAGCCCATGAGGTGTAGAGTTTAGAATTTAGGTGGTAGATGTTATTTCTGGCATTCCTCTATATTCCATCAATGTACCTTTTAGCTGGGTAAAAAGTTCAACTTTGCAATTTCTCTTACAAAAGTACCTGATTGAAGTCCAAAGAAGAAATGTCCATGTGAAGAACACATTGTTCAACACGCAGCAGCCAACCTTTTGTGCTATAATGCTCCACCAGTGATTGCATAATCTTCAAAAGAGAAAAAGAACTGTTGTTACAATTTCAGCATCTCACGGAAATAACAATCATGTATTGCCTGTTCTTGCAAGCAACACAGAAGATATATATATATATATATATATATATATAAACAAGTAATACCTCAGGTGGTAGTGACCCAAGCATGTCTTTCAAAATATATGGCTCCAAGACCTCCAAAAATGTTTCTGAAAAGAGAAAAGTGATATAAATACAAAAATTGCATGATTCCATTCAGCCAGAGACAGAAAGTGGATGATCAAACCCACAGACTCTGCCTACCCAAAAATTCAAAGAATATGTATCATTTTGTTTCCTTATCAGCAAATGCAATGGGGTATGTCATGTAAAATATATGGGGTGTTAAACAAACCAAATTGGTATGATATACTGATAATCGAAAGATTGCAAGATACAAGCTAATAGTTCGTGTTTTTGAAATGCACGTAATCTCCCTAGACCAAAAGTCATATTAGTTCTCTCAATCAATCTATTTATATTCATATCCCCAACTTGCTAAACAAGCAAAACCTAAACGAGGTAAGTAAATCAAATCCTAAAAAAACAGAAAGGTATAAAAGCAAGTAAAGTAATAATATATCATGCCCCCAACCTTTCTAATCGTATCATCCCTCGTCCCAAAAACACACCTGGCTCTCAAGGTGTGGCATCGAAAACTCTATGTTAGTCACTTGAGATCTAGATCCCATGGTTTGACTCAGAGATTGACCCGTTCATCCTCTTCCCTTTCATCAACCAGCAACACAGCAACGCTTGTAGTATCTTATTTCAAACTGATATCCTACGACAAGCTTCTCGTAACATTTAAAACATAGTCCTTTTGCTTGTTTAGCCGCTCAATCTGCCTCTGTTAACCAGCCGCCTGAACTGATCCTTGTTGCCATTACTTGTCCTCGCCATAACTGACAAAAAGACAAAGCCATGGATTGCACTAAACCCTTGTCAACATTTTGGATGAGTGAGGAACCTCCTGAGTGATCTCGTCCGCCATCCCCTGAATAGCTGACATACACCTGATTATCAGCAATTGTCATTGCAAGTTTCATAGCGTGATTCAGCCCCACTGGTTGCATTACAAACAAACGCACGTAGATCTGCTTAAGTCCTTCGATAAACATTCCTTCCAACATCATCCTGGAAATTTCTATCAATTGACCAGCAAATTTTTAAACAATGCTACATATTCACGAGTTGAGAGCAATCCTAAGTGAGTGACAATAACTATTCGTATAAGGAACCCTCATGTGACTATTGAAATCTTTCAAAAAGTAGACAGATCAAATCATCCCATAACTGAAACGGAACCCTACCTTCACTCCAACAATACCAAAATAAAGTCAACCCTCTTATGCATAAAGTGAGGCCCAAAGTTGACTCATCTTGATTTCCAGAATGTAAGTACTGTCCCAATTGAAAAAACCAGCCATTCACGTCATCTTAAAAAAACAGCATTTTCAGCTTCCTGACATTGGTCCTATTACAATTCCCAATTGGTCTATTCTTCCTCAAAAGTTCTAACAGCAAAGATTCCCCCTGCATTAACCGATTATATACTTTCCCCTAAGGCATATTACTGTGCTATGACAGGAACCCAATTTAGTCAGATTGAGGGCCAAAAGTTGATTTCTTGGCTAATGCCTGAAAACCCAAACCTCTCGTCTCTGCACTGACTCAACCCAGGGAGCCTCTAAATCTTGCCCAACTCTCTGTCGACTTCCTTTTCCAATGCCACCAATTGCCCAATGTCTTCCATTCGACATTGTCCAAGCTTTGCCTCTAAATCTAAAATCATAGTCATCTCCCTCACAAGTATTGAAGATCATGTAATGCTCTAATATCAAATTGGTATGAACTAAATTGGCATGGTATATTGATAATCACAAGATTGTGATATATAAGATAATAGTTCCTGTGGGTTTGATTGAAAGAAAGAGAGGTCAATTATAGGTCAATCATTCAATTGACCGTTAAAATGCATCGACAAAAATTTAAACCCGCTAAAAACCTAATTAAATAGCTAGTCTTTTAAGGAGTGCCTCGCAACGCCTCACACCTCATGTAAAACACACTTGATGCGTACGCATCGCACCGCAACACGTAAATCGCATCACATCACATCAAACACATTATGTGTTTTAAGAAGCACCTTGTAACGCCTGGCTTGTTTAAACCAAGAGTCTTATTAGTTCTCTCAATACATTTTTCTCTAGCCCTAACCGATGTATTTATAATCATACCCCTAAGTCCCTAACTTAGTGAACAAGAAAACCCCAGACAAGAAAAGCAAATCAGATCTTAACAAAGCAGAAAGTAACATAAGCAAATAAAGTAATAAAATATCATGTCCCCCCACCTTTCTAATCGTATCAGTGTTCAAGAACATTCATCACGACAAGAATATTATCACTGAACATAACTTTTTAAGCTGCATCCAGCTTATTTACAAATAAAATGTTAGGTGTTCCAATATATAAAAGAAAATCAAAATTACCTGCTCAACCATCAGGTTTGAAGAGCTTAATACCTGTTGGAGGATTACATCTACGGAAGTGGTTTCGGATAGGAGAGCATTGGAGGATGTATTGATGGTTCTAAGCCTTAATTGTTTCACTGCCTCACAATTTTCTAATAGGTTTTATTTCAGCCTAACCAACAAGTTAAAGACCAACAATTTGTTCTATCAATCCCATCAAAAAAATAAAATGGAAAAAGTCACGTGTAAAGAGAGTAAGAGGACCAACTTTTTGCATAATAATGATCTACCTTTCTGTTGAACAGACTCAAACCGGGATAAAATTTTGTCAAAGAGGATGTCAGTTCTCTTGATGTGGACGCAGAATTCCACTGCAACTCCGCCAACATGTGTGTACTGCTCTTTTATCTCTGAAGTCACAGAGTAACTATCACACTCTGAGTCATTCAAGTGCTCCAGCTTATCAAGTTGGTTGCCTAATGCCACTGATATATAAGAAAAAACCTCATCTACGTATGCTAATAGCAACTCCACTAGGTAAGGCATTATTGGCTTTTGTATATCATCCATTGCTCTAGGAATGTCAAAAACACCATGGGCTTGACCATCGTAAAGCATCATTGCCATGTTGAAAGCACCCATCCAATCACCGCCTCTGCGCAAAACTTCGATGCGTTCCTTCCATGGGAGAAGACGGCAGACAATAAGATGTGTAGATCCAAGTAGATACAGAGAAGCACCCCTAACAGCTATACAGTTGTGATGTGCTTTCTCTGAGTTGCTATAGACATTGGAGAAATGGGTGTGATATCCAATGAGATCATCTCCATTGCCTCCATCTACAGCAAAACTTGTGCTATGGATTAAAGTCCCATCATTTGCATACAGACAGAGCTGTCCAGCTGATGTTAGCACCACCAACATCTGCGCAAGGATAATATCTCTGTTATTTGTTTGAATGGGGAATTAATACCTAGTACTAATGGTGTACAAAACACCAAGAAGCAAATGTCTTGTTGAATAAGTGGAAAACAAACAAGCAACATGATCACCTGGTCATCGAGCCAAGCAACCCCTATTGCTGAACTCTCTAGGGTCCATTTTGCATATATTTTCAGTTCTGACTTCACCAATTTTGCAACCTGTACTTGGTGGTCCCAAGCAATTGCGAGCAGTGGCACAGTTTCAGACTCTTTTACCTGTACATTCTCTGAAAGAAAATATCATATTACCAAAAAAAGATTCAAGACATGATTCAGAAATTCCATCTGTAACATACCTACCCTGTGAGGGAGATATGTATTTCCAAGCAGTGTAAGGCATGGAACCCTCCCGGACCCCATCAGGCTTGGGAAGTTGAGCGTAGACTTCTGGAGTGTTAGAAATGACTTTTGCCTGTAAATGAGAAGAACAAATTGAAGGTGTTATTAGAAACACATTACTGTCATCATCACAAGACCAATAAGATATGCTATACATGTAGTCTTTCAAGAATCCCTTACCACCAGAGCAGATTGATAAGTGACAAATATGACCACACCTTCTTCAGCCAAAGATGAATCTCCAGCAGCTACACCCATCATGCTTCCAATGCCACTTGTGCCAGTGGTGGTGCCTGCAGAAGAACCTCCAAAACTTTCCTCTGATAGTAGAGGTGAAGCACATACAACTGTTCTTGTTGATTCATCAAGAAGAGTCTAATTTGATAAACTAAGGTTAGGCGTGATAGACTTAAAACGGGTACATACAAAATTTCATTTAGCTTAAAAAAAGGTAAAGGTTTACCGAGGTTTTAGAAATTGGTAATCTATTGAGCCATGAAAATTGAGAAAAGCGAATCAACTTAACCACACCTTTACTATCACCGCTAACTATGTTGAATTGGCGATTCACTTGAGAAGCCATCCCCAGATATAGCATGTGAACTACTGGAGCTTTATGTTCAGTAACAATTTTTGCAGCAGAGACCCTTTGGACATCCCAAACAGTATAATGCCCATCAGCATACCCTGCAAAAAGGAGGTCTCCTTGCTGATTAAAGGACATGGATGTGACTGGGGCATAAGACCTATCAGCTTGTAATCCAAGCATTAACATCTGAAAGAAAAGTATTAAGGTCAATGAGACTCGGAAGAAAAGTATTAAGGCGAGACACGGTCAATAAAATAATATCACACACGGTAAGAATGGGACTCGGAAGAAAAGTATTAAGGTCCTCATGGTTGAAATAATAATAAACAAGAAGATGACTGATGCAAGGATATGCTTCCAGTACTCAGATAGCCTTTACCAAACCATAATCATTGCAGAAGCTTCCATTTCTGGTCAGCAAATAACTTCATATTCATCATAGCTGATAGCTTAACTCAATTCATATTTCTTTTACTTAAGACTAGTAAGAGAGAGATTCAGCAGCATTTAATAGTGCTAAAAATATTAAGGATTGTATGAAAGAGTCATGTGAATGGGACCTTAGCATCCATGTTATCAGCATAGTGTGGAGAGTATCTGCTGGGAACAACAACTATCACCCCTCTAGACATTCCCACCGCAATGTAGTTAAGATGAACTGCTAGAGCTTGTGGAGTTCCATGGTCTCGCCTAAATGCTGGAGAAGATATGGTCCTAGTAATGGTATTATCAGTACTAGTACTAAAGTAACCCAACACGGTTGATCCTTTGTGAACACCCTCGAGCTTCATCGGTTGTGCAGCTGCACCCTCTTCCCAATGCAGACCAGTAAATGCTTGTTTCTTTTCAAGCTCCTCAGCAAATTGAAGGGGCTTCAATGAGAAGTCTGATCTCCCTCGTGTCCTTCCATCATTCTCTTCGATTATGTGATGGACACCAATATCACCTGTATCAACAGAAATAGCAGTTTGTGCTGGCATGTTATCACTTGCATGGAGGCCAAATTCCACATCTTTTTCATGGAGTTTTGTACCTTCAAAAACATTTCTTTCTGATAAGACACTTACTGAGTCCTCAACCTCATTAGCAGCCACGATCCCATGGGAAAAAGGGAACACCCCCTCAATTGATTGTAAGATAGGTGCAGACTCTGAATCGTTACCCTCAATTTGCTCATCAGTAGGGTCATCTAGGACTGGGACTGAGCTGTTACTGGCCTTATTCAAAATCATGCCTTCATTTTTCAAAGGAGAGCCTATCTCTGGTTTGTCAACAGGATTAAGATTATCATCATCCAAATCACGCACAAATTTATCCATTCCAGAGGCATTAGCACCATCTATTTCCAATTCCTCACAAGGGAAATCTTCACCAATAAGACCCCACTGGTTCCTATTTTCATGTTCAGTAATCAGTTCCCCGCTATGTTCAATATTTAGTGTTGCTTTTATGGGTGCAGTTCCTAAATTGTCTGGTTTAAAATCTTTCTCAACTAATTTTGCATCTGAATGACTAATTTCTGAACCTGTGCCACTTTCATAGCTCATTTCAGAACCAATACTGCCTTCCGGACCCAAGTTCCCCTTACTAGATTTCTCCCTACTCAATTTGATAGCAGCCGCGTGTGGTGTTGGAATCAACCGTGAAGCTGCTGCTGCGGCAGCCAAGGCTGCCCCTGGCTTCGCAGTCGATCTAACACCAAATAAGGGAGGTAATTGGCGTGAAACGCATAAAGTATCACCTGAATTTATTTGAGTAATGGAAGGAACCTTTGACGGCCTTGTTGGTTTTTCTCTATCAGTTACCTGGGAAGGGGTTGACGGCAAGGAATCATAATAATTGACATCAACTGGATTACTGTTGCTTTGGAGGTTACTTAGGTCATTCGAGACATGATACGATCGCGGAGACGATGAAGTAGATGAGACATCAGAGTCGATGAGTAGAAGTTCATCGACAGTGCTGCAGTAGTGGTGACTGTTGTCATCTTCGTTGTCACTGGCGGCAGTGTCATGTAATTGCAAGAAGGGGTCTAAATCCAGTTCCATCAGAGGCCTGCTGTGCTTCATACCAAAAACAAAAAAGGGGAGGGGGAACAATGAACTCTATTCATTAAAAACTAGCTTAATGACCTGTGCATGCACGGGTATTACATAAGTAAACAAAAAAAACAAGATAATCAGATACAATACATGTTTTGGATACGTACAGATTGTTTTAAGTAATCACGGGTTTACTTTACTCACTCTGAAATATAATTGATAATAAAATACAGAAACATTTAAAGATTGTTTGAAGTTTTGATAACTGTTTGATGCATCATAATTGAAAGTGAAATACATTAAGAGATATAATACATGATTACTAGATGCGCAAACATTAAAATGATTATAGCAGTTTAACAAATTAACTTACAAAATGGAAAGCAGGTAGCAATGAATAGGCTGTCAGGATATCCTAGGCAAGGAACTAAGGTAGCGTTTGGTTCGCAGGAATCCTTGGGATTCTAAAGGAATTGGAATTCAATTCCTAAGGATTCCTGTGTTTGGTTCACTTTAATGAGGGAATTTGAAGGAATTGTAATCCATCAAAGGAGGGAAAGTGAATTCCATCACTAGATGGAGGGATTTTAAAATCCTTTGAATGAGGGAATGTGAAATATTACCTTGTTACCCTTAAACATTTCTATAACCCTAATATATCTATCTCGTTCCATCGACATAACATGTGAGCCGACTCTACCCTCCAAACACCGACAACTTCTTCCTCCGTCACCACCTCTAGATCCTCCGCCGTAACCTTCATTTGTCGCCGTCTCCAGACCCTCCGTCACAGCCTTCCTCCGCCAAACCCTCTGCTGCGGCCTTCCACCGCTAGACCCTCCGCTACGGCCTTCCTCTACCAGACCCTCCGCCGTAACCTTCCTCCGCCAGACCCTCCACCGCCGCCACCTTCCTCTGCCAGATCCTCCGCCGTCTCCAAACCCTCCGCTGTCGCCTCCAGACCCTCCGCCGTAGCCTTCCTCCGCCAGAACCTCCTTGGGATTCTAATGATTTGAAAAGTCGGTGATTTGAGACTTATAATACTTGAATTTATGCATATGTGTATTGTAATGATATTAACTTATAATGTTTATTAGCATGATTTTCATAATTTATTGCTATGAATCCTCGATCAATAAAATAAAATTTTAATATTTTTATAATTTATATAATATATTTTTACATAAAAGTTATAAAACAAACTAAAAATAAGTAAAAAACAAGAAGGGCAATTATGTTATGTTACATTACTGAAATCAAATTCCAATTCTATTTCCTGCCAACCAAACAGATCACAGATTCAAATTCCAATTCCTGACAAATTCCAATTTCTTAACAGATTCCAATTTCCTCAAAAACATTCTGCGAACCAAACGCCACCTAAAATAAAGATCGAAATTAGCACAAATGAAGAAAACTATAACTAAACATAATCAGATCTCCATTTTTTGATGAATCAGTTAAAATAATATGTTGTTAATTTATTTTATGCCCTATAGCCCATAATGAATAATGAATCAGATTGAGCTTATTTGCAGAAGCATATTCACCAGAATTATGGCAAGCTTTATGATTGTAAACTAAAATTTAAGTTTAAATGTTTGATATAATAGAATGGATATGGACTAAGCTTCACAGAATACAAAAAGAAATCAAATGAATTAAACTATCAAAAATGAGATATAACATGGTGGGCAGCTATTGGTTTCTTGCGATCTTGTCTACATGAATGTCGAGAGTTTCTGGCAAGGACCTGCTTCTGTAACAAAATGAGTGGACACCAAATCGATGAATGCCCTTGAGAGAGAGGTTGGCAAGACCTAGGGTTTCAAATTGAAAGAGATGAAGATGATGGTGAAAACTAGGGGTGCTCAAAACCGAATATCCGAATTTCAGATAGTAGATTTCGGTATCCGAAATCCATATCCAAAATTTCGGATATCATGGATAACGGATTATCCAACATATCCGAACTATAAACTTTGTAACTATAATTCACTTTAAATAAAACCAAAAACCACGTCATTAAATCATGCATATCCAAATTCCAAATGTCTAGACAAACAATCACAACTCACAAATGCTAATCAAGTAATCAAGGTTCCAAGACTCGAGCACAATGGTAACGTGGTAAGCACCGAGCATATTCTAGTATTCGATTATTCATGAATTTTTGGTTAAATTGGTTATGAATCAACAGCAATGAACCCAAACAGATTCTTAGTCAAGATCGTAATAGGCTATAAACTCAAACAATGAGCATATTCTAAGTAAGTTTACTATGCTAATCAAGATATAACTTTAAACTTACTATGAAGTTTCGAAATCAGCAGAAGTTCCTGAGGAAATTCGAATTCGCTAATCAACTAGCCTCCAGATTAAGGTTGCGACCTGCGAGAGAGATTGCTTGCAAGTTGCGAGGGTGTCACCTATGGAGTTTGGACTAATGGAGATTCGAGATGCGAGAGACGGAGAGAATTCGGCTGTAGTTGAAATTAGGCTTTTGTTTTTAATTTTTTTTCTTTGGAAAGGTTTTGTTTTGGTTTAGTAATGCCTTAAATTTTGACTTACTTTTTAGTAAACCTTAATCTTTGTTTTTAAATGTTTTAAACCTTAAACTTTATTTTACTTGTTGATTTAAATCTTAAATTTTGACTTACTTTTTGGTTTAAACCTTAATCTTTGTTTTTAAATAATTTAAACTTTCAACTTTATTTTACTTATTGGTTTAAACCTTAAATTTATTTTTACATATTATAATAACCCAAGTAAAAACACCCAATACATTAACAAATAAATAACCAAAGTTAGGAATCACATTACCAAAAATAAGCTCAGAAGTATAGTTATTTGTAGGAATTAGACATCTGCACAACCATAATTACATCAAAAGACACAAGAAAAACTCGAGCAATAATATCTAGACATTGGTTAATTAACTTTAGAACCATCATCAACATCCGAAGTAGCACCCGAAAAGTTTCCACCAACATGTTATACTAATCTTGGTATTGCCCATGCTGGCCATGTCGGGATCACATCACCATTTAAGCCCTTGTTCCCCATCGTTCACAGCTCTTGTTCCCCATCGTTCACAGCTCTTGTTCCCATCAACGATTTCGCAGCTCGCTCCCCTTGTTCCCGTCGTCGATTTCGCAGCTCGCTCCCCTTGTTCCCGTCGTCGATTTCGCAGCTCGCTCCCCTTGTTCCCGTCGTCGATTTTGTCGCTCTCTCCCTTTCTTCCCGTCGTCGATTTCGTCGCTCGCTCCCTTTCTTCCCGTCGTCGATTTCGTCGCTCGCTCCCTTTCTTCCCGTCGTCGATTTCGGCGCTCGCTCCCTTTCTTCCCGTCGCCGATTTCGCCGCTCCCTCCCTTTCTTCCCGGCATGGCCAGCATGGGCAATACCAAGATCAGTATAACATGCTGGTGGAAACTTTTCGGGTGCTACTTCGAATGTTGATGATAGTTCTAAAGTTAATTAACCAATGTCTAGATGTTATTGCTCGAGTTTTTTTTGTGTCTTTTGATGTAATTATGGTTGTGCAGATGTCTAATTCCTACAAATAACTATACTCTTGAGCTTATTTTTGGCAATGTGAATCCTAGCTTTGGTTATTTATTTGTTAATGTATTGGGTTTTTTTACTTGGGTTATTATAATAGGTAAAAACAAATTTAAGGTTTAAACCAACAAGTAAAATAAAGTTGAAGGTTTAAATCATTTAAAAACAAAGATTAAGGTTTAAACCAAAAAGTAAGTTAAAGTTTAAGGTTTAAACCAACAAGTAAAATAAAGTTTAAGGTTTAAATCATTTAAAAACAAAGATTAAGGTTTAAACCAAAAAGTAAGTCAAAGTTTAAGGTTTTTTTCCATTATTAACCCTTTTGTTTTTAACAAGAACCCAGTAGAGTAAGCAGGCACCTGATCATCGTTAAACATTTACGTGTGTGAAACCACGGTACGAGAGTGATTTCAAGTCCGATATTCAAACCCATAACATAGTAATTGACTAATTTTGATGCAGAATGCAAAATACTAATTATTTCTGAAAACTAATATACAAGTTAAACACTAGATTTTTCAACAAAAATCAAATGTCATTCGTGACCTAAATATTTTGATTAAAACCAAAAACTATATTTTGATTCGAAACAAACACTTATGAATTCCTTGTATACAATGTGTCTTTATTACATTCGCCATTTATTCTAAACCAAAATCGTAGACTTTGATTATATCACGACCTTAATCGGATCGGACACGAAAAGAGTCTATTTTTCAACGAAAATCAAATCTCAACTTATTCGAGACCTAAATATTTTGATTTGAACCAAAGACTCGCAAATTCTTTGCATACACTGTGTGTCTTCATTATATTCACCATCTATTCTTAACCAAAACCGTTGATTTTGAGTATGTCGCAACCTTAACTGAACTGGACACTAAAAGACTCAGTTTTTTCAACGAAAATCAAATTTCATCCAATTCGGGACGTAAATATTTTGATTTGAACCAAAGACATTTGAATTCCTTGCATAAATTGTGTGTCTTCATTACATTTACTATCTATTCATAACTAAAACCGTAAATTTTGAATATATTGCAACCTTAACCGAACTGGAAACTAAAAGACTCTGTTTTTTCAACGAAAATCAAATTTCAACCTATTCGAGACCTAAATATTTAATTTTGAACCAAAGACTCACGAATTCCTTGCATACACCGTGTGTCTTCATTACATTCACCATCTATTCTTAACCAAAACCGTCGGTTTTAAATATATATCGCAACCTTAACCGAACTGGACACTAAAAGACTCAGTTTTTTCAACGAATATCAAAGTTCAAGGACATAAATATTTTGATTTCAACCAAAGACTCATGAATTCCTTGCATACATTGTATGACTTTATTGCATTCACCATCTATTCTTAAACAAAACCGTTGATTTTAAATATATATCGCAACCTTAAGCGAACGGGCACTAAAAGACTCAGTTTTTTCCACGAATATCAAATTTCAACCTATTCTAAACCTAAATATTTTGATTTCAACCAAAGACTCACAAATTCCTTGCATACATTGTATGTCTTCATTACATTCACCATCTATTCTTAACCAAAATCGTCGATTTTTAATATATAGCTACCTTTACCGAACCAAACACTAAAAGACTCAGTCTTTTGAACGAAAATTAAATTTCATCCTATTCGGGATCTAAATATTTTGATTTGAACCAAACACTCACGAATTCCTTGCATACATTGTGTGTCTTTATTACATTCCCATCTATTATTAACCAAAACTGTTGATTTTGAATATATCGCTACCTTTACCGAACCGGACACTAAAAGACTAAGTTTTTTGAACGAAAATCAATTTTCAACCTATTCGGGACCTAAATATTTTACTTTGAACCAGACTCACGAATTCCTTGCATACACCGTGTGTCTTCATTACATTCACATCTATTCTTAACCAAAACCGTCGATTTTGAATATATCGCAACCTTAACCGAACCGGACACTAAAAGACTCGGTTTCTTGAACGAAAATCAGTTTTTTAACCTATTCGAGACCTAAATTTATTGATTTCAACCAAAGACTCAGGAATTCCTTGCGTACACAGCGTGTCTTCATTTCATTCACATCTATTTTTAACAAAAACCATCGATTTTTAATATATCGCTACCTGTACTGAACCGGACACTAAAAGACTCGGTTTTTTGAATTAAAATAAATCTTCAACCTATTCTTAAAGACCCCAAAATCAAAGCATCAATTTCTGTAGGTAAATCAACATCAGCAGAAGCATCAATAAGAACCCCGGCAAACTTCACCCTGCCAACCTTGGTTTCACACATATCAGCAGTATATTTATCCACAGAAATAGGGACACCAATAACACTCACAATATAACTGATAATATCATAATCCCAAACATCCAAAGGCAAGCCATAAATATTAACCCATAATGGAACAGACTTAGGCTTAGAGAAGCTAAGACCATGCTGCCACTTTTGGATAAATATAGACATGCCATTAAACAACCAAGGCCCATTCTCAAAAACAAAGTTCACACCCAATTCAGAAGTGAATTTAAAGAAAAAGAAACCCTGATCATCGAGTATAACATCAGCCAGACCATACTTTTTCCACATACGTCTGCAATGATATTGAACAAACGGAAAGGAAGGCCTTCTACCAATAAAATGCCCAGCCAAAGTAAGAGACCATTCAGCAGATTGTTTCAAAATTAAGTCATTTGGAATGACAGCTCTACGAGTCCCCAATTCAGGGTAATAAGAGAGCTTACCTTTACCTCTCTGCAGATTAGATGCCTGCTTAAGAAGACCGGCAAAAGTAGTTGGGGTATGATCCACTTTCTCACCATCATCATAGTGCACATGAATATTACCATCAGAATCAACAAAGTTCCCAGATTGCTTTGAATTATCAACATGTTTAGGCTTATCCAAAGAGTTGTGTTCCTTGTCAACAATAACAGTAGCATTGATAGGACTAAAACCACCATTAGATCCCACTTGAACATCCACCAAAGGCTTAGAACCCAAATTAGGGTTTATATAGTGAGAAACATGAAGATTAGGGTTTTTAGAGTGAGAACCCTCCATATTAGAACCCTTCTTGGTATGACCAGCACCCATAGGCTTTGAAACATCAAAGTAACCTGTCCTACTAGCATCACCACAACCCTGGCCACTGCCATGGCCTTCGGACGGCGGCGGAACCCTAGAATTAGGGTTTTTAGAGAGAGAAACAGGGGAATTGGCAGCCATACCTTGATCCAAACCAACTTTTGAGCATTGGGGAACGTTAAGAACATCATCACGAACATCAAAAACCCCTGGGCCATCCAAAACAGTCGCCAAGTTTGTGGTACACGGCGGCTGTTGGTTGGCCAGAAACCGCAACTCCACGCTCCCTACCATCTAGATTTCCAAAAATTGAAACCATAGGGGTGTTCCTCTCATACCCATGGTAATTTTGCACCATATCTCATCCCTTAACACCCTGTATCGAAGGAGAATTCAAAGGTTGAATTCCTGAATTCGCGACTGTGCGCGCCGCCGAGCAGAAAACCCCATCAAAATCTTTTTTTGCCTCATCCGTTCGCGAATCTGAGACCTGATCTGGAATCCTTGGAGAATTTCCCATCGACCCATGTGCTTCTCGACCCCCAACACCGCCAGCAACCCCCTCGATTTTAGAGGACGGCGGCCGAACCCTAATCTGCACGTTTCTGTTTTTAGCTCGATTTCGTGTCAATGGTGGATCTGATCAGGCTCCATGGTGGTGAAGTAGGTGGGATTCCACACCCCTCCACCAAAAATGGTGATGATCCAACGGTCGGTTTTGCCGGAAAACGTAAAGAGTCGCCGGCGAAAACCCTAATCGCCTAGAGAGAAAAGAGGAGAGAGAAAATCCGAAGAGAGAGAAAAAATTGACCAAATGAGGAATCCTAGGGTTTAGGGTTTAGGGTTTAAGGCTTAGTTGGTTAGGGCTTAGGGCTTAGGCACATCTATTCTTAACAAAAACCGTCGATTTTGAATATATCGCTACTTTTACCGAACCGGACACTAAAAGACTCAGTTTTTTGAACGAAAATCAATTTTCAACCTATTCGGGACCTAAATATTTTACTTTGAACCAGACTCACGAATTCCTTGCATACACCGTGGGTCTTCATTAAATTCACATCTATTCTTAACCAAAACCGTCGATTTTGAATATATCGCAACCTTAACCGAACCGGACACTAAAAGACTCGGTTTCTTGAACGAAAATCAGGTTTTTAACCTATTCGAGACCTAAATATATTGATTTCAACCAAAGACTCAGGAATTCCTTGTGTACACAACGTGTCTTCATTTCATTCACATCTATTTTTAACAAAAACCATCGATTTTTAATATATCGCTACCCGTACTGAACCGGACACTAAAAGACTCAGTTTTTTGAACGAAAATAAATCTTCAACCTATTCTTAAAGACCCCAAAATCAAAGCATCAATTTCTGTAGGTAAATCAACATCAGCAGAAAACGTAAAGAGTTGTCGGCGAAAACCCTAATCGCCTAGAGAGAAAAGAGGAGAGAGAAAATCCGAAGAGAGAGAAAAAAATTGACCAAATGAGGAATCCTAGGGTTTAGGGTTTAGGGTTTATGCTAAGGGGACGGAACTCCGGCGAAATTTATTAATAAAAAGAATGAAAGAATACAAACAAGCATACTCTAGGACCCCATAGCATATATATAGGGAGCTAGAGCAGCACACAAGGGAAAACCCAGCCTAAGACCACAATAGAGAAAACTCAAAGCCTAGAAACAACTTGGCAACAGGGCCAAAGAAATCTATACAACCAGAAATAAAAAGAATCAAGCATCAGAATCCTGAGAGCGAGCATCGGGAGACTGTGGAACAAAATCATCCTTCATGAACTGAGTAGCAGGAGTATGATCAGAATCAACATCATTACCAGAAGAATACCCCTTCTCCTCAGTCTCATCATCATCCTCACTATCAGACGAAACATCTGCAAAGGACAAACCACAAGGCAAACCTCTATCATCAGCACCATAAGTAGCTATCCACTCATCAATGAAATACTGCATCTTCTTATCATTCCACTTATTCACAATTTTAGGTTTAGGTCTAGACTTAGAAGACACAAGCTCATCAATCTCTGCTTTATCCACAGCCCATTGTTTTTCATCAACAATCACCTCAGCCTTATCTACAACCATGCACGCCTCATCAGTAGCAAAATTTAAAACATCAAATTTATTACTAGTAGCTGGGGCTTAAATATCTGATCTGGGGGAGTCTCATGAACCACCTCAGGAATAAACTCAGTAGAATCCACCAACACACATTTACCTTTATCAGAAGGATGAATAGTAGGCTTAGAGACTTTTGGCACATACCTCGGAGTAGGCTTAGCAGGCCCTGGTCTGAGAGTAGATGTAGAAGTAGATACCTCTGAGGGTTTAGGGTTTAGGATTTAGGGGTTAGGGTTTAGGGGTTAGAGGTTAGGGTTTAGGGTTTAGGGTTTAGGGTTTAGGGTTTAGGGTTTAGGGGTTAGGGTTTAGGGTTTAGGGTTTAGGGTTTAGGGCTTAGGGCTTAGGGCTTAGGGCTTAGGGCTTAGGGCTTAGGGTTTAGGGTTTAGGGCTTAGGGCTTAGGGTTTAGGGTTTAGGGTATAGGGTATAGGGTTTATGGGTTTAGGGGTTTCGGGTTTAGGGGTTTAGGGTTTAGGGTTTTTTTTGGATAAAGGGGATGAAACCCCTTGGCAAAAATTTATTAAAAAGAATGAAAGAATACAGACAAGCATACTCTAGAGCCCGAGAGCATGTATATAGGGAACTAGAGAAGCACACAAGGGAAAACCCAGCCTAACACCACAAGAAAAAAACAAACCCTAGAAACAAAAGCAACAACTTGGCAACAAGGCCAAAGAAATCTATACAACCAGAAATAAAAAGAATCAATCATCAGAAACATAAGAACCACTACGAGCGTTGGGGTTATGCGGACAAGTATCATTCTTCATGTACTGACCAGCAGGAGTATGATCAGAAAGCACATCACCACCAGAAGTATACCCCTCATCTTCACTCTCATCATCATCCTCACTATCAGAAGAATCATCTGCAAAAGACAAACCACAAGGCATACCTTTATCATCCACTCATTAATGAAATATTTCTGCTTCTTATCATTCCATTGATTCACGACTTTAGGCTTAAGCCTAGCCTTAGAAGACACAAACCCATCAATCTCAGCCTTATCCACAGCCCACTGTTTATCATCAACAGTCTCCTCAGCCTCATCATTTATAATATTTAGAACATCAAATTTATTACTAGTATCCGGGGGTTTAGATATCTGATGTGGGGGGGTCTCATGAACCACTTCAGGAATAAACTTAGTAGTATCTACCAAAACACCTTTACCTTTATCAGAGGGATCAATAGTAGGCTTAGAGACTTTAGGCACATACCTCTGAGTAGGGTTAGCAGGCCTGGTCTAAAAGTAGATTTAGAAGTAGATACCTGGGGCCGTTTCTAACCTCTATTCCTCTACTTAGGGTACTGAAACCCATCACCCTTAGGCTTAGAAGACTCACCCTGTTGAACATTAGAAGTTTTACCCATACCCTGTTCCATTTCCTCAGCAGACTTAGGCCTAGCCTGACAATGAATAAAATCATGCCCAAAGACCTTACAATGACTGCACCTGCTAGGTTTCCAAGGATACTCAACTTTGAATTTCCTTAAAGACCCTAAGATCAAAGCATCAATTTTTGTAGGTAAATCAACATCAGCAGAAGCATCAATTAGAACCCTGGCAAACTTCACCCTGCCAACCTTGGTTTCACACATATCAGCAGTATATCTATCCACAGAAATAGGAACACCAATAACACTCACAATATAACTGATAATATCATAATCCCAAACATCCAGAGGCAAGCCATAAATATTAACCCATAATGGAACAGACCTAGGCTCAGGTTTAGAGAAGCTAAGACCAGGTTGCCACTTTTGGATAAATATAGGCATACCATTAAACAACCAAGGCCCATTCTCAAAAACAAAGTTCATACCCAACTCAGAAGTGAATTTAAAAATAAAGAAACCCTAATCATTGAGTATAACATCGGCCAGACCATACTTTTTCCACATATGTCTGCAATGATATTGAACAAAGGCGAAAGACGGCCTTCTACCAATGAAATGCCCAGCCAAAGTAAGAGACCATTCAGCAGATTGTTTCAAAATCAGATCATCTGGAATGACAGCTCTACGAGTACCCAATTCAGAGACAACAGGAGGGTAATAAGTAAGCTTACCTTTGCCTCTCTGCAAGTTAGAAGCCTATTTAAGAAGCTCAGCAAAGGTAGTAGGAGTATGATCCACTTTCTCACCATCATCATAGTGCACATGAATATTACCATCAGAATCAACAAAATTCCCAGATTACTTTGAATTATCAACATGTTTAGGCCTATCCATAGAGTTGTGGTCCTTCTCAACAATATCATTAGCATTGATAGGACTAAAACCACCCTTAGATCCCCCATGATCATCCACCAAAGGCATAGAACCCAAATTAGGGTTTTTAGAGTGAGAACCCTCCAAATTAGAACCCTTCTCGGTATGACCAGCCCCCATAGGTTTTGTAACATCAAAATAACCTGTCCCACTAGCATCACCACCACCCTGGCTGCCGCCATGGCCTCCGGCCGGCGGCGGAACCCTAGAATTAGGGGTTTTAGAGAGAGAAACAGATGAATTGGCAGTCTTACCTTGATCTAAACCAACTTTTGAGTATTGGGGAAGGTTAACGACATCATCACGAACATCAACCACTCCTGGGCCATCCAAAACAGCCGCGGCGGCTATTGGTTCTGCCGACCGGAAACCGTGACTCCACGCTCCCTACCATCAAGATTTCCAAAAATTGAAACCATAGGGGTGTTCCTCTCATTCCCACGGTCATTTTGCACCATACCTCGTCCCTTAACACCCTGTATCGAAGGAGAATTCAAAGGTTCAATTCCCGAACTCGCAACAGTCTGCGCCGCCGAGCTGTAAAACCCACCAAAATCTTTTTTCGAGGCATCTGTTCGCGAAGCTGAGACCAGATCTGAGTTCCTTGGACAATTTCCAATCGAACCATGTGTGTCTCGACCCCACCACCGCCGGTAACCCCCTCAATTTCAGGGGGCGGCGGCCGACCCCTAGGCTGCCCAGTTTTGCGTTTTACTCGATTTCTCGTTAATGGTGGATCTGGTGGACGATCAGGCTCCATATTAGTGGAGTAGGTGGGATTCCACACCCCTCCACCAAGTTTGGTGAAGATCCAACGGTCGGTTTGCCGGAAAACGAAGAAAGTCTCCGGCGGAAACCCTAATTCTCGATAGAGAAAAGAAGAGAGAGAAATTTTTTGACCAAATGAGGAATCCTAGGGTTTAGGGTTTAGGTTTAGGGTTTAGGGGTTTAGGGGTTAGGGGTTAGGGGTTTATGGTTTAGGGTTTAGTGTTTAGGGTTTAGGGGTTAGGGGTTAGGGGTTTAGGGTTTAGGGTTTAGGGCTTGGGGCTTAGGGCTTGGGGCTTAGGGCTTAGGGCTTTGGGCTTAGGGCTTAGGGTTTTTTTGGGTAAAGGGACGGCACCCGGCAAAATTTATTAATAAAAGAAAGAAATTACAGAGTATTAGGAGTGCATACCCTCCAAAAGTTTAGCACTAATTGGTTACCCAAAACATGCTTTGGGAACATTTCTAAAAATGAAATCAACACTCTAGAGCCTAACACTTGGTGAACAAAATACATACAAGAAAAAAAATACCAAGTGCCAAAGGAAAAACAACTAAAACACCACATTTTAAGATTGATAAGCTTTTGGTCTCTTCTTGTATGTTTTATCCAATCTTGATCCTTTTGATACTTCACATTTCTATAAATCTTTTCTTCACAACCTTTGATGTCAACTCTATCTTCCCCATCTTCAAAACCATGAGTCCAAAAAATATAGCGTATAGAAATATACCACATAACCAAGAAAATGTACCATGAAGAGCACTTAGTGCCCATTATCAAACTCCAACCTTGATAACACAGCAAGGGATCAATAAAACAGTGCCCAACAATAACTAGCATCAGAAAAGCAGAAAACCACAACCTCAAATCCATACATACCCCAAAACTTTCAACTTGCAACCCTCTAACCTGCTTCAAATCTCCACAATCTGCCCACAAATAATGATATAGCTCCCCAACACCATTATCATCCAACCTTACTTTATCTTGTATAAACAGAACCTTTAACTGCCCAAGTAAAGCCTTCTGCCAAAAAGAAACAGCTCTACAATTGATGAAAAAACTAATACTACATATGTAGCTTTGCATCCAACAGCCATACCTCATTCTAATTCGGACAAACAGCAAAGCCTCAATGAAACAACTTCCAATTGAAGCTATTATCAGTGAAACAGCACACCAATTTATTAGACAAAGCAGCCACCAACTCTGAATCTGGATGCCCAAAAACACTTTAGAAGCAGTACCCATTAAACTCCCATATACCTTACAGATGACCCAAATAAGCCCAAAAAACAGCAAACCATAACCAAAACCAACCAGCCAAACTATAACAGCTAGCTTTTTAAGACTGATTTTACTGTTCACGTTGAAAAACCAATCAAACAGTACCCAAACACAGAGAAACCAATCACTCCTAATATCCATATACTTTAATCTCAAATCCATCCTTGAAACCCATTTTTTAATGAATTGCAACTTCAAATCTGCAAAACGACTTGCTATTATCAAATCTACTTTCATATTAACCACCTGCAAGGACAACTCCATTAAACTAATGCAGCCCCCATTTCTATCCATAAACATACCAGCATCTCCAATTTGCAGTACCACAAACAGACACACACTAGAAACTAGCACAAGAACTATCCAAGTAGTGAAGACCCAGATTCTATTTAATATGGACTATTGTAGCAAACCAGATTGCATGTTAACATTATATTTATTGTTCACACATAAAACAGTCAAAATCATCACCTCTTTGGCTATTAAAGAGTATACACCACTCCAATTATAAAATTGCATCAAACAAAGCCCCAAATGCCACTCAATTTTTGTAGCTAGCAATGGTTCCATTTTAAAACAGACCCAATACAAAATAGATTGCATTCTAGAACTGATTTTACTATTTATGTTGATAATCCAATGAGACAGAATCCAATATTGACTAATAATCCAACAGAAACCCAATTTTAACACCTCAATACCTGCATATATACTATAATCCTTTAAAAACCAAAGCATGAAAAAGCTACACTGTAACAGCCGTGGTTTCCAGAAATTGAGATTTACAAAAACTTTTTCTACTCAATCAGATTCATCGCTACGGAAGACTTTTTAAACATCATATTGGTTAAAATAGAATAACCCTTTTAAACATTCATCAAACAAACCACCGTACGTCACAGACACGTCATTGTTTTAAACTTTGTTCCTTACACAACCACAAGTTCATACTGAGTATCATTATAACAAAAGAAAACTACCCATAAGCCCCCGTCTCACAAGGCCACGCACCTAAGCAACCTGCACGAGCACAAGACGTATTTCAAAGAAACAAGTGTCAGCTTTCGCCTCGTGAGTCAGCTTAGTTAACAACACAAAATCATCATTTAAAACATTCGCAAACATATTTAGGTTAAGGTATATAAATCCCAAACCTTAACTTGACCCACCCGCATAGCATCATAAATCCCCGCACGGTCAAGTGTCATCATAAACGTCATATAACATCTTTAAATCATCATAATCATTCTTTAACTTCATCTACACCATAAATCATCTCATTCATCTCTTAACTTAATTAACATCATATACGTCATAAATCATCTCATTCATCTTTTAACTTCATTAACATCACAAACATCATAAATCATCTTATTGGGGTCTATCTTTTGCTTCACTATCATCACTACCCCAAGTACCAAGTGCGTGCCCGGCAACCACTAGGGTTCCAAGGTCCGTCCGCGATAATACCATACGCGTGCCTAGCAACTGCTAAGTTCTAGGTCCGTCCGCATTGGTACAAGTTCACTAAGCGTGTCCAGCAAGTATGGTACAAGGAAGGGCGCGACTCCCACTTGTACACACACTCCCGTAATCCGTCCGCTATAGTTGCTCCGACACAAGTCGTTCGGGCAAAAGTACAAACGGTGCCCCCAACCACTGGGCCCTCCTCTCACCCACGTGACGTTTTGCACATGACCCTATCTCTGTGGTCAATACATCACTCCAGTGTATAAATACACCCTGTGTTGCCAAAGTTATCTAGAAACCCGGCAACCAAACATCTCATTGCTAGCATATCCTAGAAGGCACACTTTTCCCACTAGGCATCAGTATTTCATCTCTGAGTATAATTACCCCTTCCCATATCATTATATCAATCTTAACATCAGAACATATATCTATAAGCATATATGCATGCGTCACAAACATCGTATAAGTCAATCGCATTTCATCGTTAATAAAGGAGCATGCATAGAAATCAATCATTAATCTATCACAAACATCATATATATATATAGATATATCGTTTTTAAAACCGTTAATATTATCAAAATAGATTTTGTCTATATGCTCGGTTTTGTAAAACAACTGAACTCACCTTAGTCTGAATAACGAAATGTACGATCTCAGAACGACAAACAACGCTCACGAATCAACCAGACCGCAAACCGAAACACCGCGAACAACCTACGAAGGTTAATACATGAGAAACACGATCTCATAATCTAAACAAGTCAGATCTTGCCCAAAACACCAAAACATGGCAACGAATAAACCCCGACTTAAGATTTACGCGTCACAAGCTCAGAAACTTAATAAAAATGCATATAAACAACATGCATGCGGTCCAAAACGCCAAATAACCGAAATGGAAGCATAAGAAAAGAGAAATGTACCTTTCGGGTTCATCCACGCGAAACTACGGTTAAAACTTCGCTCTTGACGGTTTCTTCAAACTCCCGTAACTAAAGATACGCTCACGAACGAAACCCGACACTATCGTAGGCTCAAGAATCTCGGGAAAACTCGTAAATTTGGCGGAGTAATGACTCTCAAAGCTTGTGTGTGGAAATGGCTGCCAAAAACTCATATTTATAGAGGCTGATTTCACGCGTCACACCCGACCTGAAAGGCGTCGCGCCTCAACCTCCTCCAAATTGTCCAATCGCGGGACATGCAAATCTGACATCTGTACTATGACAACCGTCACCAAAAGCAAATGTATATATATATTTATTTATTTATTTATTTATATTTATATAAAAAAATAATAAATAATAATAAAAATATAATAATAATAATAATAAATAAATAAAATTATATACATTTATATATAAAAACATGTATATAATTATATATATATATATATATATTGTATATAATAAACAAAAAGAAAAAGAAAAAGAAAAAGAAAATAGAAATCAACCCAACACAACACAATCATTTATTTTACTTACACACTCAACCATCATCACCACCTCACCCCCCCTCACTCTCTTCTTCTTTTTTTTCTATAAATACCAACCCTTTTTATTCATTTTTCACACTACCTTCAACCAACTTACTCTCTCTCTCTCATTTTCTTACACTCCATCTCTTCTCTTTTCTCTCTTCTTCTTTCACCAACAAAATCTCCCAAGAACATCAAACCCTTGTTCATCTTGTGAAGATCAAAGACAAATTAAAGAAAAAGAGTTGGTAAGATGATCATAAAACACTCATCTCTACTCTTCTACCTTTCTTCTTTTCTTCTTTCTTCTTTCTTTTATTTATTTTCTTTGTTGTTCATCTTATTTCCTTTATATATATATATATATATCTATAATCATGTAAATATAAACATCCTACCAATGTTGTAAGGAGCACATGAAATGTGCATCATCCTACCATTGTTGTATGGAACTTAATCAACTAAAAATCAAGAAAATAAGACTTTGATCATACATGTGTTTCATCTTAACAAATGTTGTAAGGAACACATAAAATATGTATCATCCTACCATTGTTGTAAGAACACATGGATTATCAAAGCTTATACTCATACAAGATGATTAATCATGAATATAAACATGTTATATTAAAGTTATGACCCATAAGCAAAAAGAATATTAAAGCTGGCAGATTCTGATGCTAGAACTCCCCACTTGTTTTTGTTATATCTGGAGTTCTAAGTATCAAAATCAGTTGATTCTTTTTGCTAATCTTAGTTTAAGGTGTTACCTTTCATTTAAACCTGGATTCACTAATTTTGATCAACGTTTGATCCTTCAAACATATTTAAAAAGACCCATATGTTGAATCTGGAAATCTGACAGATTTAAAAAGGTACACTTTAAATGCGTGTAACTTACTCATTCTTGGGTAAAAATATGTCTAGTTTTTTTAAAAGTTTAATCGTTGAGTCGTGGTTAATTCCCAGTTTGAATCATGTAAAAAAGAGGTCGTATGAGCCCTAAACAGACGTTTTAGTAGCAACATGTCATCCAGACACTGATCAGTGGACATCTTATACACTTTTAATTATTAAAAATATTAAACATGGATTATAAATTCCTATATTTTTACTGGACATTCTAGAAACATGTATTAATATTATATTAAAATATCAAACCTTAATATGACTCCTAAAATATAATTTTTAATTTTTAAAGTTCAACTTAAAGAACTGAAAATTTCAGTGAACACTTATGATTTATGGAAAAATAGAGACAACCTTTAACTATTTAATAAATAAGTTAACATTAAATATATAATACAAAATAATAAATAAAATAAGTCTAATAGAGCTACATACCTCTTATATTAGGAAAGGAGCTTCGGTAGGAACAAGAAATCCTTACGAGTGAACACCTTTGCATACCGAGTGAGTATCATAGCCCCTTTTTACCGTATTTCATATTATTTTGGGGTGAAAGCATGTGTATACATTTCATGAAAAGTTTATTGCCTATCTTCTTATTTATTTCAAATATTATTTTGAGCACTTATGGTATTATTCTTTGATGTGCTTGGGTGATCGTTGTAAGACCCTTTCGTTGGACATTATTCCTTAACTCCGCTAGTGAGCCGATGGTATTTGTAAGTAGCGCTATTTGGAGATTCCGACGTCTCCCATTTATGGTTGACGAACTATAGATGTACTTTACCACTACTAACGTCATTTAATATAGGCGTTAGGTTTATCATGGGCAATTGGTTGTCGGCTAGGTTGGATAATGGCTCAAGCAACAATTATCATAGTCTATTACTACCATGTGCAACGTATTGGGCAATATAATACATCTTCTATCATTCATGCATACTTTTATTTTATTCCAAAAACTTCCATCAATTATTTAAATTTTCTCATTTAAAAGATATTTTGTGCATATATTAAAAACCTATGAACTCACCAACTCTAGTAGTTGACCGTTTTCTTTCTTTTACCCGTGCTTTCAGGTGATCGTCGTTAGGTACCTTATGCATACAAACATGATGTGTGGCATCTTCATCTTCATCGTCACGTTTTATAAAAACAATATTTATTTTATTTTCGCATCGTACAAGACAATGTCATTTAATTTTTATTCGATTATGTAACTTTTATTTATCTTTTACCCGAACTACTTATTTTTGTTAAGTCAATATAATGGTTATTGTCTATTTACCTTGTGCGATGATATCTTGTGCTGTGACACCTCGTGTTTTCGCTTTAGCGGGGTGTGACATGTACCCTATTGCTTCTGACACACGAAAGCCAGCTGACACATGCAAGGTCTGACACCAGCTACGCGTCGCGCCGCGATGCTTCGACGTGTTGCGCCACGATCCAATAAAAATCCGAATTTTCATTTTTATTATTATTTTTTTTCTTTTCTCTTCCTTATCCAACTTTAATTAATTTATTCAACTAATAATAACATTCCTTAATTATCATTATAATTAAATAAAATCTATATAATATTATTTACTTCTCCATAAAATAATATTACAATATTTCTTAATATTTCGTTCGTTACAATTCTCCCTTCATTAAAAAGATTCCGTCCTCGGAATCTGCTAAACAAAAAGCTGGGGATATCTAATCTTCATTTCTTCTTCAGTCTCCCATGTCATATCTCCTCCATGCTTGTTCCTCCACTGAACCTTCACGAGCTTGACTCGTTTCTTTCTTAATTGCTTGACCTTGCGGTCCAAGATTGCCACCGGTTCCTCAATCAACTATTGCTATTGTCTACTCGTAACTCCTCTAACGGAAAAATGCTTGGTTCCTCAGCCAAACATTTACGTAGATAACATACGTGAAACATATCATGTATTCCCTCCAATGTCGGTGGTAACTCCAACTTGTAGGCTTGGTCTCCAACTTTCTCCACGATCGTCAACGGACCAATGAACCGTGGACCAAGCTTGCCTCGCTTACCAAAACGTATGATTCCTTTCCATGGCGAGACTTTTAGCATCACCTTTTCACCAACCTCAAACACCTTCGGTCGGTGCTTTCTATCCGAATACTTCTTTTGTCTTTCTCCCGCTATTCGGAGGCGATCCCGTGCTACCGCCACTTTCTCTGCTGTTAACTGCACAATTTCTGAATCCGCGAATTGTTTCTCTCCGGCTTCCAACCAACAAGTCGGCGTGCGACAATTCCTTCCATATAACATCTCATACGGCGCCATGTCGATACTTGAGTGTCTGAATAGTTCTCTCACTTTGCCCATCTGTCTGCGGGTGATAGGTTGTGCTCAAATGCACTTTCGTTCCTAATTCCTCTTGCAACTTCTTCCAGAATCTTGAAACAAATCGACTATCACGGTCCGAAACAATGGATAAGGGACTCCATGTCTCGTAACCACTTCACGCACATACAACTTCGCTAGGTTTTCTAGCTTTTCCGTCTCTTTGGTTGCAAGGAAATATGCACTCTTGGTCAGACGATCGACAATAACCCAAATCATATCATTGCCCTTCGCAGTCTTGGACAATTTCGTAACAAAATCCATTGTGATTTTATCCCATTTCCACTCGGGTATCTCCAATTGTTGCAATTCTCCGTTGTGCTTTTGATGTTCTGCCTTAACTTGTGTAACACCGTATTTTTAACCCAAAAATTGTCACTTTTAATTACACCGCAGAAGCGTTTTTAAACATCAAAGTAATTACAACCACTGTTTACAAAATATCAGTATTACAAAACACGGCTCATCACAAATACATTATCAGAGTCCTAGGTGATTACTCCCCAAGCTAACCACTCTCAGCCGAGCCGCAGACTTACCAAAACCTATAAAAGAGTGAGAGGTGGGGGATTAGCACAAAGCTAAGTGAATAGAGTATCACAAAACAGATATATCAGCCAGAACCGCATGATATCAACAACCACAAATAAGCAACCTGGGAAGACCGGCGGTTCTGCAGGAACCTACAACCAATGCCGGCCAAAGCAAGGGTTTACCGATAGTCCATTTGCTATTCTCACACAGTATCATCCTCTGGTAGCAACAAATGCATCCCAAGGTCTTGATACTGCTTAGCCAATAGCAAATGAACCCAGCCTATAAGCCCAGTCGTAAACTGACTTCCCTTCCAACATGTATACATATCACAGAATTCCACAATTAACATTCACAGTTAATTAGCAAATAGATATACAATCTATCCAACAATAGTTGTAACCAAACCAGTACAACTAATATCACCCGTGAGCAAACATCCACTCACCTCTGATTCTCAGCTATTCCACTCAGTGATCTAATGTTACTGAGCTTTGTCTGTTTCTGAGAACACAACAAACTGAAATCAGTATTCAATTCATAAATATATATCAATCATATATTTATATTTATTTAATCAAACATAAACATGTAAGATTCACATATGCATGCACATATAACACATAGCATTAAACAATGCAAAACAACAAACCAAAACTGTCGGATTTCATGAGAAATCCGACACTACCATCGGATTTGCACCAAATCCGCATCTACCATCGGAATCCGCTTCTACATATCGGATTTGAAGAAATCCGATACTTCCTTCGTATTTCCATACTTGCATCTTGACTTGGCATGCACAATCGGATTTCAACACTCGGATTATATACATCCGGATTTCAATATTCGGATTACAAGAGTTTCGGATTCTAAGTTTCGGATTCAACACCCGGTTTCCACTAGAATCGGATTCTACCTTCGGTTTTCATCATCACCACCAAAATCCGCCACCTTCAATACTTTCATGAATCCGATCACTTCAAACTTGCATATATCTCATATCCAAATCATAAACAAGTTCATGATAACACATATTAACATGTTTAAACATATAAGCATGCATCAAAACACCATAAAACCATAAGAACACCAAGAACTCAAATCCGATTACTTAATATAATAGCAAAACCCACTTAAAACCGTAGCATGCTTATAACAACTAGCATGTTAGCAAGAATCATGAATAAATCATCAACCTTTGTATCTTGAATCACACAATCAAGAATCACCTAAATCCGATTGCCTGTTCTTCCTCTTCTTTGCTCTCGGTTTCGCTCTCAAATTACACACACATGTAATAGCTTCAATGTGAAGTAATGCCAACACACACACACGTATACATACTCATTAGCATGAGGTGTCACTAAACACATGCACACACACATCACCGTATACATACATATATATATATATATATTAAACATACATATATTTCTTTAATTAATCAATAATTAATTAAAACCATATAGTTTAGTAATAACAAGTAATTAATCAAGTATTAATCCCAAGTTAACGTACCAAAGCCACCTAATCTACTAGGCCCGATCTGAGGATGTTACAAATCCCCCCCTTAATAGGATTCCGTCCTCGGAATCTATTCATTAACGAATAACTGAGGGTAACGAGCTCTCATATCAGTCCCCGTTTCCCACGTCAAGTCTGAACCCAAACTGTGCCTCCATTTTACTAGAACCATCGGAATCTGTTTCTTACGCAGTTTCGTCACTTTCCGATCCAATAGCTCTACGGGTTCTTCCACCAACCTCTTGCTGGAATCCACTTTAAGCTCATGTAGAGGTAGAATCTGACTCTCATCCTCAACTCTACATTTCGGCAAGTAACACACGTTGAAGGTATTGTGAATACCTGACAATTCTGCCGGAAGGTCGAGAGTAACCGTCTGATCATTTACCACTCGTTGGACACGAAACGGTCTAATATAACGTGGAGCTAACTTTCCCCACTTCCCAAAACGGATAACCCCCTTCCACGGAGAAACTTTCAGATAAACCAACTCCCCCTCAACGAATACCACTGACCTACGACGTGGATCAGCATACATCTTCTGTCGATCCCTCGCAGCTTTCAACTTTTCTCGCGCAATAGCAACTTTATCTGCGGTGATCTGCACAATATCAGGCCCTGCATACTGTTTCTCACCCGCCTCTAACCAACACGTAGGAGTTCGGCAGTGACGACCATATAACTTCTCATAAGGCGGCATACCGATACTCGAATGATATGAATTATTGTACGCGAATTCAATCAACGGCAGATGGGAATCCCAAGAACCTCCATATTCTAACACACATGCCCGCAGCATATCCTCGAGTGTCTGAATAGTTCTCTCTGATTGCCCGTCTGTCTGTGGGTGGTAAGCTGTACTCAAATTCACACGTGTACCCAACTCCCGCTGTAAACTGTTCTAGAAGTTCGACACAAACCTGGAATCTCTATCTGACACAATAGAAATCGGTATACCATGCCGGGAAACAACTTCATCGATATACAACTGAGCCAATTTACTAAGTGATGTCGTCTCACTGGTAGCCAAGAAGTGAGCACTCTTGGTCAATCTGTCAACGATCACCCAAATCATATCATGATTCCTCTGCGTACGTGGAAGTTTCGTTACGAAATCCATCGTTATGTGCTCCCACTTCCATTCCGGAATCTGCAACTGTTTCAATGATCCATAGGGTTTCTGGTGCTCTGCCTTAACTTGTGCACAAATATGGCAAGACTCCACAAACTTGTGCTACATCCGTTTTCATTGTAGGCCACCAATACAACACCTTTAGATCGTTATACATTTTTGTGCTACTTGGATGAACAGATAGTCTAGACTTGTGAGCTTCAGTCATAATCACATTCCGAAGACCTCCAAGCAAAGGCACCCAAACACGAGATTGATAAACCTTCAATCCCCGAGAATCATCAGTCAAGTCACTCTTTTTCTTGGTCATAATCTCTGACTTCAGATTTTCATCCATCAAGGCTTCCAACTGAGCTGCCTTCAATCTATCGATTAAGTCAGAAACTATTTCAATTCGCATGAATTTAATATGTTCACTAACTCCCTTGCGACTCAAAGCATCGGCTACCACGTTGGCTTTCCCGGGATGATAGCGAATCTCGCAATCATAATCTTTAACAAGTTCCAGCCATCGTCTCTGTCGCATATTGAGTTCTTTCTGCGAAAATACATACTGTAGGTTTTTGTGATCCGTACAAATGACGCACTTTGTACCATAAAGATAGTGTCTCCACAATTTTAACGCAAAAACCACAGCTGCCAGTTCTAAATCATGGGTTGGATAGTTCTTCTCATTAGGTTTTAACTGACGAGAAGCATACGCAATCACTCTATCCCGTTGCATTAGCACACAACCCAACCCTGCCAATGACGCGTCACAGTAAACTATGAAGTCATCTGACCCATCCGGTAAAGCAAGAATAGGAGCCTGGCACAAGAGTCGTTTCAACGTCTGAAAGGCTCTCTCCTGTTCATCACTCCATTTAAATGGAACCTCCTTGCGAGTCAGTTTAGTCATGGGATTCGCAACCTTAGAAAAGTCTTTAATGAATCTTCTATAATACCCAGCCAATCCCAAGAAGCTTTTAATCTCAGAAGGTGACTTCGGAGCCTCCCAGTTCATCACTGCTTCTATCTTTGCCGGATCCACCTTGACTCCATCACTGCAAATGACATGCCCCAGAAAGTGAACTTCCCGCATCCAGAATTCACACTTCGAATACTTGGCATACAATTGCTCCCGTTTCAGAGTTTCAAGAACCTGTCTCAAATGAACCTCGTGATCAGCTTCAGATTTCGAATAAACCACAATGTCGTCAATAAATACTATCACAGATTTATCCAGGAACGGTCGACAAACCCGGTTCATCAAATCCATAAACACTGCAGGTGCGTTAGTCAAACCGAACGACATGACTAAAAACTCATAATGGCCATACCTGGTACGAAAAGCAGTCTTAGCAACATCCCCGTCAGAAACTCGTACCTGGTGATAACCCGATCTCAAATCAATCTTCGAGAAAGACGAAGCACCCTGCAACTGATCAAACAAATCATCAATCCCGGGCAGAGGGTATTTATTCTTCACTGTCCGCTTATTTAGTTCTTTGTAATCAATACACATTCGCAGAGTACCATCTTTCTTTTTCACAAATAAGACTGGTGCACCCCACGGTGAAGAACTCGGACGAATAAATCCCCGATCCAACAAATCCTGAATCTGCGTCATCATCTTCCTTATCTCAGAAGGAGCCAACCGATAAGGAGATCTAACCGCTGGATTCGAACCTGGTATCAAATCAATCCTGTACTCTACCTCTTGAACGGGAGGTAACCCAGGTAACTCATCCGGAAACACCTCAGGAAATTCTGATACAACTCGTACATCAGTAACCGTCCGTTTCTTTTTTCTAGAATCAATCGCATATGCCAGAAAACATTCGCATCCCTTACTTAAGGATTTCTTGGCTTTCAACATCGAAATGATAGGAAACACAGACTTGTGCCTTTCCCCTCAAGCCACTACACGCGACCCATCAGATAACGGAAACGAAATCAGCTTCCTATGACATTTAATACTCGCCCTGTGCTTACTTAACCATCCATCCCCAATACCACATCAAAACCCGCCAATGGCATCAACATGAATGATACAGGAAAGCATTTACCATCTATATCAATTTCAGCACCCATCACAGAAGTCGTAACAGGCACTATCTTACCATCTGCTACTTCTATATCAATTGGCACAGAGATACTAGTAGTAGTCAAATTTAACTTAGCACAGAATGCTATAGAAATAAAGCAGCGATTTGCTCCAGAATCAAACAACACACGAGCAGGTAAGAAGTTTATAAAGAACGTACCGGTAATCACGTCATCTGTGGCAGTAGCATCATCTACTGTCATCCGGAACGCCCTGCCCTCCGGAGTCGGAGGATTCATCCTTTTCTTCCCTCCTGCCGCTGACGAACCCCCAACCGCCCCTACCCCTGCCCCTGACCCAGTCCCTGCCGCTGGTCTTCTCCCTGTAGGGCAATCACCTGCCCTGTGCCCCTCCTGGTGACAATTCCAGCATACATTTCGGGGATATCGACAATCCTTCGATTCATGCACATGGGTTCCACATCTCACACATCGCATAGTCTGAGCAGTACACTGCCCAGTGTGAGTAGCCCTACACCTTGTGCACCACTGTGATTTATTCCCCGAATCTCCTGAAGATGCCTTCCTGTTCTGATTACTCTGGGACTGGTTACCCTGCCATTTCTTCTTTTGCTGGCTACCCCCAGCTTGATCATATCTCGGCTTCTGCAAAGCCGCCTCCTCCTTACTCTGTTTATCCTTGGCTTGGATGTCCCCCTCAGCAGATTTTGCTAAAGTGAAGGCCTGGGACAAAGATCCAGCCAACCTGGTGGTGCTCCTGTATTCTGGCAATAAAGCCCCGATAAAGTGCTGAACCTGGGAAGATTCATCAGGCACCCATTGAGATACAAACCTTAGCTTAGAGTTGAACTGTTCAATCAGTTCATCCACCGTCATTTTCCTCGTCATTTTAAGTTCCATGAACTCCTGTCTTATTTTATTCAGTTCGAATGCGTTGCAATTAATTAAAACCATATAGTTTAGTAATAAAAAGTAATTAATCAAGTATTAATCCCAAGTTAACGTACCAAAGCCACCTAATCTACTAGGCCCGATCTAAGGATGTTACAACTTGCGAACAAGTGACACACTTCGACACATAAGTAGCCACATCCGTCTTCATACCGGGCCACCAGTATCTCGGTTTTAGGTCCAAGTACATCTTTGTACTCCAGGGTGTATCGAATACTTCGATCTATGGGCCTCTCGTAGCAACACCTCACGGACTCCCCCAACTTTGGGAACCCAAATACGTCCCTGGAAAGTCTTGAGACCATTGCTATTCTCACTAAGACTTGCTTGTTGTTTCACCATTACTTCACTCTTTAAGTTTTCCTCTTTCAAACCCTCGACTTGAGCCGCCCGAATCTCATCAACCCAATCCGGTACAACTACCAAACTCATAGATTTCAATCGGTAAGCAGATCTAGGTTCCTTCCGACTCAAGGCATCGGCCACTACATTGGCCTTTCCCGGATGATAACGGATTTCACAGTCATAGTCGGTCAACAACTCCATCCATCGTCGCTGTCTCATATTCAATTCCTTTTGATCTCGAATATGTTGCGAGCTCTTGTGATCGGTAAAGATCGTACACTGAGTACCATACAAGTAATGCCGCCATAACTTAAGAGCGAAGATAACCGCCGCTAGCTCTAAGTCGTGTATGGGATAATTCTTTTCCGCATCCTTTAGCTGTCTAGAGGCATACGCAATAACCTTCCCTCGCTGCATGAGTACACATCCTAAACCAGAGTAAGACGCATCGCTGTATACCACAAAATCCTCGTTGCCCTCTGGTAAGGAGAGTATCGGCACTTCACATAAACACTTCTTCAAAGTTTGGAAGGCACTCTCTTGCTTCTCCGTCCACACAAACAATTCCGTCTTTCGAGTCAGCTTCGTCATTGGCGATGCTATCTTCGAGAAATGCTTTATCAACCTTCTATAATAACCTGCCAAGCCAAGAAAACTACGAATCTCGGTTGGGGTTTTAGGAATTTCCCACTTCTTTATTGACTCGATCTTTGTTGGGTCTACCTTTATCCCCTCCATTCCCACGATGTGACCTAAAAATTGTACTTCTCTTAGCCAAAACTCACACTTTGAGAATTTGGCGTAAAGCTTCTCTTCACGCAAAGTCTCCAATACCTCTCTCAAATGACGCCTATGGTCATCCACACTCTTGGAGTACACCAAGATATCATCAATAAACACTATCACAGATTTGTCAAGATACGGCCTACACACCCGATTCATCAAATCCATGAAAACTTCTGATGCATTTGCCAAACCGAACGACATAACCAAAAATTCGTAGTGACCATAACGAGTACGAAAAGCCGTCTTTGGTACATCACCTTCCTTCACTCGCACTTGGTGATAACCCGAACGCAAATCTATCTTTGAAAAGTGACTAGCACCCTGCAATTGATCGAACAAGTCATCTATTCTTGGAAGTGGGTACTTGTTCTTCACTGTCAACTTATTCAATTCTCTATAGTCGATACACATCCTCATCGACCCATCCTTCTTCTTTACAAATAGGACCGGAGCTCCCCAAGGTGAAGAACTCGGCCTAATGAATCCCTTTTCGAGCAACTCTTTCAATTGCGTCATTATCTCTTTCATCTTAGAGGGAGCCAATCTATATGGTGCTTTAGCAACTGCTGCAGCACCTGGAACCAAATCAATTTGAAATTCCACCTCTCTTGGCGGCGGTAATCTTGGAAGATCATCTGGAAAGACATCGGGATATTCGTTCACCACCTCTACCTCCGCCAACACACTCTTTTTCTTCGCCGAATCCACCACATGAGCTAAGAACGCAGCGCACCCCTTCGCTAGACACTTTCGTGCCTTAAGGACCGATATCATCTCTATGTTCCCCATACATCGTTCTCCATAGGCGATAGCATGACCACCTAATGGAAGAGGAACTCGGACCAAATTCTTTGAGCACACGATTTCAGCTCCATGCGCGGACAACCAATCCATTCCAATCACTACATTGAATCCCTCGATTCCTAACGGAATAAGCGTCAAAGGGAAAGTAGTGCCATCAATATCAATCGTACAATCGTCGTATTTCTCACTCACTGTAATCGGTTCCCCGACCGCTATCTCAATCTCTAAAGCATGCTCTAAGGAACTACGAGGCACATTTAACTGATCACAGAATCTAAAGGACACTACAGACCTACTAGCACCCGAATCGAATAATACAACAGCAGGTAAAGAGTTAATCATAAAAGTTCCGAAAATCACCTCATCGTCTCGGCGTACCTCTTTGGTTGTCATCTGATAAGCACGGCCGGTTGCTTTAGGGGTTGGCTTCTTTCCCGCTTCCTCGATCTTCTTCTTCGGGTTTGGGCATTGCGTACTGATATGCCCCATTTCCCTACAGTTGTAGCACACAGGCTTCTCGCTTTTGCAGTTCACTGCCTTATGCCCCATCTTTCCGCATCGACGGTAACTCATCGTCTCTGTAGTGCACGGACCACTGTGGCTTGAGTGGCATGTTGTACAATACCTTGTCTTTCCTTGTTTCTCCCCTTTCTTGTTGTTGCCACTCGAAAACCTTTTCTTGTTAGAGGACCCAGATGGTGTTGGGGTTTGTTCGGTTTTTCAAAATATATTTTAGCAACGGAAGCATGAACAACAATTTTAAACTTTTAAAACTCCCCACCAATGATCCATATGCAAGCCTTAAGAAACAAAACAACCATAGGGTGTTTAGAACTACAACCTTTGTAGCGTGAGTAAACCGTTGATGAAGTGGTTGATCTATGAGAAGCCAAGAGAAGACTTCCTCCAAGGTATCCACAAATCAATGAGTCCAACACCTCCAAGATGCTAGTCTCTCCAACCCTTGAAATTCAAGCAAGCAAGCAACAACCTCTTGTTCTTCTTCTTGAACTTACTATGTATGTATATGAGTATGTATTCTAGTACCACACTTTGCTCACTTGAAACACCAATACTATAAAGTAAGGATGTTTTAAATATCTAAGAACACTTAGATGTTTTCTTGAAGAATAGCAAAGGTGGTAGCATATATTATGTCACAATGACCATGCATGAGCTATAAAGAGCCAAGCATTAAAAAAAACAAGAGGGAGGCCCCTCTTGGCCTTTGTTTTGGCCGTAAATGGGGAGGGAGGGAGGGGAGGCCCCCTCTTGCTTGTCTTCCTTCTTGACTTATTGGCACCATACTTGTTTAATTACTTCATACAAGAAGTCAACATGGCCCCCTCATAGTTCATTGTGGTGATTTCTAGATTCTTTTATAAATATTTATATAAAAGGTATACTAGACCATGCCATACAATATATAAAATACATCTACATGTATTTTATATACATACTTGATTGTTACTAGTAACTCTTTACTTGTAACAAGGATATACATACATTTATATAATTGTTACTAGTAACTCTTTACTTGTAACAAATATACATTTATACATATATATATATATATACATATATAAAATCATATGTTTATATTTATGTATTTCATATGCATTATCCTATATTAATATATAAGAGTGATATTATTATTTCACATAAATAATAATATGCAACAATGCATATATATACTTATATATATAATGAGTTGGAAACATATTTAAATCATATTCAAATATGTAATTGGTGTCCATTGATTGTAAATGTGTGACCCTATGGGTTTATTTATTATTAGTAATATCGTATTAATTTGTGTCTTGTGCACATAGAACCAACAATCTCCCACTTGCACAAGTTACAACTTAAGCCGATATAGACAATGGTAAGAACGTCTAGCAACATCCCATTGCCCCTAATAATAAATAAAGTGTGTTGATCAACACTTTCACCAACGAAGTTAACTCACTAGCTATAAATCGTTGTTATAGGTAAGTCATCAATTATCCCTTTGTTTTAACATCTCGTTGAACATGAGACATGGATCGTCATCAATTCTCATATAATGTTCAACTTGTTTTAGGGCCCAGAGATATTATACTCCCAATTAAATGAGAGAAACAAATTCCATCTTGACCACATACGTCTCTTATAAGACTCATATCATACCTAATAATGGCCTTTATAACTACCCGGTTAAAGATAGCGTTTAACCACATTAAAGCATGATACTCCTCATACTCGAGTCCCAATATGTGTCTCAGGTCTAAGGATACAAAGATACCACCTTTTTCTCAAGATTTACTTATGACACTGATCCATGAAGCGATCTTAAGAGCGGGTCATGTCCAATGTTTGTTCCCTAACAAACATTAGTGAATTTGGCTGCAAACCCTTTTGCCTACTTTCATCACGAATGAAAGTCAACCAACTTATTCACATTAGTCTTAATTCATAACTATTCCCATAGTTATAACCGACTATGGATGTTTTAGAATAAAGAATTATTCATGGATTTAAACATGCTAATAAAAAACACAATATATATTAATGAAGTGATCATATCCCATACATCATTCAGATAAAATAGATATTGTCATACTGTTCCAAAATATCCAAATACTAAATTACAATTCAAATCCAATCCCTTGCAAAGCGAAGACCTATTGCCCTAGTATGAGACTCATGTTTAGTCGAGGCAAGAGGTTTCGTAAAAGGATCTGCAAGATTCTGATCTGTATGAACTTTGCGAATACACACATCTCCTCTATCCACTATATCCCGTATGTAGTGGAAACGCCTGAGGATGTGTTTGGTGCTGTTATGTGATCTAGGTTCTTTTGCCTGGGCAATAGCACCTTCATTATCACAAAATATTTCCATGGGGTCTTGAATGCTTGTTACTACCCCAAGGTCACCAATGAACTTCTTCATCCATGCAGCTTCTTGTCCAGCCTCAGAAGCAGCAATGTATTCAGATTCTGTAGTGGATTGTGCAACTACACTTTGCTTAGAACTTTTCCAAGCAACCGCGCCTCCATTCATAACGAAGACATAGCCCGATTGTGATCGAGAATCATCTCGATCCGTTTGGAAACTAGCATCTGTGTAACACTTTACACAAAGATCTTCTTCCAAACCCCCATAGATCAAGAACATGTCTTTGGTTCTTCTCAAGTATTTTAAAATGTTCTTGACTGCCATCCAATGGCTATCTCCTGGGTTTTGCTGGTATCTGCTCGTCATGCTCAAAGCATACGAGACATCTGGCCTAGTGCATAGCATGGCATACATGATGGATCCAATTGCAGAAGCATATGGGATCTCACTCATTCTATCTAGCTCTTCTCTTGTGCTAGGGCTTTGAGCTTTACTCAAAACCGTGCCTAGTGCCATTGGCAAGAATCCTCTCTTAGAATTCTCCATCTTGAATCGTTTCAAGATTTTGTCAATATATGCACTTTGACTTAGGCCAATAAGACGCCTAGATCTATCCCTATAGATCTTTATTCCAAGAATGTAGGCGGCTTCTCCCAAGTCTTTCATTGAGAAACACTTCCCAAGCCAAGACTTGATGTCTTGCAAGGTCGGGATGTCGTTTCCAATGAGTAGTATGTCATCAACATACAAGACAAGGAATGCTACTGCGCTCCCACTAGTTTTCTTGTAAACACACGGTTCATCTTCTGATTTGATAAAACCAAACTCTTTTATTTTCTCATCAAATCGAAGATTCCAACTTCGAGATGCTTGCTTTAGTCCATAGATGGATCTTTTAAGCTTGCACACCTTATTAGGATACTTAGGATCTACAAAACCTTCAGACTGAACCATATAGACATCTTCACTTAAGTGTCCATTTAGAAAAGCCGTTTTGACATCCATTTGCCATATCTCATAGTCATAATATGCAGCTATGGCAATAAGTATTCTAATAGATTTAATCATGGCTACCGGAGAGAAAGTTTCATCATAGTCAATACCATGAGTTTGAGTGAACGTTTCGCCACTAGCCTTGCCTTAAATGTGTGTATATTTCCATCCATGTCTGTCTTCTTCTTGAAGACCCACTTGCTCCCTACAGTCTTACTATTGGGAGGAAGATCAACCAAGTCCCATACTTGATTTTCATACATGGATTGCATCTCAGTGTTCATGGCATCAAGCCATTTATCGGATTCTGGATCCGATATAGCATCTTGGTAGTTAGTAGGCTCAGAAGAGTCTACCAAGAAAATCTCATCATTGGACACGAGAAATCCGTATCTCTCGGGTTCTTGACGAGGTCTACCAGATCTACGAACACTTTGTGTTTCAGTAGGTTCTTGAACAACCAATTGTTCAGGTTCAACAACCGTTTGTTGAGTGCTAGTGTCAATCTGACTTGTATTTTGTGGTTCTTGAATTTCTTCAAGGTCTACATTGCTCTCACTTGCCTCTTTCGAAAGAAACTCCTTTTCTAAGAAAGTGGCATGCCTAGAAACAAACACTTTGTTCTCAGCTGGGTTGTAGAAATAATATCCTAATGAATCTTTAGGATATCCCACAAAATTACATTTGATAGATCTAGGATCGAGTTTGCTTAAAGCTTCTTGTCGTACATGAGCCTCACAACCCCAGACTTTCAAGTAAGATAAGTTTGGAACCTTTCCATACCACATCTCATATGGTGTCTTATCCACCTTCTTGGTTGGAACCATATTCAATATGCGCGCAGCAGTTAATAAAGCATAACTCCAAAAGGACGAGGGTAGAGTACTTCGGCTCATCATAGACCGAACCATGTCTAGTAGAGTTCGGTTCCTCCTTTCAGATACACCATTATGTTGTGGTGTTCTAGGAGGAGTAAGTTGTGAGATAATCCCACAATTACTAAGATGATCCATAAACTCCTGGCTTAAGTACTCACCACCTCGATCGGAACGAAGGGCCTTGATTGTTTTGTTGAGTTGATTTTGTACTTCGTTTTGAAACAGCTTGAACATCTCAAATGTTTCATGTTTATGTTTCATCAAATAAACATAACCAAATCTACTATAATCATCGGTGAATGTAACGAAGTATCTATCACCATCCCTAGACATTGATCTAAAAGGACCGCATATATCCGTATGTATGATTCCTAATAGATCTTTGGCTCTTTCACTTGAACCGGAGAAAGGGGCCTTAGTCATCTTCTCATATAAACATGATTCGCAAACTTCAAATGAGCTAGAATCGTTTGATTTTAAAATTCCATCCTTTTGAAGTTTTGCAATGCGTTTCTTGTTTATATGACCAAGTCGACAATGCCATAGGTATGTTTGACTTAAGTCATGCTTAGGTCGTTTGGTGCTAGTGGTATATATAGAATTATCATCAAGAGATCTTTTAAGATTAACTTCATATATTCCATTAAGAGGCCGAGCCTCAAAATACAAAATGTCGTTTTTGAAGGCACGAATGCCATCATCAACGAAACCAAAAGTGAATCCAGATTCTCTTAACCGAGCTACTGAAATAATATTCCTAGTTAAACTAGGTACATAACAACAATTGTTTAATATTAAGTACAGGCCATTTGGTAATAATAATTCAAAAGTTCCAAGGGCTTTAACAGCAACATTTGCTCCATTGCCCACGTGGAGATCCAAATCGCCTGGCTTCAGCAGCTTACTTTTTCTCAACCCCTGCACATTGTTACAAATGTGAGTTCCACAACCGGTATCAAATACCCAGGAATTAATGGAAAAAGTATACATTTCAATCATATATATACCTGAAGTGCTAGCCTCGCCAGCCTTCTTCTTTTTCAACTCTGCAAGGTAGGTTGGACAATTGCGCCTCCAATGTCCTACCACCCCGCATTCAAAGCACGGGTCATTCTTGGGAACCTTTCCCGCCGTCTTGGGTGTAGGAGCCTTGGCAACTTTCTTGCCTTTGTCCTTTCCCTTTGCCTTCGCTTTGCCCTTCCCTTTTGAGTTGTTTTTCCTTTTCTTCTTGATTTTCCCTTCTTGAATCATCAAGACTTGAGGTGTTTTGCTTGGAATCTTACTCTCAGTAGTTTTAAGCATCCCATGCAACTCTGAGACAGATTTCTCCCAATTGTTCATGTTATAATTCATGACAAATTGATCATAGGCTTTGGTCAACGAGTTAAGAATCATATCCTGTGCAAACTCGTTGGTTATGGGAGATCCAAGCCTAGCAAGCTGGTCAATGTATCCTTTCATCTTTAGCACATAGTCGCTAACGGATTGACCTTCCTCCATCTTGCATGCATGGAAGGCTCGAGTGACCTCAAAGCGTTCTTGCTTCGCTTGCTTTTGGAACATTTCCTTAAGCTGGCTAAGCATCTCATATGCTCCATGCTCCTCAAGGTTCTTTTGAAGATCCGGAGACATGGTAGCAAGCATGAGGCATGAAATTTCGACCGAGTCGTCGGAATGCTTCACCCAAGCATCCCTAACGGCTTTGGCCGCAGTCAATGGAGGTTCCTCAGGGACGGGATCCTCAAGTACGTACAATTTCTTTTCGTGCTTAAGAACGATTCTCAAGTTACGATACCAGTCTAAGAAATTTGTACCATTGAGTTTTTCTTTCTCTAAGATTGAACGAAGAGATAAGTTGTTAACGGGCGTAGTTGAGTTAGGGGCCATCTACAAAATTAACAAAGTTCAATTTAGTATTTTTTGATATTTAATCCTTTAATAATTAATACCCTTTAGAATTATAAAATTCTTTAATTTTTAAAGGCTAGGATCCAAGTTGAACTTAACCTTGAATGTTTGGCTAATGCTCTCTCCATCAAGTTAAAACAACAAGGTAGGTAACGTTTACCAATTACATCTCGTATGTAATTCCTAGATCTTTATGGGATCCTAGACAACGATTGTCAATTTTGACATGTTTGATCCCATCTATGCCTCGGGCTTCCTTACGTTTGGCTAATGCTCTCTCCGTAATAAGATTCCGATTAAGTCGTCCTATTTCAAGACGGTGAATTTCCGGCCCAAGACGTTCATGGAATTCGCGGAAAAACACCTCGGTTGTTACAAAAACAATCCACGCGTTTGGCTAATGCTCTCCCCACGTGAGTGTCGTTGCATCAAGCGAGTGTCTTAAAATGGGATGGCATAGACTTACGTTTTGAAAAATGGCTTTTACCGTTTTGTATATTTATTAAATAAAACAAAACGAGTCGTGTGACTAGTATTGCATGCATACAATAATAAGTCCACGTTTTGATAAAATCATATTTTATATATATATATTGGTCTTGAGTATTCTTAAAATCCATATTTTACGAACTCTCAACGCGTTCAATTTTAAACTAGTATTAATATCCTATATTAACGTGTGTAGTTTCGAGCGCGCAAATACGACCAATTTTAGCTTGTAATAAAACCATTTTATTATTAAGCTTGAATGGAGTTTGGTTGAGTTTTAAAATCTCTATTTTATAAAACTCATATATATATATATAAAGATATATATTTTGACATAATGAATTTTAATCTTTACAAAACTCCTTTTATATAAAATTCATTTTGGATCTTATGTTATGTCAACTTAAAATACCAAACTCCCATTGTGTGATTTATATTATGTAAAAATATTATCTAGCATGCAAAAAATCCTATTTTCAACCATGCATAATAATATAAACATAAACACACACAAATAACATGTATAAGTGCATAACCAAGCCATTTATCCTAACTGGTATTTTTGTGAGCCATACAAAAATACCAAGTCATAACTAAGGACCAAATATTTCTCTTGTGATGAACTTTAAGCTCCCACTTGCCAAAACAACTCCTTGTAGTGCAAATGACTCCAAGCCTTCATGGTTGACTCCACCACACTTGAAAACTCCAACTTGGTCATTTCTTCATCTTGTTACATTTATATAAAAGTAAACTAGTCTAAACTATTCTACTACTTACAAAATACAACAAGATGAAACAAAACTAAAATTATTATTACATATCAAATGAAAGAATAATTTTACAACCAAATCGAATTTCCAACACATCATAAAAGGTCTATGGCTTGTTATGCACAACATACACTCAAACAAACATATATATCAACACTTGATATTTAGGCAACTTTTACAACCAAACATGCATGTGGTTTGGTTGTTTCCCAAAATAAATATATAAACATATATAAGTTGGCAACAAGAAAATCCATAACTTTTCTAACAAAATAAAAGTTGTCCATTTTCTTAAACAATACATACTCAAAAGGTTTCTTAAAACTATACATAAGTGGCTCTGATACCACTGTTGGGGTTTGTTCGGTTTTTCAAAATATATTTTAGCAACGGAAGCATGAACAACACTTTTAAACTTTTAAAACTCCCCACCAATGATCCATATGCAAGCCTTAAGAAACAAAACAACCATAGGGTGTTTAGAACTACAACCTTTGTAGCGTGAGTAAACCGTTGATGAAGTGGTTGATCTATGAGAAGCCAAGAGAAGACTTCCTCCAAGGTATCCACAAATCAATGAGTCCAACACCTCCAAGATGCTAGTCTCTCCAACCCTTGAAATTCAAGCAAGCAAGCAACAACCTCTTGTTCTTCTTCTTGAACTTACTATGTATGTATATGAGTATGTATTCTAGTACCACACTTTGCTCACTTGAAACACCAATACTATAAAGTAAGGATGTTTTACATATCTAAGAACACTTAGATGTTTTCTTGAAGAATAGCAAAGGTGGTAGCATATATTATGTCACAATGACCATGCATGAGCTATAAAGAGCCAAGCATTAAAAAAAACAAGAGGGAGGCCCCTCTTGGCCTTTGTTTTGGCCGTAAATGGGGAGGGAGGGGAGGCCCCCTCTTGCTTGTCTTCCTTCTTGACTTATTGGCACCATACTTGTTTAATTACTTCATACAAGAAGTCAACATGCCCCCCTCATAGTTCATTGTGGTGATTTCTAGATTCTTTTATAAATATTTATATAAAAGGTATACTAGACCATGCCATACAATATATAAAATACATCTACATGTATTTTATATACATACTTGATTGTTACTAGTAACTCTTTACTTGTAACAAGGATATACATACATTTATATAATTGTTACTAGTAACTCTTTACTTGTAACAAATATACATTTATACATATATATATACATATATAAAATCATATGTTTATATTTATGTATTTCATATGCATTATCCTATATTAATATATAAGAGTGATATTATTATTTCACATAAATAATAATATGCAACAATGCATATATATACTTATATATATAATGAGTTGGAAACATATTTAAATCATATTCAAATATGTAATTGGTGTCCATTGATTGTAAATGTGTGACCCTATGGGTTTATTTATTATTAGTAATATCGTATTAATTTGTGTCTTGTGCACATAGAACCAACAGATGGCCCTTCCCACTTTTTCTTTTCTCCCACCACCTCATCATTCTTCTCTCTCAGTTTCAAATCATGCTTGATCCTTTCTGCCTCATCCATCGCATCACCTAAATTAGACCTCAATCTCACCGTCCCACGGTATTCATATGGCAAACCCTCCACATACTGGTTTACCGTTGAAGCATCATCATAGCTGTACCTCTTGGCGAACTGCATCCTTTCTGAAAAAGTAAACCCTCTTGATCCTCCTCGTCGTCATCTCCTTCCACAGGCGTGATTGGCTTCTTCCATAGAATTCCCGCCTCACGCATTGCTTGCTTCATTTCGTTTAGCTCCTCCGTTTTCTTTTTCAGAGCCTCATCCCTTTCCTTCAACACCCTCTCCAGCTCAGCCACGTGGATCATACTGCTGATGCTGTATGCAGTATGACTACTATGCATCGACGCAGTTCTTGGAGGTGACAGAACTCGCTCACTTTCCGCTTCTCCTTCACCCAGAATTCTGAATGATCCTTCCGCGTTGGCCTGCTCCCCTTGATTCATCACTTTCTTCCCATTACCTCTCCTCGTTTCTACCATTCTCTACGTAAGGAAGTCGAGTAAAAGTAAACATCTATAATCATCACAAGGAAAAGAGCTACCTAACAAGCAACTCTCGCACACACATCCCCACCCAGTCATCCTATAAGAGCTAAGTTGTGAGTCTAAGCACCGGACTCAGTACTCAGATCTCTCACAACACAGCTCTAATACCAACTTGTAACAGCCGTGGTTTCCAGAAATTGAGATTTACAAAAACTTTTTCTACTCAATCAGATTCATCGCAACGGAAGACTTTTTAAACATCATATTGGTTAAAATAGAATAACCCTTTTAAACATTCATTAAACAAACCACCGTTACGTCACAGACACATCATTGTTTTAAACTTTTTTCCTTACACAACCACAAGTTGATACTGAGTATCATTATAACAAAAGAAAACTACCCATAAGCCCCCGTCTCACAAGGCCACGCACCTAAGCAACCTGCACGAGCACAAGACGTATTTCAAAGAAACAAGTGTCAGCTTTCGCCTCGTGAGTCAGCTTAGTTAACAACACAAAATCATCATTTAAAACATTCGCAAACATATTTAGGTTAAGGTATATAAATCCCAAACCGTAACTTAACCCACCCGCATAGCATCATAAATCCCCGCACGGTCAAGTGTCATCATAAACGTTATATAACATCTTTAAATCATCATAATCATTCTTTAACTTCATCTACACCATAAATCATCTCATTCATCTCTTAACTTCATTAACATCATATACATCATAAATCATCTCATTCATCTTTTAACTTCATTAACATCACAAACATCATAAATCGTCTTATTGGGGTCTATCTTTTGCTTCGCTATCATCACTACCCCAAGTACCAAGTGCGTGCCCGGCAACCACTAGGGTTCCAAGGTCCGTCCGCGATAATACCATACGCGTGCCTAGCAACTGCATTGGTACAAGTTCACTAAGCGTGTCCAGCAAGTATGGTACAAGGAAGGGCGCAACTCCCACTTGTACACACACTCCCGTAATTCGTCCGCTATAGTTACTCCGACACAAGTCGTTCGGGCAAAAGTACAAACGGTGCCCCCAACCACTGGGCCCTCCTCTCACCCACGTGACGTTTTGCACATGACCCTATCTCTGTGGTCAATACATCACTCTAGTGTATAAATACACTATGTGTTGCCAAAGTTATCTAGAAACCCGACAACCAAACATCTTATTGCTAGCATATCCTAGAAGGCACACTTTTCCTACTAGGCATCAGTATTTCATCTCTGAGTATAACTACCCCTTCCCATATCATCATATCAATCTTAACATCAGAACATATATCTATAAGCATATATGCATGCGTCACAAACATCGTATAAGTCAATCGCATTTCATCGTTAATAAAGGAGCATGCATAGAAATCAATCGTTAATCTATCACAAACATCATATATATATAGATATATCGTCTTTAAAACCGTTAATATTATCAAAATAGATTTTGTCTATATGCTCGGTTTTGTAAAACAACTGAACTCACCTTAGTCTGAATAACGAAACGTACGATCTCAGAACGACAAACAATGCTCACGAATCAACCAGACCGCAAACCGAAACACCGCGAACAACCTACAAAGGTTACTACATGAGAAACACGATCTCATAATATTAAACAAGTCGTATCTTGCCCAAAACACGGCAACGAATAAACCCCGACTAAAGATTTACGCGTCACGAGCTCAGAAACTTAATAAAAATGCATATAAACGACATGCATGCGGTCCAAAACGCCAAATAACCGAAATGGAAGCATAAGAAAAGAGAAATTTACCTTTCGGGTTCACCCACGTGAAACTACGGTTAAAACTACGCTCTTGACGGTTTCTCCGAACTCCCGTAACTAAAGATACGCTCACGAACGAAACCCGACACTATCGTAGGCTCAAGAATCTCGGGAAAACTCGTAAATTTGGCAGAGTAACAACTCTCAAAGCTTGTGTGTGGAAATGGCTGCCAAAAACTCATATTTATAGAGGTTGATTTCACGCGTCGCGCCGCGTCCTGAAAGGCGTCGCGCCGCGACCGCCTCCAAATTGGCCAATCGTGGGACATGCAAATCTGACATCTGCACCCTATTGCTTCTGCAAAAAAAACCTTATGTGCTGCCATTGCATATTTGAACTCCATTTGTTACATAAAAACCACCAATATATGAGCATATCAGATCTGAGATTGACCAAAACCCCAAAATATAGGGAAACAGACTGCATTATAAAAAACAAATTACTGCTCATTTTGGGAAACCAATGAAACAGTAATATCACAAACTGCTTACCAACATCTGCAATTAGATGCACCATCCAGAGAAAAAAAATATCCAATACACACCATGGACAGTTTGAGAAGAAGAAAACCAAACCTGTCTTCAACAGAGCCTAGAATCCCACAAGTACAATAGATAAACTCCTCAAAATAATAAACTTTTGCACTTCTCTTCCTTAAATTGCAGACCATAAATAGCCACCAATTTTGAAGCAAGCCAGGGCCAATGCTGATATCAAATAAAATAGACTGCATTTTTTATGGATTTTACTGTTCACACTGAGCCCATGAAAATCATTCATAATCCAACACTAATCAGTTCTATTTTCCAATTTAATCACATATGACCCTAAAACACTGATTAAAAATTCAGTCCATATAATAATTGCACCAAAACACCACAAGTCATCAAAAGCAAACTTGTACTTCCATTGCAAGACACAAACTGCATCCTTTATCTGTCTATAATCACTATCCATGCAATACAGCACAATGAACCAATCAAAACCAAGAACAAGCCATATCATTCTTTGCCATATAGTTAGCCATATAAAATTCACCAAATTTTGAGGCTTCAAAAAAGGATCTGTTATTAAAACCAAAAAAACAAATAACAGACCACAAGGCTTAATAATCCACCATATAACCCCTGGATTGAAAAACAAAGTGCAAACCTCCTGCACACAACACAAAAACACCCATCCTATGTTATAATCATGATCATTTTTCAGAAAGCAAGGTGAGTGTGTGCAATAAACAAGTGCCACCTTATAACTCCAACCAAAACAAGCTTTGATCATGACTTTAACACTAACCATCACCACCCTTGTGTCACCAACCCAATCCAAACCCATATGACCCATTAGAACCATTAAAATCCACAAATTCTGGAGCTTGAATAAAGGACCTGCATATATAAGACAAAGAAAATTATACAGATCAAAAAAGGTTTGATATGCCCCCCTTATTCCTCCATGGTGCCAAACAAATATGCAAACCTCCTGCATAACAGATGAATACCCCACATCTAGCCTATGACCATGGTTAATTGATGTTAGATAGCAAAGTGAGTGTGTGAAATGTGCCACCACAATACTCCATATGAATAAAGATATAACCACAGCCACTATTCTAACCAACTCCACCCTTATAACAACCACCCAACCCATACCCTCAATACTATGTAACCAAAACAAAATCTGAGGCTTGAAAGATGGACCTGCATATGTTATAGAAAGATCATAAAACAGGCCTACCAGGGTTTGAACTGCCCCCTTATACCTCCATGGTTACAAAATAACATGCAAAACTCCTGCATATCAGATACAAACCCCACATCTAGCCTATGACCATGGTTACCTATGTTAGAAAGCAAAGTGAGTGTGTGAAAAGTGCCACCACAATGCTCCTTATGAATAACAATATAACCACAACCACTATTCTAACTATCTCCACCCTTGTAACTCCCACCCAACCCACACCCACAAGACTATGGTGCCAAAACAAAATCTAAAGTTTGAAAGATGGACCTGCATATGTTAGACAAAGATCATAGCACAGGCCTACCAGGGTTTGTTATGCCCCCTTATAACTCCATAGTGACAAAGAAATATGCAAAACTCCTGCATAACATATACAAATCCCCATTCTAGCCTATGACCATGGTTAAATAATGATAGAAAGCAAAGTGAGTGTGTCAGAAGTGCCACCACAATTCTCCTTGTGAATAAAAATATAACCACAACCACTAAACCTACCTTCACCACCCTTATATCATTCACCCAAACCAATCCCATCATAACACCATTCATACTAAAATGGCCATGTTCATGGAAAATATTATCCGGCTGCAAAAAATTAAACAGAGACCAAAACAGATCATGGCCAAACAGCTTGGCATCTCCCCATTTTAGCCTGCAACCAAATAAAACTCCAATAACAAATCCAAAAATAGCATAACAGTAACAATAGATATAAAGCAAAAAATAACCAAACCAAAAAACCCCAAGACCCCATGAATAAAAGGATACAATCAGTCATCATCATTGAGTCTTGCACTTCTATCTCCTCTTCCCTGATCCACCCTGAAATCCCATATCTCAGCAGCCATAGTCTGACTTGACTGTCTGATATTCAATCCAAGCACCGGGTTTAGGGTTTAGGGTTTAGGGGTTAGGGGTTTAGGGTTTAGGGTTTAGGGTTTTTTTTGGGTAAAGGGACGGCACCCGGCAAAATTTTATTAAAACAAAAGAAAATTACAAAGTATTAGGAGGGCATACCCCCCACCAATTGTTCTCTAACTGGTTTCCCAAAACATGCTTTGGGAAAACCACCAACAACGAAATCAAGACTCTACAACCTATCACTTGGCATATAATCAAAATCCAAGAAAAAATATACCAAGTATTAACCTCAACATGACATCTAAACCAACCGTTAAAATAGATACAAATAGAACTATGACTTCTAATATCCTTCACCTCTTGAACCTTGTAACTTTGATGCTTCATCACTCCTTGATTCTCATAAGTCTTCATCTTGTTACCTCTCTTGTGATATTTTTGAATATCCATAACCCCATAAACAACAAAACAGCGTAACAGCATCATAGCACCATAACAGCAAAATACAGAACAATCTGTAACACCCAGAATTGTATTATTAAGTCAATGCGAGAAATGTACAAGTGGTAAATGAGTTACAAATGGATATATGAGATTAGATGTGTTTTTAAAACTAGAGGGACTTAAAATGTCAGATTATATGTTAAATTAAGTCCAGGGACCATTTGTGTAATATAGCAATACTTATAGATATACTTGGTTGCCTTTGTAGTAACCAACACACTTACATACATGCTTCAAGAACAAACATAGCAGCTACACTCTCTTTCTGGCGATTTTTGAGCTTGAAACACAGCAAGAACAACAGCTAATTAGCACCATAGCAACCCAACTTAGTAGAGGTATGTGTAGTTTAATTAGTTTTTGGTGTTCTTCATAATCTATGAGTCAAGGATTGATCACAAGGATCAAAGTATGTTAATTTGTTGTTGATTATGTTGTTTAGGTGTTATGGGTGTAGGAAAACACCCTATACACGTTTTTAGATTGATTGGTATTGATTTATATGAGTTTTGGCCGGATTTACAACTTCTGTCGGTCAGAACTGTGCAGACCAGGGGAGGGCACGGGCGTACCTAAGGAGGGTACGGGCGTGCCTTTCACCCAGTGGCAAACCCTAGTTCTTCAGGTACCCCCGTGCTTTTAAGCATAGTCACGGCGTACCTTAGATAGGCACGGGCGTGACTACAGGATAGGTACACCCATGCCTGGGTCAAGCCCAGCCGTGCCTTAGTTGCAGGCACGGGCGTGCCTTTGACAGGTACGGCCGTGCCCTAGCCTTATTCAGTTCAGTTTGTTTAGTCAGCAGATGTTAATACATATATTATTGATATTATGTTGTAGAAACAAGTTGTGGACCTATACATTGATCATTATCGTTTGTGGATCGGTTCAGATTATAAATATCAGAAGGTGAGTTTTCTAGACTTCACTTCATATGTGCAGCATGTATGCTATTATATCAGATTATTAACATGTCATGTTATTCATATATGTGTATAAGCTTGCTGCTTTGTGCATTAAGTCTCAGAGGTGGGGTGCTTACTGCTAAGTTCAGTAAGGCTCAACTATGGTACAGTACTGTGACCCATGTTGCTGCCCTGGGTCTAGAACAAGAGGCTAGCATTGTTTGCCAGACATACGTGTATTATCTTCATATGATTTTATACGTGGGTTTATATGATGTTTAGTCCAGTTTACTCACTAAGCTCTCGTAGCTTATCAGATACTATTTTTAAAATGTTTTGCAGGTTTTTACCAAAGACAAGGGCAAAGCTTCGGTTTGACTAGCATTTGATAAACTCTTTGAAATTAACGCCTGGTTTGTAAATATCAAGCTTTTGGTACCAAACTTATGTCAGTATTTTTGTGCGTATCTATTGATACATCAGGATTTCAAATCAGTATTGCTTCCGCTTTTATGTTACACTTTAAGATGCGAACACTTATAGGTGTTTGATCTCTACAATTTCAAATTTAGTTTTTTTGGGGCGTTACAACTTGGTATTAGAGCCAGGGTTTGAGGGATCTGGATGTGTACAAGACACATTCTGGACTTAAACCATGGTTCTGCGGATTTTGAAAATTGTCAAACTGGAGGCTTGTAGCTAACAACTATATTATGTGAGTATACTAACAATTATATTGATTACGTATTATGTGAGTATTGTATGCGAGTACAGGATATGCTTAAGACAGATATGTTATATGTGTATACAACTGTTAAGAGTTTCTTTTATATGTGCATTCAAGATGAAATTAGTGTTATATGAATATATGATAACATGATGTATAAACTTTGGCCTAAGCCTGTGAATCGGGAATTTTTGTGATAAAGTTAAGATCAAACGTGTGTAGTGTGTATAGAGTAATATAAGGTCCCATATTATTACAAACACATGATACATGTTAGAACTTAACGGAATCATGAGGAATCTTGTGAATCGGGTAAGGGGTACTTGTAAAGGTAGTACACCTGAGAATATATGTAGAATGCCTTAGTATGTATAGAAATACTTTGGATCAGATGCTAGGTGTACGGATATGTGGATATACAAGTAACTGTTTGTTATATATAGGATAGTGTGATAAAGCCACCTTTTGCTTTAATGCTTTATCTATACTACCAGAATGATATATACAAGAGGTTCAGGAGTAGTGTATAACCCTAAGTGTGATTTTAGTCACAGACACGAGGGAATAAATATCAGTGTTACAAGTGAATGTATACTTACAAGAATATAGCATGATATGGTGTTTGAGCCCCAGATATAAATTGTTAAATATCAGAACTTACATCTGAAGAATTCTGTGCATAAAATTTAGTAAAGTGGAAAGAAGTATGTATTGGTATGATCTACGATATTATTTAAAGACGGTAAATGAGTAGAGTGTTTGCGAAGTAAAGGCAAGTATAATGGTGCGAGATGCGATTGATATTATGACTAACCAAGAATTGTTTTGTTACAGTATAATGGATCCTAATGCGAATTCTAGAACAGAAAATGAAGTAAGAAATGAAGGAAACCCTGACATGGTTACCATAGGAGAGGTTGAAGACTATATTTCCCTTTATGGGGAAAGGCGTGGAGCCATACCTACCAAACACCTTAGGGGTGTCATCTCGGATGAGTTTGAAAAATGTATTAAGACAGTTATGCTGTCCATTATGACTGAAAGGAAGAATGAGATACAAAGTGTTGTCCGAGAAGAATTCCATATATTGAAGGATGAAATGATTAATGAGATAAAAGAAGATAAAATGGAGATAAAAGCTGAGGGATCCCATAGAAGAACAGGATGCGAGACTTGTGGTAAAAACCATACGGGCCAGTGTAAGTATAAAATTAAAGGTTCTTATACGTGTGGAGAAGTAGGACATAATTATAAGGATTGTTTGTCCTTGGGAAAGTTTTGTTATGACTGTGCTTAGTACGGGCATGAGTCCTTAGAATGTACTAACTAGCTGGAATTCGTCAGTAGAGATATTAAATAAATAAGTGGAAACGATGTAAGGTTTCTTTTATTATGTATGTAAATTATGTAGAACCGGTATGTACTTTTCTTAGATAATAAATTGTTGAAAGAGGCAGAATCACAGAAGATTTTGTGTTATTGGTTGAAGTACGGGTGAGGAATATTTTGTACCTATGAATATGAGTGAGTTCCAAATAGTAGTTGGAATGGACTGGTTAAATTATAACCAGGTTATGATGTTATGTGAACAGAAGTGGTACGAGTTCATATCCCAAGTGGGGAAGAACTAAATATATGTGCTAATATTTAAAACAGGTAGGTTACATGGGTATACAGTTTCAAAAGCTGTGGGAGTATCTTCAGTATGGATGCATTATTTTCCTCAACCTATGTTATAAATATTAACTTATAGAGGATCAGATGAGCTAGAGAGGTATGAAAGTAGTATGTGAGTATCTTGTTAGGTAATTCAAAAAATAGTCAAGGTTACTGCCAGACAGACAGAGTAGGTTTAGAATTTGTGTGGTGTTGAAAGCTTCACTAATTACGAGAACTACGTACAGACTTGCTCCTTCAGAGATACATGAATTATTGAAATGATTTCAAGAATTGTTACATGTGGGGGTTTATAAGACCCAGTAGCATTTCATGATGTGTACTTATGTTATGTGTATTAATTATTATGGGCTCAATAAAGTGATCATGAATATATGTCCGGTGTTCAGAATATGAGAATTACTTGATCAGTTATAACAAGGTAAAGTGGTTGTCAAAGCTGACTCCAGATCGGATTTTCTTCGGCCTGAGATTAGAAGAGATGGCATTCTTTGAATTGTGTTCAGAAACGTGTAAATGTTTTGAAGTAGTTATGATACCTATTAGCCTTGCTAACGCACCGGCAGTGTTTATGTATTAAAAGAATAGGGTGTATAACTCAATGTCAAGTAAGCCAGTAATTGTGTTCTTCAACGATATATGTATTTATTTCAGAATTTTATCAGATCATGAGAATCATGTTTGAAAAGTTTTAGTGACACAGAGCAGAAAATAGTTATATGTTAAGTTTTCAATATGAATTTAAGATGTAAGGAATGAAATTCTTTAGATAATTTATTAGTAGGAATGGGATCGAGATGAATTCTAAGAAGTAGAGAAGGTGATGAACTGGGAGCCGCCAAAGAACCCGACAGTAATCAACAGTTGGATGGGATTAATTGCATAAATTATGTAAAGCAACAGTTTGCACTACCTGAATCGATTGAAGAGACGATAGCATTGTGTGATGACAGTACACTGATTTGGATGGATGCAGAGGGGCAGAGTTATTATTTACACTTCTAGACAGTTCAATCGTATGAGAATGAGTATACAGACCCACACCTGATAGTAGTATATGTGGTATGCTAGTTATATGATATGTAAGGATATTACCTCAATAGTGGGTGGATATGTGGATGTAAGACTATTGTTGGTGCGCCGCAATAGCATTCATAAGTGGTGTAAGACTACCGCTAGTGCGCTACGGTAGCATTCAGTATGATATGATGAGATTAGGTATTTTTTTATGTGTAAAGTTGTTTACACGAAATTATAAAAGTTAGAAATTATTGTTGAATGAAAAAGACCTTTAAAGGCGACAAAAACAGTGGTCAGAATCAGTGAGGGAATTGTGAGTAGAATATTATATTATTCAGGGTAAGGCTAATGATATAGCCGACAGTTTGAACAGGAAATCAGAAATAATACTTGTATGAGTTAATTATCTAGATGATAATTACAACGCTTATATTCAGATGAAATGGGAACAGGTGAGTCAGAAGAAATCAAAAGTGAAAAGTATATTAAAGAATGGATGAGAATGACAAGAAATAAATCCGATTAAAGACAGTCGTGATATACTGATTAGATATAACCGTATGTGAGTATCAGGTTATGGAGAAATACTTATAAAGGTGTACGAAAGAAAGCCAAACGTCAGAAATTATATCTGGAAATATTAGTATGAACCTGAATGCCTAATTATCCGAAACCTCTACGAAGTTATAATGTGTTATGAGTGATTGTAGGCAGGTTAAATAAAAGTGTATATGTAGTTTCCATTAGAGAAACTCATTCATCAGAACAGTTAACAAATATGTATGTGAAGCAGATTGTGTTATGTCACAGTATGTCAGTATTTATTGATTCAGACAATGATATCAGATCCACTTCTAGAATTCGGAACGGATTTCATATAAAGTTAAGGATTAAGCTTCATCTCAGTACAGTCAGAATGAAAGAAATATACAGAAGATGGAAAGCATGTTTTATGATTATGTTATTAAGTCAGAAGAAAACTGGGATACATATTTGCTTGACAGAATTTCGTATTACAACAAATACAGATTTAGTACCGGGATGCCAATGTATGAAATTGTATGATATTACTGCCAAACTTCAATGTATTCAGTGACGTGGGTTAGAAAGCATAGGGTAGTACAGAAATGATACAATGAAAGACAGAACAGATTCAGAAGATATGTAATAGATTGTTTGACGCTCAGAATAGAAAAAGGGTTATACAGATAAACAGAAATGGCCACATTAGTCTTAATGGGGGAATATGTATCATTGGTAGTAGCATTGTGGGAAAACGTGAGCAGTAATTCAGAAATTATTGTATATGAAGGGAAGGGCAGTTTATAGATCAGAGTTATGAGAAGAGTTGTTATAAATTCAGAACACCTTTCGTGTGTTATATCTCAGAAGATGTTTAAAAGTTAAATCTATAATAAACAGAGTAGATGGGTCAAGGACCGGTAAAGGTGTAGAAAGGGGGGTCAGAGTATGTATGAGGGCCTGAACAGAAAATAATGATATTATTCAGAACTCTTCGGCAGTTGATTTCGGGGACGAAATCATTTCAAGTGGGGAAGAGTTGTAACACCCAGAATTTTATTATTAAGTCAATGCGAGAAATGTACAAGTGGTAAATGAGTTACAAATGGATATATGAGATTAGATGTGTTTTTAAAACTAGAGGGACTTAAAATGTCAGATTATATGTTAAATTAAGTCCAGGGACCATTTGTGTAATATAGCAATACTTATAGATATACTTGGTTGCCTTTGTAGTAACCAACACACTTACATACATGCTTCAAGAACAAACACAACAGCTACACTCTCTTTCTGGCGATTTTTGAGCTTGAAACACAGCAAGAACAACAGCTAATTAGCACCATAGCAACCTAACTTAGTAGAGGTATGTGTAGTTTAATTAGTTTTTAGTGTTCTTCATGTTCTATGAGTCAAGGATTGATCACAAGGATCAAAGTATGTTAATTTGTTATTGATTATGTTGTTTAGGTGGTATGGGTGTAGGAAAACACCCTATACACGTTTTTAGATTGATTGGTATTGATTTATATGAGTTTTGGTCGGATTTACAACTTCTGTCGGTCAGAATTGTGTAGACCAGGGGAGGGCACGGGCGTACCCAAGGAGGGTACGGCGTACCAAAGACAAGGGCAAAGCTTCGGTTTGACTAGCATTTGATAAACTCTTTGAAATTAACGCTTGGTTTGTAAATATCAAGCTTTTGGTACCAAACTTATGTCAGTATTTTTGTGCGAATCTATTGATACATCAGGATTTCAAATCAGTATTGCTTCCGCTTTTATGTTAAACTTTAAGATGCGAACACTTATAGGTGTTTGATCTCTACAATTTCAAATTTAGTTTTTTGGGGCGTTACACAATCAAACAAAACAATCATCTCATTGACTTCAGCAGAATGCAAGCTACTCCAATAATCTGAATGTATCAAACAGCACCACAAAAACAGCCCCAATTGCCATTCAACTTCTGCTTTGTGCAGTGGCTTAATTTTAGAACAGATTTGAAACCAACTTGAGCAGCAAATAGAAGTGACCCAAACACCCAAGCTGATGTTCCACAACAAGCATATGCTATCCAATTTCCTAACCCAACCAGAATGCCTTTCAAAAGTGATTTTACTGTTCCATTGATATAAACAATAAACCAGTAACCAAAACAGCAAAGAACCAATAATACAACACTCTCTAATAGCAAATAAAACCAAACCAGTTTCCTTCTCCAATAAAACAGTACTCCAGGCCCTTAAATTCCAATGAAATAGAACCATAGACATCTTTGCACCTTCAATTATTAAAATAGAAATCCACTTCCCAAAAACTCTATAATCCTTAACCAAAAACTCAACTTTGACCCTAACTGAACACAATAAGGACTGTTGAGGCAATTCTATTTTCCAAAAACTCTGCTTTCTACAAGAACAGCAACTCTGACCCTTTGTAACTCCAACAGATTCATAAACATCATTAAGCAGCAACAGATCAATGAAATAGTACCCACCATCATTAATCTTTAAACCAGTGCACCACACCCTTAAAACCATATAATTGCCAAAAACTTCAACTAAAAACACCAACAACCAGATGCAGACCATAACAAAATGGTGTCTCAATTCATAAATACAGTGAGCAGAATCTAAATCAGACTGCAATTTTGCCATGAATTCACGCTCACACTGCAATCACTGTATATTTTGTATACCCCATAAAACAGAACCCAAGCTTGATATGTATTGTACCTCAAAATCAAATAAAGCCCACTGTTGCATATTGATTCAACCCATTTAACCATCAGCAACCAATTAATCAAAAACAGCCTCCACCTACCTTGCTGTAAAACAGATCCTAACTTACATGAAATTAAAACAGACTGCAATACTGATATGAAATTTCTGCTCATACTGCACATCCAATAAACCATACACCATATTTGAAGCAGAACCCCCATAAAATCATAATCATGAAGCACCAATCCATAACCCATTTGCAGCCACCAAACTTGAAGCAAGGCATATCCAATACCAAAAGAAAATAAAATAAACTGCATTTTTGGTCTGAATTTACTATTCACGCTGCAAAGCTAATAAAACATTAAACTAAAATGAAGAAAATTCCACCCAACTTGATCATAAGAATACCACCCTTCTTGGCAATGAAGACCAAGCCCTGCAACTAAGATTTGTAAACAATATGTGTTGAATCTCATTTTACTGTTCACATGGTACAGTATAACAACAGAAACCAGATCATCAAAAATAGGCCTGCATTCTATGATAACCATACATTTCCCTCTCAAATTATTTTTAAAACCAAGAACAACTATTAAAATCAATTGCCAATCTCTAAATATAACTCCCTGCATGAAAATTAACCTTAATCCAAAACCATACCCTGATAGACCATACCAACACCAATATTGAGTGAAAACAGTATCAATCTCATATGAAATCAAATCAAATTGCATATACCATAAGTGCCACAAATCAAATTTGAACTCCCAAAACAGAATGCAAGTATAGCCTAACAGGAACTTGCAAGTACTGTTCACACTGCACAGAACACATATAGCTAAACCAAAACAGAACCTGATGCTATTCTGAATTACCAAACCCTTCCATGGATACCATCTGCCATTTTTAAGACTCCAAACCAGACCCAACTTCATCAAATAGTACCTCAAATGCCACCAATCTTGAATTAAAGCAGAACCAACTTTACACAGAGCAAAAACAGATTGAATTATGACACTGATTTTACTGTTCACCTTAAAAAAACAATAAAACAGTAACCTCAAATCATAATTATCACCCATTCCAAGGATCCTTAAATGACCATGCTTATACCAATAACAACCAATCTTCTTTAACAGCTCCCAAAACCAAAACTGAGACCACCCAGAACCTAAATGCAATTTAAGACCCAACCTCATAATGAGAACATGAAACAGAAACCATACAACATATTTACCTAAAAACTTCCTTATAGAATCCGCATTCTGTAAGAACACCCAACAATCAAACCACATTCCTGAAAACCACCAATATTTGAACACACCAAATTTGAATTTAATCAAGTTCTGAGGCTTGAATAAAGGATCTGTTTGTAAAACCAAAAAATTAAAAAACAGACCAATGGGTAAGATGAACCACCTTATAACCCCTAGTTTAAACAACAAAGTGCCATACTCCTGCACACACAACAAAAAAACCCATCCTAAGTTAAAATCATGCTTATATAGAGGAATACAAAGTGTGTGTGTGCAGCAAAAGAGTGCCTCCTTATAACACTAGTCAAAACAAGTTTTGAACATGATCTTAACACCTACCATCACCACCCTTGTGCCACCAACCCAAACCATTCCCAAAAAACCCATAAATTTGTAATATAGGACCATTAAAATCCACAAACTCTGGAGCTTGAAGAAAGGACCTGCATATATAAGACAAAGAAAAATATACAGATCAAGATAGGTTTGATATGCCCCCCTTATTCCTCCATGGTGCCAAACAAACATGCAAACCTCCTGCATAGCAAAAGAATACCCCGTATCTAGCCTATGACCATGGTTAATTGATGTTAGAAAGCAAAGTGAGTGTGTGAAACGTGCCACCACAATACTCCATATGAATAAAGATATAACCACAGCCACTAGTCTAACCAACTCCACCCTTATGGCAACCACCCAACCCATACCCTCAATGCTATATAACCAAAACAAAATCTCAGGCTTGAAAGAAGGACCTGCATATGTTATAGAAGGATCATAAAACAGGCCTACCAGGGTTTGAACTGCCCCCCTTATACCTCCATGGTTACAAAACAACATGCAAAACTCCTGCATATCAGACACAAACCCCACATCTAGCCTATGACCATGGTTATCAGATGTTAGAAAGCAAAGTGAGTGTGTGAAAAATGCCACCACAATGCTCCTTATGAATAAAAATATAACCACAGCCACTATTCTAAACATCTCCACCCTTATAACTCCCACCCAACCTACACCCACAAGACTATAATGCCAAATCAAAATCTGGAGCTTGAAAAAAGGACCTGCATATGTTAAGGAAAAATCATAGTACAAGCCTACCAGGGTTTGATATGCCCCCCTTATACCTCCATAGTTACAAAGAATCATGCAAATCTCCTGCATATCATGTATAAACCCCACATCTATCCTATGACCATGGTTAACAGATGTTAGACAGCAAAGTGAGTGTGTGAGTAGTGCCACCATAATACTCCTTGCAAATAAAGATTTAACTACAGCCACTAAACCTACCTTCACCACCCTTATACCATACACCCAAACCAATCCCAGCATAATACTAGCCATACTAAACTGGCCATGTTCATGGAAAATATTATCCAGCTGCAACAAATTAAACAGAGACCAAAATAGATCATGGCCAAACAGCTTGGCATCTCCCCATTTTAGCCTGCAACCAAATAAACCTCCAAGAACAAACCCAAAATAGCATAACACCAGAAAAAATAAAAAGATAAAACAATTATCAATCATAACTACCATTAATAAAAGTTTTATCATCATCACCTTGAATCACACTAAAGTCCCAGATCTCAGAAGCCAACAGAGCCTGCCTTGATCTTCTGAAACTCAACCCAAGCATCCTTATCCTCACGGCCTCCTTGACCAATTTACACACATCATCCACACTCCTGTGTCTTTTTTGGAAAGTCCTCAGATTTCTTTCCTGCCAGATGTAGTAAACTGTAGCAGCCAATACCAGTCTCTGAATCACACTCCAAATAGACTTACTAACAGGCATCCTCTCCAAAAACATAGTAATATATGACCATTTGTTAGGAGCTAACTCAAGTCTACACAATGACTTCATTATCTCCCACACTACAGATGAAAATTGGCACTCAAAAAACAAATGGTCATGAGAATCTGCTTGAAGCTTACAAAACACACATCTTAACTTATCAGCATCAGTACCCACTAAAAATTTATCTTGAGTCTTCAATTTCTGCTTAAACACTAACAAAAGAATGAAAGCATGTATAGGTATATTTTGGCTAAACCACACCCATTTAGCCCATGGAACCTCCATCTTTGTCTCCCTAAGCACATGCCAAGCATCAGAAATTGAAAAAGGAATACATCTCCCAGATAGAGACTTCCATAGCACTTTATCTCGACCATGCTCATTAATAATAGGAGGTTGAGAGTTGAACACCATAGGGAACTTCCGAAACCAATCTTCTGGGATAATCCAATGGCCATCCTGCACAATATCAAAAACAGAAGCATTAGCAGATATATCACCTTCATAAAAATCCCTCCAAGTAATAAAATTACATAGAGGGCCCATATGGTGCCAATTATCAAACTAGGCTGACACACTTCTGCCATCTCCTATTTTATACACAAAATTATCCCTAACCTCTTTTCTACACCTAAGAATATTCCTCCAGCTCCAAGAGGCATCACCAGGGGATGGTAAAGACCAAAAATTCCTACTCTTTAATCTAACCTCCTTCAACCATCTCACCCATAAAGAATCCTTATTGTTAATAATATTCCAAATGTGTTTTGAGATTAAAGTCATATTCCAAGAATGAAGCAACTTTAAACCCAAACCACCTTGACACTTAGGCACACACAAGTCTTCCCATCTAACCTTGGCCTTTCCCCTCTTAAACTCACCATGAGACCATAGAAAACCCCTTAACAGCCGTTCAATATCCTTAGACAGGGTCTTAGGCAATACAAATACAGAAGCCCAATACACCTGCATAGAACTTAACACTGATCCAATCAACTGAAGCCTTCCAGCAAAAGAGAGAGACTTATTCTTCCAATCTAATAACCTCTTCTTAACTTTATCAATCAAGCTGCTACAATCTTTCTGATAAAGCCTAGAAGAAATCAAAGGGACTCCAAGGTACCTCACAGGCAAGACACCAACATTAAACGGGAGAATAGCATATATGTTAGCCCTAGTGTGGGGCTTCACATTACCAAAGAAAGCAGTGCTCTTCTCCATACTAGCAACTAACCCAGAAACACCACTAAACTCATCTAAAGCCTTTTTAATCACAGCAACAGAATGGCTGTCACCATGACTAAAAATCAAAAGATCATCAGCAAAACAAAGATGAGTAATCTCTAACTCCTTACACCTCCAGTGATACCTAAAATTCACATCATTGCTAATGTGTCTCTTCAACATAAGATTAAGGACCTCCATCACAAGAGTGAAAAGATAAGGGGACATTGGGTCACCTTGTCTCAGCCCTCTCTTACCTTGAAAGAATCCCCTATGCTCACCATTTATACTAATCATGAAGGATGTGGAGGTAATACATTCCATAATCCAATGAACCATACAAGGGTGAAACCCATACCAACCCAAACAATTCCTTAAGAAACCCCATTCCACAGTATCATAGGCCTTTTGAATATCAACCTTGAAAGCACACTTAGGAGGACCTCTATCTCTATGGTAGTTCCTCATCAACTCTTGAGATAACAAAATATTATCACTGATCTGCCTCCCAGGGATGAAAGCACTCTGATTCTCATCAACAAGATTATCCAAAGACCCTTTGATTCTATTGGTGAGAACTTTGCTTATACATTTGTAGATCACATTGCAACAAGCTATAGGCCTATAGTCAGAAACCGTGACAGGAGACTTAACCTTAGGCACTAAAGCTATGCAAGTAGCATTCACCTCCTTAAGCAGTTTACCAGAATAAAAAAACTGCTTGACAGCCTTGCAAACATCAACACCAATAACACCCCAAGAAGCCTTGAAGAATTTAGATGAAAAACCATCAGACCCAGGAGCTTTATCATCACTAATATCAAACATGGCAGCTTTAATTTCCTCATTAGTCACAGGCCTCACCATATAATCAGAGCTAGCTTGAGACAATTTCCTGCAAAACAAATCATCAGGGTTAGTAACAACAGAAGAACCAAGCATTGAATTAAAATGAGCAATAAATTGATCTGCCACTTCATTCCCATGATAACTTCTGCCATTCATGTCATTAATCATCTCAATCCTGCTTCTATTCACCCTACCCTTAACAACTTTATGGAAGTACTTGGAATTGTGGTCTCCTTCTTTAAGCCACTCAACCTTAGCTTTCTGTTTAAGAAACAACTCCTCATCCACCATAGCATCATTATAAGCCTTCAGACATATAACCTCCTCATCCCTTAACCCCTTGTCATGAGGCCTATCCACCATAGCAGCTTGAACCCTCTTCAAGTCATCTCTAAACTTAATGACATTCTGATGAAGATTACCTTGTTTGAAATTCAAGGCTCTTAAAGGCTTTTTTATGGCCTTCAAGTTAGAAACAACCTTGAACATCTCATAACCCTCCAAATTCTTATTCCAATTCTGCTCAATTAAAGGGATAAACTCCTTCTTTCTCACAAGATAATTGGCAAACCTAAAAGGCTTAGGTTTAGCTTTTTTGAGACCCGGCATAACTAACACACAAGGACTATGATCAGAAGATAAGAAAGGAAGGAACTGAGCATGAGAGTTAGGAAAAACATTCATAAAAGTAAAATTTCCCATAACCCTATCCAGTTTCTTCAACAAACTATCCGCTCTATCAGGGCTCTTTTTCCAAGTAAACCTCAAACCAGACATGCATAAATCATCAACCTCTATTTTAGCCATACAATCTGCCATATCAACCATGCTATCAGACATAGCAGAAGACCCAACTGACACCTCCTCAGGATCCATAGCAGAGTTAAAATCACCAAGAAGAACCCATGGTTTATCTTTCACAGTTTTGCTGTAAACAAGCAAGTTTTTCCAAACCTGATTCCTAAACTGTATTCTATGATGAGCATACACAAAATAACAGAAGTACCCTTTACCACCAGAGACTGGCTCTATATAACAATGCAAAACTTGAGCATGTTGATCCAAAACCATAACTCTAGCAGTACTAGGATCCTAAGCAACAACAATCCTAGTACCACCATAACAGCAATCAGCATTAGAAACCCACTTCCAAGAACCAAAAACCTTACCACAGACCTTGGCCAGATTTTTGCTTTTAACATGAGTTTCTAAAACTGCACAAACACTAACACCTTCCTCACGAATCACCTGAGACACCTCATCATGACTAGAAGTCTTATTAAGACCTCTCACATTCCATGCTATGGTCTTCATCATCATTTGACAACTGCTGAAGATGAAGCACCATCACAACCCTTCTTCATATTACCAAACTCATCATAATCATTCTTCATAGCCTGAGCAGCCCCATTCTTATCTAAAGCAACATCATCTAGAAAAATATCAATATCCAAGCCATACTCAGCACATGAATCAGCAAACAACTCTCTCTGACCAAAAACCCAGTCAGCTTTTGTGGCATCATCAGGATACTTCTTGGCCTTCAAATAACTCAAGACTTCATTTATTTGATGACCATATATACAATACTTATTATCCCAAGTATCATCATCCTCCATGAGTAAGTCCTCATCTTCACCAAGTGCTGTAAAACTGTTAGCAGTAGTAACATTCACAACAGGATTTCTGTTATCCTTGATAACTCTATAAACTTGCTTCTCTTTTTTCCCATTATCACCTTTAAAACCCGCACCCATATCCAAATGGACCCCATTCTCATCATTGCCAATTGAGAAACCTGGATGCTGCTCACGAATCACATCATTCTCAGACTTGTTTCTGTTCACTTGCTGCTCACCTTTACTTTGTTGCTGCTCCTCACCACTACTTTTATTACCCTGGAATACTCTTTTACTTTGTTGCTGACCATTTACTCCTCTTTGATTCTGATTACCATTTTGACCCCTTTGATATTGATTATTTCTTCTTCCTTGATTCTTGACCCAGCTTTGATTACCTACACCCAACCTATTAAACACACTATTTCTCCCTTAATATCTTCCATTCCCCTGCCTTTGATCATGAATCACCTCATTTTCTTTAACAACCCTGTTCTTCTTGCCCACTACCTGAAAGCCATCATCAACAACACTAGGAACAGATTCATTAGTAACATTTAAAGCATCTTTAAAACTTTGGCAGCAATCTCCTCATTAGTTTTTGGTCTCACTTTGCAAATTTTATGAGTGTGACCAAAAACTTTGCAGAAAGTACATAGAGGGGGTTTCCATTGATAAGAAACGGACAAAGAGATAACTTTACCAGGATTAGGCCCTGAATCCGGGTAAACTAATTCAACCTCACTAGGTAACTCCTCACAGGCATCTACTTCAACAAGAACTCCAGCATACCCCATCCTACCTGACCTATTCAAACATCTCTCCTATGTCATCTTGTCCATCACTATAGGCTTACCTATTCCACTCATGATCTTACCTATCCCTGGACCATACCACATTTCAAGAGGTATATTATGAACTGTTAGTCCCAGATTGAGTACGCAACAACAAATGTTTGTAGAAGGGGGGGTTGAATACAAACTTTAGCTTTTAAAAATTAAAGACACACTTATATACTTTTATATAATTCTTATTGATATGAATCAAGAATTACATGTACTAGAAGCGGAAATTCTAAGTACAATAAAAGGTGGCAATCAATTTGTCTAACACATAGACAAGCTAACTCTAAGACAACTAATGTATTTAGAGTGTTCAACACATGAACAAGTTTGATTCTACACAATGCTTATACTCTACGAAATTTCTCAACTGATGAGATTTTCTTTTTGTGTAGTAGAGACTTCACTTTGTTGTGTAGTGTAGTATTCTCTATTTGCATGTCCACCATGCATGAGTATATATGGAAGTCTTGGTGGATCCGGTTGCATGAAGGTAAGAGACCAAGAGGATGTGGAAATATAATATTTTAATTGTAAAGGTAGTGGGTGAAAAGAAAAGTTACTTTAATCACATGTATGATAAAAGTAACTGTACTTTTCTACAAAAGTGCAACCCATTCACAATATAAAATATTAAAGTCCACATCTACGGTCGTGTAAAAGTATCTTTCCCTTTCCATGATTGTACTTTAATCAACACCATGCTTCTGATTGATTTGACTTTACCAAGTATGGGATTGCCAGCCATACTTAGTTGTTTGAACAAATCTTCAAGATCTTCGTCTGTTTGAGGTATCATTATCCCTTTCCAGAGGATAAGATCAAACCTTTTTGTCTCATACTTGATCCAAAAAGTGCATTTTACTTTTACAAACAAAGATCTGAGGCATAATAGAACAACACATGTTCTGCCTTTTACATATGACTTACAATCTGAAAAGATAGAGTAGATTTGACATTTTTCACGACTCAGCTAACAGATTGTACAAGGAACTTTGATATTCACTACTCAGTTGACAAAATATATCAGTTGATCACTTTTTGCTAGGACTCAGTTGACACATATTGCTCAGCTGATCATATAGATGCTCAGCTGATCAATAGTAAGCTTAGGAGGACATAATGCTCATGTATTTGTATGATCAGTTGATCAAGAATGCTCAGCTGATCAATCAAATACATCAGTTTATAAGGGGAGATAACTTGTGTAAAGAAAGACTTACTTAGCTGATGCTCTGGGCCTCAGCTGATCCAATTGTTCACTCAGCTGATAGAGTAGGCACTCAGCTGATCAAATTCTTCACTCAGCTGATCACTTTCTTCACTCAGCTGATCAAACTGTTTACTCAGCTGATGGAATATTTTCATCAGCTGATCAACAATTTTGCTTAGCTGATAGACTGTTTTCCTCAGCTGATGGTCTTCTTTACTTGTTTTCTTCATCTGATGCTCCTTGGCTGATATCCTTTGGCTGATACTTTGAGTAGGATCTGATGCTCAGCTGATGGCTTATTTTCCTCAGCTGATGGTTCCATACTTAGCATATTTTTACATAAACTAATTCAAACAACACATGTTTGAATTCTTTCTAAGTCATACTGAATGTAGTGTTTGGTTATCATCAAATCCTATGTTTTAGGATAGGCAGAGTTGATTATTAGGGTGAAGTGATTATCTCCCCAACAATCTCCCCCTATTTGATGATGACAAAACCTTTTTCTTTTTGAAGAATCAGTTTGACTTCGAATAACAAAAGATTTAAACTTTTAAGTACATTTGGCTACCTAGCTATCTGTTTTTGGTAGCTTTTTTTATTTGAACCTTGTTCTGTTTTTGGTTTCTTTTCTAATGTTCCATTTTGTTCTGTTTTTGTGGAATCTTTTTCTGTGCTGTACCATTTTGTCTGTTTTTGTGGTATCTTTTTATTTTTCCATTTTTATATGCTTTTGATTTTCAGATATACACAAACATCACTTGAAATAACAGAATAAAGAAATGTACATAAGTGATTACATAGATTAACTACTAACTAACTATTCTATAATGTACAATCAACTAAATAACAACAAAATCTTCAAAGTTAGAATCAGTCTTCAATCATCCCACCATGGTTCTTCTTTAACTTCAAAATCTTTGGCATGGGGATCAGCTTCAGCTAAGACTTCACATTGGGCTTGAACAAGGGCTTCAAAGTTTTCATTTCCAGTTCTGCCTCTTGTAGATATCCTTAGCCCAAATAGAAACTTCTTGCTAGCTTTAAGGATTTCAGACTGTCTAAAGAACCTCCATGTGCCAGCTCTGTCCAAAAAGAATATACCTTCAATAGGCATAATTATAAACTTGTACAGCTCAGGAGTGATGTTCAGTGGAAGAGATGTGTTGAGACCCTCAAAATCTGATAGGAATTCATGTTGGGGTAGTACCTCTCTTAGCTCAAATGGTTTGAAGGGCTTGGAGCCTTTCTTATGAAGATTATCAATTGTGTGCACATGCCTGTAATAGTCATCTGGAGTGAAGGCCCTTTGTGACACAGCTAGAGCTATCCAATTCTGAATTTTCTGAATGAATTGAACTTTGAGCTTTGACTTGGATTTGAAGAGAAGGTACAGGATCTCAACTAACTTTGTGAACCCATATATGTGACACCTCTCATAGGATACAACTTCACATCTGTTGAAGTTGTTCTGTCTTATTGCTTTGAGGTAGGGTTCACCATCACCTTTATGGACAGTGGCTCTTGTTATTGGAGTTGGTTCTATTCTGTTTCTCAGAATATTGATTCTTTCTCTGAAGCTTTGAAGTCTTTGTTGACTTAGGTTGATGGGAGCAGATAAATCAAGGTTGAAGAGGGTTTTGATGGCATTAGCATGGGATCTAGCTTTGAGTAGTTCAACCTGAGATTTTTCCTTTGCCAATGTGTGTTGAGCAGCTGCTTGATTTTGAATTTGTTCTTGCTCTTGCTGATATGCTAGCTCTTTGGCTTGGTAGATTTTCTCAACTGAAACACCCAATGCTTGAGCCATTTGAGCATTCTCCCTTTCTTCCTTTTCTTTAAGAGCAAGCTCCCTTTTCATTTTATCATCTGCTTTAACTTGCTCATTTGTCATCTTTTGTTTGCCTTTATCCTTAGGAGCAGAGGTTGAAGCCTTTTGGACTGATAGGGTAGATTGGACTGGTGGAGCAGATGGCTTAGGGCTTTGTCTTCTTCTTCTGAGGATGTCAGAAAGTGGAGTATCATCCTCATCATCAGAATCAGACTCTATGGTGATTGGTGGAGAGCAACCCTCAGCAACTTTTCTTTTAGGTTTTGGCCTGTTTGCAATCCTTTTCAACCTTTTTGGAAACCTTTGCTCCCCCTCAGAAGATGCTTTTCTTTTAATGGGTGAGGGAGCTGTTGCTTTGGATGCTTCCTGCTGCATGATTTTGGTGGCTGTTTCAGCATAGGCAGCATCAATATCCTCTGAGTCAGGATCATCCTCCCTGGAAGAACTTGAGAATTTCTCCCCCTTTTTGGCATCATCAAAAAGAGGAGGAGAGTCACCTGTTGCAGGCTTATGGGATGGGGTAGGGGCAGGGGTAGGGGTATAGGTGGAGGAAGGAGTAGAGGTAATTTTAGAAAGCTGAAGGGAGAGGTCATCCTTGAGAGATGACTCATTCTGGATTGTTCTGTTAAGGTTTCTAAGTCATCAAGGATGCCTTTGAGAAAGGAAGGCATAGGAAGGAGTTGTTCAGGAATATGTACAGAAATGTTTGGGTTGATTGGGCGTAGGGTTTGGAGTTGGGATAGGAGGTTGGATATGATTTGGTTTAGGGTAGATATGGTAGATTGAGGTAGGTTGGGAATGTGTGGTTGAGAGGGAAGAAGTGTAGAAAGATGGTCTAATTTGGTTAGGAGGGGTGTAAGATCAATGGGTTCAGGGGAGGGTTAGGGTGGGGTCTTGAGGAGCTCAATGTCTTTCGCAAGTCTAGACAGTTGAGTAGAGGTTTGGGTTTGGAAGGTTTGGAAGGTTTGGGTTAGGTGATCAATGTTCTGGTTTATGGTTTGGATAAGGGTAAGGTTTGTGGTTTGGGTAGATATGGATGGGGTAGAGGTGGAAGGAGTAGATAGAGGTTCAAAGAATTTGGGTAAGGTTTGTGTCCCCTCATTTGAGCCTTGGTGTATAAGCTCAAATTCATTAGGAAAGAGAGTTGAGCCCTGTGCAAGTGGTTGGTTTGTACCACTAGCATTGGCAGGCTGTGCAAGTGTAAGAATTGAATTAATAATAGGTGCAAGGTAAGTGGACTGAGTGTGGGATGCACTCAATAACAGGGAATCCCTTATTGGATCCACATTCTGTTGGGAGAATGTAGATGGTATAGGCTGACTCAATTGTGGGATAGACACAGTGTGACCTTGGGTTGAGGTCTGTCTTTCAATGAGATCAACCTTTTGGAAGGTTGTCTCAGCTAACGGTTTTTAAGTCCCATTTTTACAGATGTATCCTGTTCTGAGGATACATCCACTGGCTGAAAGGTTGCAACATCCAATTGCTCCCCCTCAACATGAAGAAGGGTAATTGGAGTTGAGGTTAGAGGTTTGGATTGCACTCCCTCAAAGTGCTCATAATGAGTCACTTCTGGTGACCTTGTATATATGGGGCTATGGATAGGAGTAGAACTAGTGACCACAGGAGGTTTACTAGAGCTTGGCTGTTGGACTGGTGTTTGGACTGGAGATGAGGATGGGCTATCAAAGGTTGGGACGACCATTTGAATATCCTCAGAGGTGGAATCAGTACTATCCATACCTTGGGACATGATGTGCCTACTTCTGTCAATGAGCTCCAGAAGTTGCTCAGAGATCTCTTGTTCTTGGGCATCACCATCATCACCAAGAGGACTTAGTTCCATTGGACTGTGAGGAGCAAAATTACCAGCATCACTATCACCAGCATCATCATCATCCTTAGAGTCAGTGTGGCTTTCATCACCATCATTATCATCATCATTTTCATCACCATCATTATCATCTGCATTGTCGTTTGCAGCATCTATCAACTCTTGCATTTGGGCAGTGATTGAAGGACCTCTTTTTGCCTTTAAGAAATGGAATATCTTTTCACCTATGGCAGGGACAGGTATATGCTCAAGATGTTCTGTTAAGCCCACATAATCATCCTCTCCAATCTCCCTCATAGCTATTAGACTCAATAGTCTAGTGTAGGGCACTTGCGACCGCGATGATTTCTTGTTGGTGCTCTGGGTGATTTTATCAATAAGGTCCAAAAATATCACTTGAGCAAAGTCGATATTTACCCCGAAGACTAGGGCATAGAGCACCAGAAGCTCGGTTTGGTTGATGAGATGATGGCTTCTAGATTTAGGACCGAAGCAACGTATGACCACGTTGGCCAAATACTTCCATGGATGAGCGAGAGAAGAGACCTTGACTTGACCATGCACTACAGGTTCATTGTAGCCGATGGTGTCTAAAACGGTTTGAACTTCTGCTCTGGAGGGAAAAGCGGTGTACGGTGGGAAGTTAGGAATAGCAGAGGCTTCACGAAGGGTTTCGGTGGTGATCTGGAGATGATAGTTTCCTTGGGCGAGGGTGCAGTGGATGGTGTTGGTGTTTAGGTTATAGGTTGTGGAGTACCATAGTTCACCGATAATGGAAGGGTAAATGTAGTGTGGATCAGCGGTGAGACTTTCAAACAGGGGATGGGCTTGAAGGAACTGAACCATTGGTTCATAACCTTGGTTTTCTCGCGAGGCAGGGATGGTGGTGCAAAGTAGAATGTTGTTGGGAGTTATATTCATCGGTTGATTGGGTGCAACATTCTCACCAGGGTTAACAGCCAGGTCTGGAATATAGGTGGCCATTTGGTAGGGATGATGAACAGTGAGTATCGAGAGAGAAGGTAGGGTAGTTCTTTGTAGAGAGAGAGAGGGAATTTGGAAAGTTTGAACAGGTAAAGGTGAATGAGAGAGAAATTGGGATATTTATGAAGATTAGTTAACATAGATCGTTAGATACTGCCAAAAGTTCTAACGGAAAACAAATTAAATAGCAATTAAATGAAAACTGACAAACGGAGTAAATAACTAGGGTTAAAAAGCATTAAATAAGAGTAAAAAGTGAAAATTTACTAAGTGTAGAATCATCAGCTAATCAAGGAGAGTATCAGCTGATGGGTATCAGCTGATGAAAAACTATTAGTTGAAGGGTATCAGCTGATGGAAAACTATCAGATGAGGGGTATCAGCTGATGGAAAACTATCAGCTGATAGTGAGAATTTGGGTATCAGCTGAGTAAAGTACTTAGCTGAGCATGTCTTTCTTATCTTTAAGTGATCAGCTGAGTAAATTTGATCAGCTGATAGGCATCAGCTGAGCATAGTTACTCAGTTTACACAAATCAAGTAAGACTCAGATATGCTTAGATAAGTATCTTATAATTTTCAACACTTATAAATTGACACAAACTAAATTACCATTATTTTAAACTAAAAATTTAGCATACCTAGTTTGGATATTAGGAAGTTGAACCTTGCTTCATCTAATGGCTTTGTGAATAAATCTGCAAGTTGTAGATTAGTGTTAATGTAGTGTAAAGTTACCTTCTTCTTTTGCACATTATCTCTGAGAAAATGATGTCTGATTTCAATATGCTTTGTTTTTTAATGCATGACTAGATTATTTGAGATGGAGATTGCACTTGTATTGTCACAAAGAATTGGGGTGTCTTCAAACTTCATATCATAATCAACTAGTTGATTTTGTAACCACAAAATTTGAGCACAACAGCTTCCTGCAGCAATGTATTCTGCCTCTGCAGTAGATGTTGACACTGAATTCTGTTTCTTACTAGACCAATTAATCAATCTTCCTCCTAGAAGTTGACAACCACCTGAAGTACTTTTTCTGTCTAATGTGCATCCTGCAAAATCAGAATCAGAATATCCAACTAACTCAAAATATGAGTCTTTGGGGTACCAAAGACCAAGATTAGGAGTTCCTTTGAGATATCTGAATATTCTCTTAACAGCAGCAAGATGTGATTCCTTAGGGTCTGCTTGATATCTTGCACAGAGACATGTTGAAAACATTATATCTGGTCTACTTGCAGTGAGGTATAAAAGTGACCCAATCATTCCTCTATAGGTAGTAATGTTCACTGATTTGCCATCAGTGTCCTTTCCTAACTTAATAGAAGTAGACATAGGTGTTTTTATTGAAGAACAGTTTTCAAAATCAAACTTCTTGAGTAAATCTTTGACATACTTTGTTTGATGAATGAAAATACCATCAACCTCTTGTTTAATTTGAAAACCAAGAAAATAGTTTAACTCACCCATCATGCTTATTTGATAATTATCAGATATGAGTTTAGAAAACTTTTTGCATAGTTCCAAATTAGTAGACCCAAATATTATATCATCTACATATATCTGCACAAGTATCACATCACCTTTGTACTTCCTAATAAATAAAGTGCTATCTATACATCCTCTTGTAAAACCTTTGTTAATGAGAAAATAAGAGAGGGTATCATACCAGGCTCTTGGAGCTTGCTTAAGACCATATAAAGCTTTGTATAGAAAGTAAACATGATCAGGTAAGCTTGACTCCTCAAAACCAGGAGGTTGTTTGACATACACCTCTTCTTTCAAATCTCCATTCAGAAATGCACTCTTCACATCCATTTGGAACACTTTGAAGCTTTTGAAGGCAGCATAGGCTAGGAATAGTCTGATAGCTTCCAATCTTGCAACAGGGGTAAAGGTTTCATCAAAATCAATACCTTCTTCTTGACAGTACCCCTGTGCCACTAGCCTTGCTTTGTTTCTGATGATTTGCCCATTTTCATCTAGCTTATTTCTGAACACCCACTTTGTTCCAATGATGGATTTATCCTTTGGTTTGGGTACCAAAGTCCATACATTATTTCTTTTGAATTCTGCCAGTTCCTCTTGCATGGCAGACACCCAGTGTGGATCATTGAGAGCTTCATCAACATTCTTTGGTTCAATCATTGAGACAAATCCAGAATACAAACAGATGTTGCAAGCTTTTGATCTTGTTCTAACTGGATCATCTATGTTGTCTATCACCAAATTATGAGGATGGTGCTTGAGGTCTTTGAAGGCTTTTTGGATTTCTTAGGAATTGGGATTTATTTGGATTTAGGGAGAAGAAGTTACATGTTGACTATCAGCAGTAGAAATGAGTTCATTTTGAGTGGCTGATATAACTTCATATTACAATCTGTGGGTATCTCTACTGAAGAGGGAATGAGTGATATGGAATTGGAATCCAATGATGTTGAGTCATTTTCCACATGATTCAGTAGAGGTATAGGATTGGATGAGGATGGTTGTACATGGTTAGAAAATTGGATAGGAACAGGCTCATCTAAATCATGAGCAGCTGGTGGAGAGGGATCTACTTGCTCTGAAGGAACTTCTTCGGTTTGCATAAGATCATTAAATTCTTCACCTGAAACATGATTAGAAGAACAGGAAGCAACAAAGTCATTTTCATTAAAACTTACATTGATAGATTCTTCTATGACTTTGGTTCTGAGGTTGTATACTCTGTATGCTTTAGAAATCACGGAGTAACCTACAAACACTCCTTCATCAGCTCTGGGAGCAAACTTCTGCAATTGATCTTTTTGATTAAGTATGAAACATTGACAACCAAAGATATGCAGAAAGCTGATGCTTGGCTTCCTTCCCTTGAGCACTTCATATGGAGTTTTGTTGTGCCTCTTGATAATAAGGGACCTGTTCTGTGTGAAACATGCACAACTTACAGCCTCAGCCCTGAAATTAAATGTTAACCCACTTTCACACAACATGGTTCTGGCAGCCTCAATCAATGTTCTGTTTCTTCTTTCAGCTACACCATTTTGTTGTGGGGTTCTTGGAGCAGAAAAGTTTTGAGATATCCCTTTCTCATCACAGAAAGATTCCAGAGTTTGATTTCTGAATTCAGTTCCATGATCACTTCTAAGACTCCTCACCAGATTGCCATTCAACACTTCCATTTTCTTGATAAAACGGATAATCTCTTCAGCAACCCCACTCTTTGTTTTAAGAAAGAAAACCCAAGTATATCTTGAGAATTCATCAACCAATACAAGAGCATACTTACTTCCACCAATACTAGCAGTTGCAACATGACCAAAGAGATCCATGTTCAACATATAGAAAGGTTCTGTAATTGAGAAGGCCTACTTGGATGGAAATGATGTCTTATGCTGCTTTCCCTTCTCACAAGCAGTGCAAGGTTTAGGCTTAAGATAAGTCAGTGAAGGTAGTCCTGACACTAGTTCACCCTTGCTCAACCTGTTGATGTTTTTAAAATTAAGGTGGGAAAGCCTCTTGTGCCACAGCCAATTTGTATCCTCATTATTCTTGGAGTACAAACATGTTTCCTTTGAAGGGTCACCAGAGGACATGTCAAGTGTATACACATCCTTGGTTCTCTTGGCACTAAACACTGTATTACCTTCTTTATTTATGATGGAGCCTCCTGTCTTTGTGAAGTGGACTTCATTATCTCCATCACACAATTGACTTATGCTTATGAGATTATATTTCAGCCCTTTGACATATGAAACTTTTGACAGCTTAAGGTTCCCATTATGAAGCTCACCATAGCCTTTAGTTTGCCCATGGTTGTTGTCACCAAAAGTCACCCTTGGACCTTTCCCTTTCTTGTAGTTACTGAGCAAAGCCTTGTTACCTGTCATGGTACTTGAACATCCACTGTCAAGAAACCAAGAACCAACACCCTGCACAGATTTGAATGAAAGAAGAGTTAGTGACACACGTAGGAATCCACTACTCAGTGGATCCCTGTGGAATGCACCTAGCTTTCCACTTCATCTCAGGTTTCTTATGTATGAGAGGAGTAACTACGTTATCATCACAAGTCCGTTGTCTTGAATTTCCTTCTAAAGAACATTCAAATGCCTTATGCTCTTTGCTTCCACATTTATAACATTTTTGAGATTTTGTGGCCTTGGAGCATTGAACAACATGGTTTGAATGCCTATGAGATTTCTTATCAGTCATCATTTGACTAATTTGACCATTCAGCTTATGAAGCTTATCCTGTAAATTTCTTAGGTCTTTATTTACAGGCACCTTAGATTGATCTTTGTTTTTGGAAAGTTTTTGACCAATCTTTGGAGTGGCAGAAATGGGAACAATGTGAACATTATTCTTTTTACTCATAGTTTCTTCTATTAAAAGAGAGTTGATTACTTCTAGATCAACTGATTGTTTAGAAGATGAGCTATGATCGGCTGACAGGTTATCAGCTGAGCATTTATCATCTACTAACCTATCAGCTGATGGAGTAGTATTAGATAATGATTCTTCAGTTTGTGAAATGCTAAGAATTAAGTCATCTGTTTTCAAGGTTTGACAACATAATGTCTCTGAGGTCTCAACTAATGATTCCTTTCCTTTAATAACATCCTTTGATTAGTATTTTTACATTCTGAAATCTTACTAGAGGATGATTCAACAGAAGGAATAATTGATTCTTTTGAGTGGGAACTCTTGCTTCTAACAAACTTATTTGTGAACACACTTTTTCCTTTAACAGTCTTGTAAAAGGTCTTTGGCAAGATGTCAGCTTTGTCTAAGATATTAAGGTTCTTACTAGAATCAACATAGTTAGCAGCCTTAGAGTAATTTCCACCAATAATAGCTTGAACTTGTTTGGGTATCTGCTCCTTGACACACTCAGTGGTCTTTTCTGCAGATACACACCAAGACTTTACTACTTTTTGGAGGTCATTAAACTTTTTGGTTGCTTCACTAGTTTCTTTTACTAAGATCTCATTAAGTATCTTTTGATTAGCTAGTTCATCATTTAAGATTGTTATCTGCTTAAGTTCCTCATCCTTAAGAATTAACTTTTCCTTTAGTGATTCTACTTCTAGTTTTAGCTTCTTCTCTATTTGAATAGCAGACTGGAAATCAATACACAAGTAATCAAACATAGCGTTCTTCTCATTATCATCATAGTTAATAAATTTTCCAACCTGATACATAGAAGAAGGATCCCAGTTGGTAGTTGAACAAGGTTTAGCAGCCTTTTTCATGTCTTCATCAAAGGAACTACCATCATTGTTGTTGGCCATCATGCAGAACTGAGCAGAGATCACCTCATCTTCATCTGAGGAGAGATCTTCTTCTGCCCGATCTTCTTCTTCAGCAACAAGAACTTGGCCCTGGGCTTTCTTCTTCTTCTTCTTGTCAAGGACAGTAGCAAGGAGTTTCTTATACTTGGCTTCATAATCAATCTTGCCCTCCTGCTTTTGCACAGATGAAGAACCAGTGTTATATTTGGACTTACAGTCACTGGCTATGTGGCCAATCTTGCCACACTTATAACACTCTGCTGTGGAGGCATCAAAAGTAGATTTGGGCTTGACAAACTTTGATGACCTCTTGCTGAACCTCTTGACACCCTTTCCCTTCTTGAAAGGTCTGAACTTCTTAACCAGCATAGCTACACCTTCAACCAACTCCTCCAGATTACTTTCCTCACAATCCTTCTCCTCA